>VXBB01007266.1:325493-368824 GCA_013399915.1 Illadopsis cleaveri | reverse complement strand
TTTTTTTTTTTTTTTTTGGTTGTCTTGAAAGAAGAGTGCATTACTGAAATCCTGACAAAGCCTCAGTTAGGATGCTATTTAAAAACCTTCCCTTCATTTTCACAACTCATTCAATAACAGTCTTTAACTAAGGAAAAAAAGTAAACGAGTGAGGACTTTATTATGCATAAGCATGAAACAACCTTGTTGCATCTTTTCAATTTGTTTATTCATTTATGCAGTAGGTAATAAACAAAGGTGTTGAGCAACTTCAACACAGATTCAACAAATATATTTTACTGAGTAGCAGAACCATAAGCTGAAGTCTTACGTGGGATCAGCCACTGTATGAATCCAATTACACAGAAAACATTTCTGACTGAACACTTGAATTCCCAAAACTTGGCATTTGGCAGAGAGCACAACAAACTTGCACTACAAGACTTGGATGCTGCCAAAATCTGCTTGTTGTCCTCTCTCCACCTGCCCTTGCTCCTTGACTTTTTTCTGGCTTTTCCTTGCAATTCTTGGGCTGTCCCTTGTAGCACTCTCTCCTGTTTGGCACCTGCTCCCGTTTCTTTCCCTGCCAGACAAACCCGAAGGTAGCAGCCCCCCAGGCTAATTAAATGGTGCTGGAAGTGAGCTAACAGGTGGTGGCCCCAGCTGCTTTGGTTGCAGGGGTAGATAAGAGACTCATCAGCAATGTTTGGTGTCTATGGCACTATGATTAATTAGGACAAGAAGCTGTTTTCTAGGGAGGGAAACCAGACTTATAAAAGTGTTTTCTACTCCAAGGTAACAAGCAATGTTTCTTCAGAAAATGAGGAAATAAATGACTTTTTTGAAGTCTTCACCAGTCATCTTGACTGTGTTCAATATAGCATATGCATAAAACCCACTTGACATAGATTTCTTCATGCAAGCATTTTCTTCATGCAAGTATTTTCTCTTTACTGCAAACTATGAGTTTTGACTTGCTTCAGGTAAGGTTCTCTCCCTTGCAAGGCCTCTTATTTTGTTTTCTTCTGAGCAAACTTACGTGTTTGTCAAGAAAGCTCTGATTGCTGTAGGAACTACTATCAAGACATTTAAATAATAGCAACCAATACCATGTACAGCTGAAGAACTGGTTCTGTGAGCTTCCCATGCAATCCTCCAACTCTACCAGACCTCTTGCAGTAATCCCCTAAATATTGAATTAAACTCCCTGAGACTACACCCAGTCCTCCAGGCATTAACCCTTGGAGCTGCTCTTCCATGGCTTCAGCCCTGCAAGGAGGTTTTGGGGCTGAATTATGCTGCTGTTTTACAAGAAGCTGCCCCCAAAATAGCAGCAGAGAACTCTGTTCCCTTGCTCTTTGCTGTAGAGCTGGAACACAGCAAGGATCCCACCATGCTTAATTACCCCTTATATTTTTCAGCTGAGTGGTGAACTTTGGGAAGGTGATGAATTTCCCTCATTAATGACAATTACAGACAAACAAGGGAAATGCAGGAACTAATTCAGCATACCAGCAGCCTTGCAGTGACATGATTTGAAATTAAAACTACCGTACAAATGAATATTGAAGGGGATGTGCACAATCCAAGAGCTGAGAAAGTCTTTTCTCATCCCCTTGCTTTTCTGAATATGCAAAGTCATCTTCTGAGCTGTCAAAGATGTATCTGCAACACAGCTGTGTCATTTGCATTTTACCAGCCTATCTGCAGAGCTCAGCACAAAGAGTAATATTAAATCAATGTATGTCAATGCTTGCTTAAAGAGAGAACAGACATACTTGCACTAATACACTGCCCAGCAAGGCAGGACACTGGCACATTAACTCAGGCTATTATCACAGATATTTAAGCAAGAAAAGCTCCCTGACATCACAAGAATCACAGGTTATTTGCCTTCAGAAGACACTCCTAGCTATTCTGGTTTGGTTTGACTCCCCCTCCTTTTAAAAGGGCTATATTTTGAACAATTTTGCTGTTCCCAAAAAAATTTCTCCCTTCCAGCAGTGACTTCAGCCACATTACAGATATCTTTAGCATATGGATTTCTTATAGGATATATATTGTTGCTCTTCTGTGTTTTCCCTTACCTTTTGTCTCCCACATCCCAGCTCTTTGGTTATGACAAAAAAAGCCAGCACACAGGACAGGCTGTAAAGGTGCCTTGTCTTTCTATACTTAAAGCCAATCACATTCTATTTACCTTGTCTTCTGTACAAAGCTAAAATATGCTATAGCCTATGGAGTGATTCAAGGATTAAAAAAATTAAGGTTTAACCCTGTTGTAGTTGACAATTAAAATCACCATGGCCTACCATGGAAGGTATTGTACAGGGATGATTTTGAAGTGAAGTGAAAAGGTGACTTGCAAGGTAAACAGACATTCAGAGGGACTTGTAAAAAGGCATGGAGTTGAAAAATGTGCAGTGTCAACCAGTTCTTCTCTACAAGGGTAAATTTACAGCAAGCTAGAAAAATCATCAAACCACACATACATAGCCATACAACGTGGTAGTCAGTCAAGCTAGCCAGAATTCCCTTTCCTATTCACCTTCCAAATGTATTCAAGGAAACTCACTTGCAACATCTTTTTTTTTTTTTTTTAAATCAAAAGATTTAAAAAATTGTCTTCTTTTATTCATGCTAAATAGAGATAAGGAGTTCAGGGAAGCTTTTCCTTTTGTTATTTGACCATAGGCATTCTTTCTGTAAAGCTCTTATGAAGAACTTCTGCTTTTTGCAGAGTAATGAAATCCATTTTACAAAGAAGTTTTCTGAGTTTGTGCCTTGGAGAGAAGCCGTACAACAGGTGTTCCTGCTTGCTTTGTTTACCTGAGCTGACTGCTCACTGCTCAAAATCATATCCTTAAGAAAACAAATGATGGAGCATGTAAGCATTTGCCTGGAAAATTTGATATTAGGCTTGAAGCCCTTTCTTGTTAAAGCAGCAAAATGCTCCCATTGACTGAATGCAGGATTCTGTTAGCACAGCTGTGAATACTTCAGGGAAGTGGGAGAAAGAGCCACAAATAAAGAATTAGCAATTACTATCTAGCTCATAATGAAACCTACAGATATGTCCCAATCAACTTAATGATTCTCAGCCTGAACCAGGAAAGATAAAATAGTGGTAAGTTAATGCAATAGTTCCTAATGGTTCTTTAGCATCTTCCAGCTGGGAATCTCATTTCTCAGTGTGATTAATGTCAGCCTCAAAAGAAAGCACAAGGTCAAAAATTACTCCAGGTTTATGAACTTAAACTCCAGACAAAATAGAACAATGATGAAATGAAATAGCTGAGGAGGAGAACAATCAATAACTCTTCTATCTTGTCAGAATTCAACTCTGCAAAATTAATACCAGATAAGAAATCATACAACACGGCAAGGGGTACTTGGGTTTACAAGGATATACAGATTTCTCTAAATATTGTTAATTTGTAATACTGTGTATATTTAGCATAAGAATTACTAGCTAGAGGCAGTAATTTTGAAAAAAAGGGGACCTTCAATAGATCCACAGGAATCCCAGAATTAGGGCTGTAACTAGAAACACAAAGCCCAAAGCAATCAAATACGAACACTGAAGGATAAGTTTTAAACTACACAAATATCATGAGAACAATGCCAGTGTAAATAACAAAAGCAGCCACATCAAAATTTTGATGGATAAGACTATCAAAATGGTAAAGATTAACCAAATTGCACATCTATGTACAAAAACCAACCAGACCTTTGAGATAAACAGGCAGAAAAGCATAACCTTATGAAGCTTCTGAGCTTCAGTTTGTGCATTGATAGATACAGAACAACAACTAATAGCAAATGGAAGGAAACATTTGTATTTTGTGTTTTGTATTTTGTACCAGCAATGCCCCCCTTAAAATGCAAACCCAAAACCCTCACACAGTGCTAGAGACCAGGAAATTAGTCTTCTCATAATAAGGGACTCATTTATCACCAGTAATGAACCGAAAATTGAAGCACAGATGACTAAGAATTCATTGTGTCAGATTTAAATGTAGAAAGTTTCCCAAGTATATCATTGCTGACTGGGCCTCAGCTTTAATATCACTGACCTAGAGTACAACACTGCAACAGTGACAGCTTAAAAAGAGAAAAAAATTCTTTATCAAGCCCTGACTGTTTGTTTGTCCTACCTTCATTTAATGTGTTGGTGCAGCTGCTTTGGGCAGGAAATAAAAAATACTTCTGAAGCAACTTTATACATCTCATGTGTTTCTAGCGTGATTGGTTCCATATTGTTGGGGCCCTCAAGCGCCTCTAGCAGAGATCCTCAGCAAATTTAAACATGTCAAAGTGGATAAAATCAGAAATAGATGCTTCATCCCTACGGGGCCAGGATGACTGCTACCCAGCACTGAAATTCCAGCAGGGAAGATGATGCCCTGGCTTCCATCTGAGGGCTGCATGCTGCCATGGGGTGCTGAAATGAGCACAGGACCTGAGCCCTGAGGGGACTGTCAGCAGCTCCTGCCAGACTCCTGTGAGCCCTTGGAGTTCCTCTCTGGTGCTGGCTGACACCTCAGCCCAGGGCTGTCCCAGCTGTGACACCACTGACACTGGGCCAGCAGCCCCCCACCCTTACTGGGTGTCCCAGATGGGCGGCAGGCTGAGAGCACTTCAGGTGTGACACCAAGGAAATGTCTGTCCTTCAGCAACATTTTTACTGTCTGTTCAATGGGGAAGCTTAGAAGCTGGTTAGGTCTCCAGTGGAAAACTTTAGTTCACTACAAAGATCCTTTAAAGCTGAATAGGTGGAGCAGAGTTTAGGCATCTCAACAGAATTTCAAAAGATCTAGGCATTGATAATCACAGTGCCATTGATCCAGACCTGTACAAATAATCACAAACCAGTTGTGAGGTGGCTCAGATCTCAGTCATACATCCATCCCTACTACTGAATTTAAACAACTGCATGCTGTATCTAAGGGTTTGCTAGTTTGAAATTTCAGCATATTATGATGCTCAAGATTTTTAGGTATATCCAAGATAATTCCAACTACTATACTAAACTTCTACCATAAAACAGAACAATATGAAAAGGAATTTAATTTTTTTAATATTTTTTAAAATATTTTTATTGGCTTCAAGTTTATTTGTTTTGGTGGTATAGGTATGAAAATGATGGAAAAAGGAGGCAGGAGAACAATACAATTGCACAAGAACCTTAGGAAAAGGAAAGCATATTTAGTATATTGAAGGCAATTAATCATATTTCCTTTTAGGAGGCCAGACTACAGAAGGTTCCTGGAAAAGCACTGTAATTTCAGAAGGCGCTGGATATGAAAAAAAGAGAGTAACACATTGGATCAAATAACACGTCCAGCTAGAGACCCATCTGACATTGAACACTAGTTAGAAAGTAAAACGACAAAGAATGCTATTGTTTTGTATTCCAAATAGGAAAAAAAGTATCAGAAAATACTGACAAAATTTAAACTTTGGACAAAAAGAAACTACTGAGTTTACCCCATCACTCCTTTTACTCAAGCTGTACATTTTATTCAACTCTACCAAAAGTTGTGGTGTTGTTCTCCAACCGTAGAGTGACCAAGGAGATAGGATATAATCTTGATAGCTTAACACTGGAGATTAATAAACTGTAAGTGCACATAAATGCTCAAAACTGAACAAAACTAAAGAATTAAACAACTCAGTGAGAAAGACCTTACACCTGAAGTGAAGACTATTTCAAATGCCCTTCAGGAAAAACTTCTAAAACTGTTAAACATTATAGAACTTTTACCTTAGCTACAAAACAATGAGTAATAAAACCAGAATTGTTTTTTATTAGAAATAATATAATTAAACTCAATCTAAGATGTTTTCCTTGTGGTTTTTATTTTTCTAAATGGCTATGATTTTGAAAATTCATTTAGTCTTGGAAAAGTGACACATAAAATATAAAGAAAGTTGTATTCAATGATGAAGGGAAAACTGGGTCAAAAAAATGCAATAAGTAAATAAAATCTCCTCTAAGCATTGACTGAAATGTTAACTAGTTTTACACTGATTAGCACTCATGCCTAAGAAGGCTCCCCAGGTGAGCTCCTATTTAAGCTTTTCTCCTCAGCTTGAAACCTGAACATAATTATGTTTGACTAGATTCAGGCTGAGTGTCTCAGGGTCCTGGCCCCCCATCATCCCAATCAAAGTCCAAGACAAAACCTTTCCCACTTTCCTTGAAGCCTCTCACCACAGGCATCCTTCTCAAGACAACCAAAAGAGAGAAGCTGGTGTAGAGTGAAATCTTCTCTAACATGCAGACAAAATGCAACTGCACCTCATATCCACTGGTTCAGATATAGCTTTGAGACTCCTGCCATCTTTATTTAATATCTTAATTAAGATTAGCAAGTGAATTCAGAAAAGACTAGAGCAGGAGATCCAACAGATGCTGACTCTGTGATAGCAGAATCCCTATTCTGCAAAAAGTCAGATTAAAGTAAAACACTTCCAAGCCCTTCCTCATCCCATCTAGCTTATTTTATCAGCACATATTTAATATTCTGAGTTTGTGACATTAATAGAAATTTCACATTTCATATTTCTTAAATATGCATGATTACCTAATTCTACTATTTGGATTCTTACAATTGAAAATAAAGGCCACTCATAAGTAGAAAAAAAAATGCATTTGATGCAAAATGCTATAGGTACAGGAAGATTTTTCTGATGATATACTATCAAGGAAAGTTTAGTTGAATTTAAACTGGCCCCTCATCTATCATATCCTGTGGGCAAGTCAGTTAATAGCTATATTGATTCTCTTTTGTGTTCATTCTCATATACATCATCCAACCAAGGTGAAAGCAACCATGAGATATTAATTTTAGAGAAAAATATTTAAATGATAAATGTTTGAAATTGAAGTTTAGGAAAGATTATTATCCAATGGATTTGCTGTTCTTAAATTATGGGATATATAGATATAATCACACCAGGAAATATCAGATTAATAAATACTAGGTGATGTCTGGAAGTACTGTGCTGCTATGAACTGAAACAGAATTTTATCAGCTGAGGATCTGATCCATGTTGAGCATCACTTTCACACAGAACTCAGGGGTACTGGATTGCCTGGGAACCTTTCCTCAGTCAAAGAGCAAAATAAAATAAATATCTGAGACCCTGGTTTGTTTGGCCTGCCAGTATCTGAAGATTAGAAGAGGGAAAAACACCCCATTTCTATGCACATCTGATTTCACAGGGAACTTAAAAGGTGCTTTTTGCTCCTGCTGAAAAAAGCAGAGCACGCAACTCCCACCCTAATGTTTGTCTGTTTTGAAGAAGGATGATCAATGAAAGACAGGAAAATTATCCTCTTCAAAGGGCAGAAAGGATGCACTGCACTTTGTGCAAATGGCTACAATTTTTTTTTCTGAGAAAAAGGGTATGGAGCAGACTGAACTAGTACACAACCAAAGCACAGCTCAAAAAATTGAATACTAGCCATTACTATTAACACAATCTGTCTTTTAAAAATTCTAGAGACACTGTAATTTTTTTCTTTAGCCTCCTCCTTATGAAATGTAACTATTCTTGTGCAACTGGTTTTCATTTTTCAACTTAACAGTTCAACTAATGACCAATCCTTCATTCCTAGACTAATTCAATCAGTTATTATTTTATTCAATGTATATTTAGAAACTTGAATCTTTGCAAGGATCTTTTTGATATTTTCTTTGTTTAAAAAACTACTTTCTCAATACCAAACATTTTTCCCAATCAAGCCTGAAGACTCCTGGCATTTTTTTTCCAATGCTTCAGGTTACAAGTGTTACAATTTTCGTTAGCAGAAAATATGACAAAGTTTAGGATGCATTTGTGTAAAAAATGTGTTCACAGAGGCTTCCCTCATCTGCTTCAAGGTCAAGGAGAGCTGCAAGATGGGAGGTGAAGTTTGCCTTACAATCTTATTTAATCTCTTTGGAGAAAAGAGAAAGGGAGCAGGGAGAGCACACATTTGGTCCAGCCTGTGGCTCTTTTTAAGAAAACAATTGATTTCTTTCTTTCTTTTTTTTTTTTTTTATTACTGGAAAAAGTGAAAACAGATATCTGAGGAAAAAAGAACCAGACCTCCTGTTGCAAGGACACTTGGTGAAATCCTGCTGGTGTCTCAAGCACAGGGAAAGCCTGTCCTTGGGAAGAGCCCCCGCCTGCTGCAGCTGAGGCTGGAGCCCCAGTGGGGTCAGGGAGGTGCCCTTGGGAGAGCTTCCAGGGGCCCTTTGGAGCTGAGCTACAGCTGCTGCTGCTGCCAGGGGAGGAGATGAAATTATAGCGTGGAAAGGGGAGAAAAGCAGAGAGTCTGAAGGGATGAAAACACAGAGTTTCGCTTTCATCCCACTAATATTCTCAGGAATCCCTTTAGGGGGGTGAAGGCCATCTCTTGTAAGTCTGATTCCTCTGTCTTTATGTTTTGCAGGCATCTACAGACAACAGAAATAAGTGATAATGAACAGGAATTGGAAACAGTGCAGACTGCTGCCTGAGTCTCATTGAAATTAGTGTAGCAAGACACAGACTCTTTCAACAAACCTTATGGCCAGTTATTTTAGTGAACAGCAACAACTAATGTGCAGTTATGATACAACACCCTCTACAACTCCCAGCCAAAAACCTCTGCAAGTAAAAAAAAAAAATCCTGTATACTCTTACAGTCACAAACACACAAACTTGAAATGTAGGGAATAGTAGAAGTGAAGTTGCATGACTGAACCTACTAAAACTTCCCAAGGCATCTCTTAGTCATCAATCTCATGACCCTTTCAGAGTGTTGTCCCAGTGCAGAGAATAGATAACAGGAAAGTGAAGTACAAGATGTTTGAGGTATATGGCCACTGTATGATCAGGAATCAGACTTCTTTAAAACCATTCAATTCACAGACACCACTGCTGAATGCTCTCAAAAGGTGAACTAATGCATTTTCCTCAGAAGTCTGCAAGATGGAGAAGGCAGTATTATCATCTCATTTTAGCTGGACATCTGGGATGCCACTGTAGCTAGAGACAAGTTTTCTGAAGAAAGTTGCTCTCCAGATTTCCACAACCAAGGCTTCCAGCTCCATGTTTAGAAGACTGTGGTGTTGGAACTACTGCAGGGAGAAAAGGGACACCAGTGAATGTCTCAAAACCCCTGATGACCTTTTGGAGCTTTCACTCCGCTGTCTGATTGTACAAGGTTGACTAGTTTCAAAGTTTAACCTAGCTAGCCCAAGGCATCAAGCAAGCCAAAGGTATTACTAAAGCTTACATGGGGCCATCTCCTGGCTTCATGAACACTTTCAAGCCAATTAATAACTAGCTGATTAGCATAAAAAAGGAGCATTTCCAATTCTTATGAAAGGATCAGTAAACATGTAATGAATTTTTTCCTTCCACTGACTGTATTTAATATAATAGTTAATCTGTAACATGCTGAATAAGACACAAGTTTAATGTCTGCTTTTTCAAAACACATTTAAATGTTATATTCATTTTTAAAAAATCTAGACTTATGTTTGTATGACTAACATGAAATCAAATATAAAATTCAGGCTTTGATTGCTGCCTTCTATTTTTCTCTCTTCATCCTAGTCCTTTTCCCAACAAAGCAAAATGAAAACCAATTGCCTTTTTTTTTTTTTTTTTGAAAGAAAATTAATTGCCCAGGCAAAGTTTTGTATGTGCTGCAGAAAATAAGGTTATGCTTACAAAAGTTCTTTTAATTTACAGGAAACAGTTTGTGACTGATTGCTTGGGAAGAAAACAAAGGAAAAAAATACTTTTGAGAATGCTCTGGCTCCTAGAATCAAGACAACTTAAAGCAGAGGAAATCTTAAGGAGTGACAGACATTTTGAAAGAAAGACTGCTAGCCTGGAAATCATGTCAGCTGCTTACTTTTGAAATCAAATATCTTAATCTGTCACTTTTTTTGCTGAGTTACCATGATTAGATCAAAACTACTCAAATTCAGACAGGTACTAAGATGCCAGAGACCTCTCTGGATCTATTCCTGAGCCTCTCTGTATCCCTTCTATCAAATGGGAATAAAAAACTAATGAATTATACAATTTGCACATCCATAGCAAATTGAAATGTGCCTTCATGTTTTTGCTGTTACTATAAATTAAATGTATACGATGGTTGAGTAAAAAGCTGGAAGTTTGTCAAGTTATGAAGCATACGTTTATCTAAGGCATTTCTTAACCACTGAAACTTTCAATATTTAAGAAGGTTAAGAATTGTGTAAGCACAATTCTTTTCTTACTGCTCTTATACTCCAAAGAGGACATTGTATTTTCATTGTCATCACAACTTGAGAAACATCAGCTGCTGTACCCTGAAAAAGAAATAGGTTTTGTGAGCCTAAATTTACCACTGCTCCTGGAACCCAGTGTTTTTATGAGCCTCTATAGGTATTCAGTGTTTTTTAAAGTAATGATTTATCTCACATAGCGCCATTCACATCTTAGAAACAACAACAGGAATTTCCTTTAGTAAAAAGATAAATATTAATATGTTAGGCATTCAAAATATTTTTTTCTGTAATTCCCTTAAATTATTAGCAACAACTTGGTCTTACAAACTCAACTTTCATAGTATGAGACAACTAAGCTACAAACAGAACTTTGCTTACCAAATATGAACACCAAATTTTGACAGATTAAGTTTTGTCATTACTATAAACTAGTGTGAAAATGGTTTCTGGTATTTCTGTGCTACTACAGAAGCCCCCAGAAGCATTTAAACATGGTGTTTCACAACAGAACCCTGATCCTGAAATGATACAAACCAGATACTATTTTCATTTTTCCCAGGGTCTCACCGCACACGAACCCCACATTTGCAGAAACCTCATAAGCAGCTTCTGAGACTGTTGCCTCAAGTTCTGCTAATTATGAAATGAACTTCAAAATGAGGTGGTTTTTTTTTCTCTATTACATAGAAGCAGCACTTGTCACCCACCAAACTGATCATGTCTAGGTGAAGCAGCTACAACAGCTTGCTCTTCTGTAGTTTGATAAGTTAGTGACATTTTAGATACAGAAATAAGTCTAATTTGGAAAGAATAAATAATGTGGTCCAAATATTTTTACCTCATGAAGCTGGGCTAGCTGCAGCACACCCAGGTTATTCTCAAGACAAAGAAGTCCAGACAAAAAAAAATCTTGGCATCTGCAACTGCCATATGGTGGGTCCATGTGTCATTGTTGTGTGGTAAAATTATCTTCCAAATTTTTTTTTCCCAAGTTATTTATAATGTATTGACATTTTCCCAGCCTTTTTTTTTTTTTTCCCAAAACTGAGATGAGGAGAATTGCATTGTTATTCAGTCCAGAAGCAGAGAAAAATAAATTTAGCTTGGAAAACTCCAGCTAAAGTATGAAATGGGTTTTATGGGCATAAAAACAACTTCTTTTTAAGGCTTAGTGTTGTGGGACTGCCCATGGCTCGAGGCTAATGCTCTCCTCAGGCAGACCTGAGGGTCCATCCTTTCTCATGGTTTGATGCTCCTGTTTCTAACCTTCATGGCTTGTTAGCCAGGTGACCTTCAACCTTTGATCTGGGGAAGACTATTAGTGGTGACACCAGATTTGCCTCTGGAGCGTGGCTGCAGGGGAGCAGTCCCAGGTGCACCATAAATGCACCTTTATAACATCATTCTACAACTAATCACTGGGATATCAAAGTACTCAGCGCGTGCATATATAAATACATTATAAATAAATACATGTGAATATAAATAAAAGTTGGCATTCAGGGGAGATAAATCAAGCTGCAGCCATTATACTGCTGTGACCCAGTTTTATGCATGTATTCCCCACTTATCCTAAACCAAAATAGGATTTATGTGCTTTGCTTCAAGCATAATCTTAGTGCCAAGACTGGGGAGTGTTCTTTAAGCAAAGCTGTAGAAGTCAATGACACAAACTTCTGGAGAAGTTATCTCTGTGTTTCAGAAGCTTTTGTTGGATTGGGGTGTAATCTCAGTTCTTTTGAATACAAACTAATATTTCAAAACTTTGAAAACAGGTTTGACTACATGTCAGTGAAACAATTCAAGACCTGCCATATTTGGGGCATTATTGTAATAGCAATAATAAATGACACCCCAGAGCCTAGAGCTGTTAAAAAAAATCCACTGAAAACAAAAAAAAATGTATATGTCTTTTTCATTGTAATTCCCTCTGTTTCTCTCCTTCAAGATTTGCATGGGTGTCCTCTAAAAGAATTCTTTCAGGATAAAAGACTAAAAGGAAGCTTTCTGTGGTAAAAATGGTTCACAAATTAAATTCTACTGTGTTAGATGCAGCTGTAAAAGGGAGAGATTCTTGATGTAGGAATGCTGTATCTACATACTAATTTGGAAACAATCCTAGAATCACACTTTTTAAAAAATCCTCCATTTAAACCAGAATGAAAATGAAAGTATATGCCCAAGACAGGAAAAATAATAGCTATGACAATAAAAGGTCCAAAGAACATGCCAAAATACCATGATTCTCAAAGCAAGACAAACAGTATTGTCTTACCAAGCTTATGGAATTTGAAATACACATTTCCCACACAACACACCATGATCCAAAACAGCTGACCTATTCTGAAAGAGAGTCAAGAAAAGATTTTATTGACAATTGCAACTTAAAATAGCTCCATTGACAAAACTGTAACTTGAACCAAAAGCCTCATCTTACAAAGCCTTTTGTCCTTTTTGTAATGTGCTGTGGGAAGTCCCATTGACCTCATTGCTCTGCAGGTCAAGCAGGCAACTACATCTTCTCCTCTTTGTAGCTGAGTTTGCCTGTGATCCAGTCAATGAAGGACTAAGAACTACCAAGCTCAAAACTCTGCATTTTCATTTGGGGGCCAATAATTACGTGGACTCAAAGGAAGGAAATAATAGATAAAGAGAGGAGAGTCACAAGGAGATAAGAGGGAAGAAAAAAATTTGGCTGAGAAATGAGCTCCAGCTGCTGACTCACAGAAACATTTCTCAATAAAGTTCATGAGGATGTTGCATAGAGATTCAGTGTGTGTGTGTTTGACAGCTGAATAATCCATGGATTAAGAGTCATAGACAGTTAACATCCTTCCTGAGCTTTTAAATTGTAATGATTATCAAGCATGAAAGTTTCCCTTTCTCTCTTTTTTTTTTTAAACAAGAAAATTTATGGATTGTATTATACACACTTAGAGTCTCTAGGGACTTCCCATACCTATTTTGCCTGTATGTATTACCCTTTGGTCACATTGTTATATAAATAATCATAAAGAAAGAGGAAAAAACCTCAACCTTTTTCCAGAATATTTTTGTGAACTTAAGTAGTTAGAAATAAATATTAAGTCCACATAACAGATACCTTCCTCAGCACTGAGGGAAAGATAAACTCTAAAGAAGTATAAAACCAGCCTCCAACTTTCTGCTCCTCATATTCCACTATTCACAGGCAAAACCTTACTTGGAATTTGTCCATCATCCTTCCTAATAGGGCTGCATCCCTGACAACACCACAGTTTAAAAACACCAGGACAATCATCAACATCTTTTGATACAGTCTTCATTTGCATCTTAGTCATATGACAAGATGCATAAAATATTGAATAATGAGTTTTATGCCTTAAAACAGCAGTTAAGCAGATACTTTTTTTCATTTCAATAGGCCTTAGCCTTGCTAGATGAGGAGGAAAGTGCTGAGAAATAAATATTAGTTCTATGCTTGCATTTCCTGGTGTCTCCAAGTAGACAGGCTTTGGAAATGGTTTGTAAATACATTCATTTATTATTACATATTCACTAATAGACTTGTTCTGGGGAGTCCTATAATAGTGCAGTGCAGATTCCTCAGATTATGCAAAAAAATCAAAATACCTATTATATGCTGTGTCTCTCATGTAAAATGATATGCCAACTTCCATAACCATTTCCTATTCTCTCTTCAGAAAAATTTGACATCTTTTAAACCTCCTAATTATAATAACAAATAAAAAACCTTTTTAGTAATAAGGAAGGAAACTGGCACAGAATCATAATAAAGAAAAGCCAGCTGAGGAGCCTGCTAGAAAACAATACCATGTATAATTGGTGTTTAATTATGCAGAATTAACAAATGGCAGCAACACTGGTTGTATAACTTGACCAGGGCTCTTTGCCAAGTCAACAAGCTGGTTTTAATGTAGGAAGTAACCCATTCAGTTATCTGTGCCTTTGAGCAGGGAACTGCTGTGTTCTCCATCTGCGTTGCCAAAAACACTTAGCAGAAGAAAGAAATCTGTTGATTTGCTAAAGCAAGATAAATTTTGGTCATTGATATGGGTGAATGCACCAATAAGATCACAAAAAAAGTTTTCTAAACATTTTATTCATCTGGTGCCAATGGTTTAGTAACACCATGGGAGCTCAAAATACTAATTAGTATGAATTTGCAGGGTTGATATAACAAAAAATAGAATATTGAACATGTTTATTTGAATGTATTGCCTCCACTAACCCCTCCCCTCTCCATGCACACACATCTGAATGTATTTAAAAACATGGTTAAATATTTATGTTCTCTAGAGCCTCATTACATAATTTTCTCCTATGGTAAGCAATTAATTTCCATTTTGAAATGAGCACAACTACGATGATATGTAGGAGAAATTCGGACAAGGAATCTGCCAATGTGCCCACCCTTAAAAGTGACCCCTGTGATAAACCTGAGCACTGCCTCACCAGCAGCATTTACTGCTAAATGCAGATGAGAAAAACCCCTGGGGGAAGGAGAAGGCAGCAGAAACTCTTGGAGATCCTCAAAAACATGTAGCAGTCTGCCCTTCCTGCTGAAGTTCTCTTTCTCGTGTGAGGTTTTCTTTGGGGGTTGTCACCTTGATAACTGTAATAGCAGCAGATGCACTGGGAAATGAATGAGAACCTTCAAACAGAATTGCACTGACACATGTATTTATGCTGCATATTTATGCTGTTTGCAGGAAAGCACAAAACCTATTGAAAGCCATGGAGAGAGAAGCAGAATTTGGGGTCTGATAGAACAGAGAATGCAGATTTAAACTAAACTATGGGGACCTCTGTCACCCAAACTGCTCTACAGATTTGCACAGATTCAGATTCACCTGGAGTTGGTATTGTTAAATCCTAAATGATTTTGGCAATTTAGCTTACTGCAAGGTACTATGAGCTACTCTCATTTGAAACTCTGGGAGAAAGGTTAATTTTGCCTGATCTTTCTCATGATGAGCCCTTGTCACAGAAACCTGGTTGCAACTGAAGAAAAATAAAGAACAGAAGACTGGTCTTTGCATTCAGTGCTTCTCAGGATGACAGACCACATGCAAGCCAAGGACAGCAACCTGTGGAACACCAAATGTGATGCAGGACTAAATGGGGTCCTCTTTTAAATCTTTAAAAGTAATGGGCTTTAGCAGTCAAGATTCATTTTAACACCCACCTTTACTGGCAACTTTCTCCTTTTTTTGTTGCACTTTTTCAACGACATTTGGCATCATAAAAATCAATTCTTAAATCCACAGCGTGTTATGTTTGGAAAGAGAAGGTTAAATAAAAATGCTCCTCCGTGTGTGCACATACATCAGTGCACGACTTTACAAAGTTGAGCTATTTCCAATGCAAACACAAGTAAATCTGGACATCCTCATATATTCACTATTTTATAGGCCCAGTAAAACCTGATCAAAATCCACTTAAACTTGTGGGGTGTGTGACTTAACCTTTAGGGTAGATTAATTAGATTAACAGACCACATACTGTAGATTCCAGTACTTCCTCAATGGCTATTAAATTACACAGGAGGAATTATGTTTTAAAGTCCTGCTTCCTTAAATCAAATTCCAACCGTCACCTTTCTCTCATTTATTAGACTGCAAAGCTCTTGTTCCTTTCTTAATAAAAACTGAACCTCTGTTAAATTCCATCCTTAGTACTTGACATTATTCGTCATTTCTGTGCTACGGATCAGATAACTACAGAACCTGATCTACAGACTGAGAACCTGAGAATCTACTGAGAATCTACAGGGTCTACACTGAGAAAATATACTTTGTAACGGGTATTCTACCAAAGGAGTGAAAAAAGTGGCACTTAATTTGTGAAGAGTCGTAGAGTAGCAGTGTGTTCTTACTTTTAAGGGACCAGTTTCAAAATGTTGTCCAGACAGTAAATGAAAATTCTATATGCTTTCCTAATGTTCCCAGGCACCAGAGAGCTTGAGGATGGCCACAAACATGAGCAGAACACCCAGTATTTCTCAAAAAACATCAGAGAAACTGTACTCACAACACAAGCTGAAGAAAAGAGAAAACGTTTTGAGCTTTCTTGCACTAGCAATCTACCTATAGACTGTTACCAGGGTGTTGTAAACAGCACAACAATTAACAAAGTGTGCCAAGCTTTAAAAACTAACATCTGAGCTGAGATCTCTGTTCTGAAAAGGCTGTACAGCTGGGAGAAATATAATAATAGCCGTGCTGAGGTATGGTCAGTCCTCTGCACTCCTTTGATGCCATGAGGGAGAAGAAGGTGGAATCTAAAGATCTATGATGCAAGGACATTACTATGGATATAGAATCTACTGCACACCTGTATGCCAGCATGCTCCTACTGCCAGTGCTCCTAGAAACATTGAGAAAGTGTGGAAGAGTCTGCTACAGGGTATTTTTTAAGCTTTCAGGATGCCAACACCAGCTTTGAAGCAGAACCACACAGTCCACCACAGGACACACTGGTGTGTGCCCAACCTTGGGCCCCATTAGTGCTCCAGGCACCCAGGACTGTCCCATGAGGACAGCAGAAATGCTTGTCATTGATGCTTTGGGAAGGCTGGCCTGGAACAGAGACTGGACAGAGCTAAAGTAGTATTGAAAGGCCTTCAGGATCCACCTTGGGCAGCACAAAAGCCTGACCAGGACTACATCCAAGGTAGACTTAGAATGGTCACAAAATGGACAACTGAGCACGAGATCTTACATTTTTATAAATTTTGGTCCATTTGCATATGGGAGTTTAATTGTCCAATAATAGCTTCAGGTTGTGAGGTCTCATCCTTCTTGTTTCTCCCTTCAGTCCACCGTTGTTTGTGCTTTTAGGCCTGAAAGTTGTCCTTGGTCTTCAGCAGGAAAAGGATTTGTTTTGCCTACTTACTCTGCGAAGAGAGCTTACCAGCACTTAATATGAGGCTCATAACTACATCCCTAGGCAGCACAGAATCTGAAAAACATGAAAGCTAAAACTTTAGGCATCATCATCATCAGGAGACTGCAGCCTTGTTCTTTTGCTGCAGCTCCTGTCTGGGTTGTGATTAATTTCACAGCACACTCCCAGCTTTCTCACTGCACTTGCTGCTGATGGAGCTGTTTCTGTGTTCCCCACGTTGCTGGACGTGGGTGCTGGCAAGTGCCTTCACAGACAGTACAGTTGTTTTAGCACAAGGAAAATCCATGGCTCCCAATGTCAAGCCAATTGTCTTTCAGGGTAACACAGCTGTATTTCTCCAAATCTATGTAATTAGAGGCAGTAAATTCTGTTCTTCAGTAAAAAGCAAAGCATTCCTGGAGAAAAATCTTGATGAATAAAGACGAAGGAATCCTTCACCTTTCTTTACAATGCACTAAAAGCCACCTACTTGTATATATTTTTAAGACAGAAATTTCATTTCATTCCTACCAGGCAGACAGACCCTCTAAGGAGCCTGAGACAAAGGTTTGGAACAATGGATGAAAAAGCAAATACTGACAGCCCTACACTTGTGTGATCAGGTAGCAGAGCCCAGGAGGCAATTAAGAGCAGGTGACACTTGCCAAGAGAGACTTCAGTCTTTAGACAATTCATACTAAGAGAGATTTTGACAGATCCTACAGACCAAACCAAAGCTGGCCCAAACTGCTCAGAACTTCTTCAGGATGTGAGTGGAGTCCCACATCTGGCACAAAGTGTGACAGGCTGTGAAGCGCTCTTAGCACAATCATGGCAGTGCATAAAAAAATCCTTTAAATAGTGGTATTTTATTCTATTGGACTTTTATGCCCTGCTGTTACTGACATCTTTGTGCTTTGCACAGCAGGAAAAGGAAGTGTGCATATTTTACACTATCTACCCCTGCCATCCTAATTTTGATGCCACCTCCATAGTGGTCTGAAGCACCTGAAGTAAAACTATGACTGGAAGAGCCTGTCCTCATTTATCATGTGCTTATCAGCTAGAGATAAGAGCTAAAATTGCATGTCTAAATTAGTTGACATGATTTTGCAATGTAAATAATGCTAAATTTCTGCCCCCAAATGCTTAGAGCTCTAAAGCAGAAAAGAAGCAAAATAGAGAGGCTTAATTTGCTGTATTGCCCAAGTCAGCAGCAGAGAGGGAAATAGTACCCAAAGCCTGATCTCCAATCACTCAACTTCATTTGCACAGCCAAAAGTCATTGTAGGATCACATTTTGAAGTTTAGCAAAAAATCCCTATCTAAAGACAATTTTACCATCAGCATTAGGAAAAAAACAATCCCAAGAAAACATCCTTCTCTTTTCCTTGAATCCATGAAAAATAAAATCCTTTAATGCCTTCATCTCCTTACTTATTATAGAAATCTGCATTCTGGCCTCCATTTTTCTCTCATCTGATTACCATATTGAATCTGGGGGGGAAAGGCACACAGTGAAAGATACATTCTTTGAATGAAAAAAGGAAAAAATTCTTAGTGTCACAGATGGCTGTCAGGATGAAACGAGGCTTGTGTCTGCTGAGGGAATCAGACCTTGGTGTGAAATCTGAATAGAAAGGAACATAGCAGAAGGCAACATTTCAAAAGGAGTTCAGCACCAACTGGCATTGTGAGGGTTAATTTACTGCCAGGAACTGCTGGGCTTTTCATTCTCAGCAGAGACACAATAGACAGCTCCCAAAAGTACCCATCATAATCACAGATGCTGGGGATTAATGCTAAAATGAAAGCTTCATGAATATTAAAAATATCAAAACTGCTAATGATGTAGCAGAGTTTGGAATAACAACCAATCTGAAAATCTAAGAGTGTGCCACGCAGACATAGTGAGACACTGTCTTTTTAAAACTGATTAAACCTACTCAATTTGTAACAGAAAGAGGCTTATGCATATTAGGAGCTGAATTGAGTGCCAAACTTTACAAATTGCACAAGCTAATTACCATAATTAAGCTTTAGATTGAAGAAGAAAATTCCATTTATTTCAGAATGACTCAGTGGAACTTCAACAAAGAAGGCAAAGTACATCAGATGGTTTGGCCTTTTTTTTTTTTTTTCCCTTTTACCTAAGTGGTGTTTCAAAGGCAGTCGAGAAAAAAATAGAGTGACAGCATAAAAATACCTTTTCTTGAAAAATTGGAAAAAAAAAACCAACACTTTTTAGGGGTTTGATTTTAGAATTTGTTGTAAATGCTCCTCTAAAAACTAGTGCAGTAAAATTTCTCCTGTTTTTCAAATATAAAAGCCAAAGAGAAGACACTTGGCATGTGTTTGTCCCGCTGGACTCTCCTGCTGCTTTGCTGATCTCCTGTTTGCCCTCATGCCAGTGCAGAGAAGTTATCTCAAAGGATGAAATATCAGCTACATTTTGTGATAGAGATTACATGTTATTGTATTACTCTGAGCTGGATCCAAAGACTTCCACTAATCTCAGATGGGATTTGGTTCTTTTCCCTAGGGAATGCTTAGTCTGTGAGCAATCATAGCACAGCTGTGAAAACTTTATTGTAGGGTACAGAAAAATATCTTGCTTGATTTGCTTTCCTAGCCCAGTTTAGGAAAAACTAGAACATGCAGGTCTTCCTTAAACTCACCTAGATTTTTAAGTCAAACGTGTGAAACTCTATGTGTGAAACATAGTGAAATTGAGAACACTGAGATAGTGAGGGAGGATTAATCCTCCCACGTACAATGTGACTGACTTTTCAGCCAGCAGTTACTTCAGTTTTGTTTGCCTCTCTCTGACTTCTGCTTCTGTGATGATGTCTACACATTTTTAGTTCTCTTTAGAGATCGAATGTCTTGGAAAAAAATTATCCTGAAAAACTGCATGTAGAGGTTCATTTCTAGAAAAGAAGCTCTAAAAATGTAAAAAAAACCCCAACAACAACAAAACAATAAGAACAAAGCAAATGAACCAGGATTGCATTTAATTCACTGTAGAATTCAAGACAGATGTAATAGATCTACTATCCTGGAAGTGGTGTAAATACTTGTAAAAATAATTATGGATTGAAAGCATAGGTAAGCATGTGACAGAAAACTAGGCAAAATTAAAGACATCTCCTTGTTTAAATGTAATTTTATGCATCTAGTTCAGAAGGATCCTGGGGCCATCAGAACAGAACTCTGCAAAGCTGAGACCAGAAACAATTTCAAATGCAGCTGGCTAAAAGTGAGATGTGTGACACAAAAGGAGAAAGGATCTCATGATACTTGGGTATCAGTATGGGTACTTGCTAGAGCACATTTTTATTAAAGAATCACTAAAATTACAAAATGACATATTTATATATAAGTAAGAAGAAACTGCCAGAGAATTCTAGTTCAGTACTTGCATCCATCAAGACCAATTCAAAATTTGGACGTGGTATTACTCATCTCATTTATGCAAACCACACAAAGCTTACAAAGTCTAATCTCGTGTAACAGCTAAGACACAGAAATTGCTACCACATTGATTTATTGTGGAATCAACAGATATTATATTAAACCACCAGAGTGTGGTTTCCTACAAAAAAGCCTTCCATCTATGTAGGCCATGCCTGTCCCTCTTTTATGTGGTTCAACCAACTCTGAGATAGCCATCAGCTGAAATTCCCCACTACGCAAACTCATCGCCCAGACAGAAACACGACTCTGCATTCTGAATAATCAGAATGCACTCACTTCACATGCTCAAAATTAGGCTTGTGTTACTTTGTGTGGTGTCAGAAGAAAGAAAGACAAGTTGTGGAGACCCTCTCATCATGTGGAATTTCCAGATCTGGGATATGTGAGTGATTGTGCTGAAGATGCATGTGTGAGGCTTTTGGTCTGTTACCAATTTTGTACATAGAAATGCATCACACTCCTTGTATAAACTGGCAATGTACTCATCTGACAGTAGAAATGCAAGTAGTAAAGGCAAAAGAATCACAATTTTCACCATTCTCATCATTAAAAAAGGAGGACACAAACATTAATTACTAATGTACATCACAAGAAAGATTATCTTTTCTTTTTTCACATCATCATAACAATGTACTTGTTCTCATATGGATCTATTTCAGAAACAGAGGCAGCTGTTACCAAATGGAATAGTGACAGAAAAAGTCACACTTTAAACTGTCCTAATACAATTATTTCTGTTTCTTTTTATATCAGTCTGTTATCAGAGACTACATTTTCTCATTTTTTGTCACCGGCCCTGTGTCTAGTAGGGAGCTCAGTGGCCTAAAACTGCACCAGCAGCTTGTGTCAGGCAAACCACTGAAATGCCCAAGCCCCGATTTTCAAGTCTTCCTCTGGCATGAGAGTTTTCTCTGCAATAGAATAAATTACTGAGTGACTTCTAGAGACGAAAATATTCTATTTCATTATTCAGACAACAAGACATTTTTTGACTGAATTGAAAATCACCAGAAATTCAGTACCTGGGGTATAAAATGCCAGCACTTAAGATGTGTCCCTGCTTTACCTGATTTTTTGTTTGGTGGATCATTTCTTGAGTACTTGTGGCTGGAATGAACTGCATATTGATAACATGTTACTTAATAAAACAATCTCTTTTTTTCCTCAGGAAATTTTTTGTTGCACTCACTTTAGGGCCAAGGAAAGATCTTTTTGTTCATAAGTGTGTAAACAAGCTCTTAAAACATATCTTACTTGAGATTTACAGCCTTTCAACAGAAATACCCATATTCAAGATGACCTGCTGCAGGTGCTTCCTATTGTTTCTTCTGCAGATAAGAACAGGAAAGACAAATTCTAAATTTCAAGGTTTGAGTGACTGATTGCTCAGTTAATGATTCAAGGTTTCACATAGTCTGATTCTTTACATTTGTCTGTTTGTTTTCAGTATTTGTCTAAACCAGCAAAAGCACTTAATACAATCCTTAATACAATCTATAATTTTGAGGAAGCGGCACAGGAAAGAACAGCTACATTCAGTTCCATCATTTATTACCTGCAGGAAAATAAAAATCTTCAAAATATTTAAAATTAATAAGGATACAAGAACTGCGTCTTGTTGAAATTACATTATTAAAGTAACTTAATTCAAATAGTTGTTCTATATTTTGCACTTCTAGAACAAAAATAAAGGTGTATGTACATGTTTTTTGGAAACTGCAAAGTTAAAAAAGAAATAACCAAAACAGTCACAAACACAGTGCAGTCCCAAATCTTAATGTTTCACCAGCTTAAAAAAAAATTAAGGATCTTTAGAGCCTGGTAAATTATTATTCAAGAATTGTTACAGTTTATAAAATGTCTGTAATTTCTAGAATCACTCAGGATTTTCTTTAGTTTTCTTTATATATAAACATATCTGGTGATGGTGGGCTAAAATCTTCAAACCTTGCTTTGGTGCTCAGAATAAAGATGCTGAAGAACCAACTCTTGCTTCTTCAAAGGGCTCAAAGAAACTGAAATATGCCTTTCTTAAAAACTCTCATTCTTGTGCTGGCCTAGAAGGAACATGGCAATTCTACCACCTGATGCTAACAAGGCTCTGGAAGCCTTCCAAAAATTATACTATAGAAATGAACGCTTGGATGTTAACCTGTCAGCACAGTAGAGCACAGACACAGAGGTTTTAAAAATTCTTGCTTATTTTTAAAGTATTTCCAGACATAGAATAGAAAAAAAGTCACTCAAGTCACCTTGAACTTTCAGTATGAAAAAGTGTAGACATGATCTAAAAGATATATGTAATGATCTTTAGAGGGAGAAATTTGGAAAATACCCTCAAAGAGTAGAATAGAATTTGGAAGAGAACATATCTTTGTATTGAACTATGGACTACAAATACGCTGAAATGTCATTTATTCTGAATCTTGAATTATGAACAGATTAGTGGCAGGATTCAAGCACTCCAGGAATTAAGGAATATATTGCCTATCACCTATAGGTTACTGGTTCAAATTCTGTCAGTTAAATAGTGACAGAAAGTCAATATAAGGCAGTGGCTGTTTTATGAACTACATGTGAATCAGGTAAAAAGTGCAAGAGCAGATCCTGGTACTGTACAATTCCTGATGAATAACAGCTGGCACTTGTGGGAAAATGGTGAAACTGAGCTCCCTAACAAAGACTCAAGTTATGAAAACATGCATTTGGAAGCAGGGTCTGCACATCCTTTACGCCGTAGGTTCCAAAATACCTTCAGCTGCTGTTAATGTGGCATGAACACATACACAAAATCAATAGCACCAGGCATCGTGTTCCAGAACTCTGCAGAGATCACTTTTGCTGCCCAGGGAAATGCATTAACTTCACAAGAATGTTCACCTCTATGAATGGTGTTCACCAAGGCTCTTTCTTGCAAAGCAGTTAATGAAAACAATAATTTCAGAAAGGCTATGTTGGTGCTAGATGACTATTATAATGATGACAATATAAAAACAGCGCATAGATACCACTATTAGAGATTTTCATTCTAATATAACTAATTTATTCTAATAGGGTCTTTAAAACTTAAAATTAAAAACTTTACTTTTTTTTTTTTTTAAGTTGAGAAAAATGGAGGGAAGAAAAGGCAGGAATATAGATGACATTCTGACTTCTCTTTTTTTAAAAGAGCTTATTATTAGCAGCAATTTTCTGATTTTAAGTTAATTTTTTTCATTCTAGAAGTTCATTTCAGGTATATTTCAATGAATTATAAATTGCAAGTTAGTTTCACTCCCAAGAATTTTAAAGTAAAACTATTTTGGTGCTGGTGGGGCCAGAGCCTTGGGGAATATGTCACGGAAGCAAATTCACTGGTGCCGTAAATCAAGCTGCTCTCTAAATTTAATTTCCCATGCTGGCCAGAGTCTTTTAGAAATTAGGAAAGCCAGCTATTTACCACCTACACTGCAGATAATGCAAGGGATTCTGCTAATACCACCTGGAAGCACAGTAAAAAAAAAAAATTATTTAAGTCATCAGAATTTAAAGGACATGGTTTTGGAATAGATTTAAGTGGGTCCCAAAGGAAAAAACAAACAAACAAGAAAAAGGTGCCAAAAAAAAAAAATTCAGAAAAATGAGTGATATTATCAATGCTTTATTCATACTGCACACGTCATTATCCTCTTAATGCCATACCTTCACTTTTAATTTCTCTCGAATTTTTATAAAATGCTGCTTATTTCAGAACCTCAATCACATGACTAATATAACTATATAGTTATTTTTCCACTAATTTCAAGGCAATAGCTTTTGTGATGTGCATTTTTAAAAGAACCTCAGTCATTTACTCAGGGAAAGTCCTTGGATTTTAAGTTTCTCCTTTTCAGTAGATCTAGCTGCTTCTATGCAAATTTTCTACCTCTTCCACAAGTTATATTTTCTATTAGTTCAAAGACAAAGAAATAAACCTCTGCTATATTTTTATCACTGAACTTCTTCCATTGGGGCTGAGCTGCAGTTTTACCTAAACAACTTTTTGTACTACAAAGAGAGGCTAAGTAGCTTTATTTTGGTTATAGCATAGGAAAAATGCTTTGAAGGAGCTAAGGAGTACTTGCAATGCATTTAAAATGATAATGCAAAATACTTGGAATATTTAGGAAAAAACCCTTAAAAAACAAATTGAACAATGTGCCCCTTCCACAAACACTTTATTTTGTGGGAAAGGACAAACTGATTTGTAATACCCTGTGAATTCAGTGTGTATATACTTAGCAAAACCTTTTTTCAAAGCACAAAAAATTGCAGATCTCTGTTCCAAGGCTGGCTACTATTCTCCAACAGTGGACAATAATATTAAACACCTGCTTTTACAGCCTTCTGGATGAATGTGGCTGCTTCTGACAGACAAGTACTAGAACTAAACCATCAAATTACAAACCCAGTTAATCTCGGGAGGAACAGAAAAGAGGGAGACAGTGGAAAAGGATACAAATGTCTATCTGTGTGTAAGCAAGTGATAAATCATGGAGCACAACATTATTTCCTGGCATCTTTTTATAATGTGGCTAGAGACTGATGAAATACAGAACCAGCCATAGTAAATCTGAAAACCGTTTCTATCAAATGCAGATTTCTGTCTTTGCTGGCTGTTCAGAGAGCTAAAATATGCCTAATCTATTTGACAGTATTAGAGATGCAAGAAGACTTCTCATAACCCATTTGCGGTTGGAAGAACAAGTTATCTTTTTTATTAAGAGAAAAACTTAAAAAGAAAAGAAGTTATAAAGAAACTAAATACACTGCACATGAGAGAGACACTGAACATTTCACCAACTGTTGGTGACAGGAGTCCCAAACAACACACTCAGAGTGGAAATCACTGCCACATGTTAAATGTATTTAGGATGTGATGCAGAAGGGCGAGATTAGTACCAAAATTCTAAATATGTGTGGGGAAGGAGATAACCCCAAAGGAATTCCAGCTCCACATAATAAAGGTGAAACTGCTCTGCTCAGGTTTCTCCAGGCTGGCTGCAGCTACATCTGTGTTGCTGTTCCCACCACTGGCTTCACGTGCAGCTGCACCAAAACTTAAATGTGAGGAGAACCCAAGAACCCATCTGTGTTCAGCACAATATAGCCACAGGCACTGGAGTGGCAAACATGCAAATGAGACGATTAATCAGGAGGTAATTATGCTTGGGTTACCCTTTCTGTTACAGGGCTGCTTTGATAGCAAGATTAGGCGTTATACACAGGAACAGCGTGTAGGGGAAATTGGTACAGTACCCTGTGAGACAGTTTAATACCCTTAACCAGCTCATTTTCTGTAATATTTAGATGAGTGCTTCGTTTATGAGAATAGGTTTATGTGTCATGGACTAAGGGAATTTTGACAGTGAGAAGCAAGTCTTTAAAATATTGATTTCCAAAAGAAAACATTTACATGGCACCTTCCATCTGAGGTAATTCCCTGCCACGTAGTACAATCTATTTACTAATTTCCTGCAAGGACTTTTTTCTCAAATTCAGTGATTCTCAAATCTTTCCATCTTTTAGGACTCTGCTGCAGCAAAAAAAAAATAAGAGTCACTAAAGGAAGAATTAAAAAAAAAAAAAAAAAGATGGAAAGACCATCTTCACTAACTATACAAAACAACTTGAATTCAGATGAGTAAGTCAAAAAGCAATAAATCTGTAGCAGTTAAGCTGCAGAGTAATAAGCAAAATTTTTTATGCCCAGAGCATAAATATAAGGCACTGGAGGATTTCTTTCTCTGATTTTGAGAAAAATTGCTCAAGAGGACCTCCAGTGATATCCCTGGCTGTGACTCACGATAAGAAACTGGATTACTGACTGCCCTAACTCCCTGGTGGCTCCTCTGCAAGCAGCAGGAGTTGCTGCACTTTGGGACTGGGTGTTATTCTGCTGTGCTGTACTGTACTGAAATACATTCTCAAGACGTGTTATCCTTATATTACACAGCATTCAGAGCACAGCTGACATTTAGCATTCATTTCTGTAAACTGTTTAATTCCCTTCACCTTACATGCACACATTTCCTACTTCTGAACTTTTATAGGATCTGGGCGTGGACTTCAGGAATCAGTGGAACAACATACATGTGAGAGCTAATTCACGAGGCAAAGACTTCAATGCTTAGTTGCACTGAGGACAGTAAATCTTTATGGACTCCAGCCTATGTTGTCTCTATCAGTTAAGGCCATTTTCCCTGCTGAGAAGATTTAGTGCATTTTGCTGCGAGGGCAGCGTGCCCAAGGAGGAGGCAGACTTTCACAGATGTCAAACACAATAGCCCGTTCACAGGAGGGAGTTACACCATGATTAGGATCACAATAGTAGGGGTTCCTGTTTCTGGAGGGACCATTAAATGCCCCAGGATCCATTATTTACACCAAAAATATTTATATGTGCACAGGTATCATGTTCAGCTTTGCCCTCCTGGAGGGCCTGGCTTTGCAGAGCAAACTGAGTTCAGGCATGGGGACTTCAGCACAGTCAGAGGCAGCACATCCATCCCTCACTGACCAGGTGTTGGAACCTTGGAGGATGAAAATTTCAACTTTCTGGGCTGAGGGGTGCTGACCCTCAGGCAAGCACCACGTTTGACCTGAGGCCATGGAACAGAAGATTGAGTGATACCACTGGGGTTGTGGGTGTGTAGTTTGAATAGTATTGTGTGATCTCACAGGGTGAAAAACTTAGATTTAAGATTTTAGTCTATAGTAATGTGTGTGAGTCAAGATGGCGGATTTAAGGTGTTGTCTAAGTCCTTCTTCTCCACCTTCTTCTTCCTTCTTCTTGATGGGTTTGGTTGCTTTTTTGTAATTGGGTGAAAAAGGTCCTCATTGTGGGCCTTGCGTGGTCACTATTGGGTCAAAAGTATAAATAATACAGGTGTCATCTGGTTATCAGGTAATTATCACTTAAATAACCTTGGAAAGAGTTAGAAGCACCCCATTTTACCTTCATTTCCTAATTTGCTGGTTAGAGCTCAAGGCTTGTGAGTCTGTAAATAGATAAGAAACAATAAACATCCAAGTCTGAAATCGACACCTATGTTTCCCTTGTATTAATCATTCCCACCCAAGCAAGAAAAAAGAGAAGCCAGAACTGTCACACCCAGGCACCTGCAACCCTCTATGCTTTCAGTGGGAGGAAATCTTGAAAGATTTGCACCCAGTATTAAATACTGCAAGAAAATGAGGATGAGACGGATACACCTAAAATATTTTTTTCCTCTGCAGGGGCCTTCTGTGTCTTGACTCTGTAGTGAGATGTCTGTGAAGGGTGTTCAAGGAGGGATGTGTGATTACTGCACTCTGGCACTCATACAGAGGCAGCCTGTGCAGGTTAACTACAGCATTCCTCTGAAACACTTTGGTGTGCCCCCTTTCCTGTTGCCTGGCCTGCTCACTGATGTGGCCGATCACACCTCTGCTGAAAAGCTCTGCCAGTGATTTTCCACTGGGCTTGTTCAGAGATGGGATGCTGGTTGCAAACATCAGTCAGTTTGGAACTGAGCTGATTCCCATTGGGCTTTGGAACCCCCCATTCACCTTGGATCAGGCCTTATTTAAAAGAAAAACAAAAAAGCTAAAAAGGGCACAGCAGCAGTGACAGACAGCCTTTCTTGTGAACAGTGTCATGGCAGCTGTCTGGCTTCAGGAGTCGTTCAGTACTTGGAATTGCTGGATCAGCCTCTGGGGTAAGGCTGGTGATCCACTGGATCCTTGAATACTAAATAAGCTCCTTTGAATTCAGAAACTCTTCAGTCCTTTCACCTGAGCACCTAGGCATTAGCCTGTTTCCCACAGAACATTACATGAATTAGGGAGATGAAGAAACACTGAAATCATTTTAAAATTCAGAGCTTTTGTTAAGGAAGAGGCTCTTGTGGCTCCCAGATGCTCACTGGCACCTTTGAAACAATATTAACTTCTGTATCAGCCAACAGAAAAAGAAAAGTAGCAACCAAAGATAAAAATATTGCTTCTCTAAAATATTATTCAGTGCTTTGTTATCAACTGTGGGAGCTTAAGTTAATTAAACACTCACATAATTCCCCACAAATACCTAGTAACCTGAACCAAATCACAGCATTAAGATAAATAAATAAATAGAAACTCACATGAAACAAGTAATATTGAACAACTATTTTAATACCCCTGCTGAGTATACAGGCCAGACTGTCTTACAGAAACTCAAACAACTTCATTTTGTGGAAAGATGAATAAGCAGTAAATTTGAAGTTGTGGTGTTCCACCACTTGAGCTTTTCTTACACCTCTTACGAGGTAAGATGGGACAGACCTGTGGGGTGAATATGTCTGCAACCTTCTCTTACACTGAGTACCCAAAGTGGACCAGAGGATGAAGAAAAAAACAGTTTTTATTCAAATAAAACCTTCAGTATTAAAGAGAGAAAACTCCACAGACAGAAAAGAAATGTAAAAAGTGACAGATAATTCACACTGCTCTCTTTGCCATGGCATATTTCCTTTGCCCTTTGTTTCACACAGTTTTCATAAGATCACCTCTTATCAGTCTGTGGTGATCTCCAGTAAGTTATTTCCATCCCTTTAATTGGCAGTAATTTATTTTTAATATTTTATTTTTTACATGAGCTCCCAGTTGTATCTGTGCTGTAACTATCTGCTTTTCCTTTTCCTGTGGGTCATTCATCCACATTTGTGATATTTCTTTTCCTCAGGAGAATAACAATCTATTGACAAAACAAGTAACTTTTTGTTCATTGTGGCTGTAATTCTGAAAGAAAAAATGTTCTCTGTGAAGACATTTGTATCATTTGAAATCTTAGAAAAGGTTTCACACAAGATGTGTTAAAAGTCAATTGAAAAAAAATAAGATTAATTAAAGAATGACAGTTAAATGATCTTGCTAAGTGAGGCTTTGCAAGCACGAGTTTTGCCAAGAGTGGATTATGCATAATGGATTTGTGTGGGAAAACACAGTAGAACACAGTATTCTATTCTGTATTATAACTTCTTAAAACAGTTTTACAGAGGACAAGAATCCCACCACTTTCAGATCAAAACTAGGTGATCATGCTAAAGATCTACACAGATGAAGCCAGGGGGGTTTGTTTTTCACCAACATAAATCAACAGGGCATTTCAAAAGATTTGGCTCAATTTGTCTGCCTAAATTCAGTAAAGATGAATTCAGATTTTTTCAAAGTGCCAAATCAACCAAAAGTATAGATTATTATAGTCATAAGTAATCCCAGAAAATACAAAGCTTAAAGTTTACCTTCCTTCTCACTGACTCTGTATAAATTATACTACTTTTAAAATGTGATGCATTACACACATTCTTCCTTACCCAGAAATTTTTTCAGATTAATTCTGAATATAGTAATTCACAGCACATACATTAGGATTTCGGTTCAGCTAAAGAATAATAATGATGTGATTAAAATGACTGTAAAATATTATAATTAAAGCTTTTAGGTGATCTCTAGAAGCTGCACTAAAGCTCTTTGAAAGTGCTCAAGCCACAAATATGTTTCTGAAAAACATACTAAGAATATACTATTTTTAATTTAATTTCTTGGCCATTAAAGAAAACAGCATAAACCTCCACACTTTATTTATGCTTAGTTTGCTTTCAAATGTAGCTTTCATCAGATATATGTGAAGCTGATACAAATATAATATAGAAATACCATAGAAATAACAAATATTTCCAACTGCCTAGTAATATTTTCCCGTGAGTAGGTGGTTACAATGAAATGTGGGTAGATTTTATTTAATGAAAACAGTTAAATTTATCAGTATTGTTAGCTTAAATAGTGAAATAGTTACCAGACTGTAGAGAGTTGTTAAAGAAGTGGTAATGAGGGAGCCCTATGAACAACTGACTGCCATAATATTTGTTATTTACTCTTAGCAGGCTGAAATGATGTAGAAATAGAACTGAAACCACACCAATATAACAGCCCAGGGAAGGCTGCCTTCAAGTGATTTTTTTTTGTTATTATTTTTGTAGTTAGCATTACAAGCAGCTTCTGATGCTTTAACTAAAGCACGCTGTTGATTTGCCTGTGAATTTTAGCCAACTGGACAGAACCTTCCTTCATGCTATTGATGTTAGAGGCCCCAAAGGAAAAATTGGCTTTTTTGCACCTTTTTACATGGATTAGGGCTCAGGTTTTCCCAGCACATCCTGTTATGTACTGTTTACAATGTGCAAATCACAAGTGGAAATTTGAGAAACTCTTGAAGGTGCTTTCCTCATCTTGGGCAGCATCTGATGCTCAGCCATGTCATTCACTCCCTTTCATGAGATTCTGTTTGCTCCAGGAACTCAGCATTTAGTGGCTGAGCAGCAGCCAATGCACTGTGCATGGAATGTAGTACATTGGTGACCACAGATTTGTTTTTCTCTCTTACAACTGGATTTTAATAAAGGAAAATGGAGAGAATTCTTAGGTCATCAAGTACAGCCCCCTGGTATTACAGGCAACCAATTTTTGTAAACCCTTATGTAAGCTGGTCACCCTCCCTGAAATCCGTAATATTTTTATGACCTTCAGAGGTGGCACCAGTGTATTCATTTATTTCAATTTTTTTAAGCACTGCACAAACTCTCCCTATCTTTTATTATTGCCAAAGACTTAGCTATTTTTAGTACATTTGTTACTGTTTTTTCTTAAATTCTGTTGTGTTTGTTGCAGGGGAGAGCTGTCTCAAAGTTAATCAAATACGTCTGTGTGCTGAAAAAAAAAATCTAATACCATGCTATACTAATATTTCTGGTAAAGTATAAAATATACACACTTGTAATCAAAGACTCATATTGAAATATGAATTTTTGATAAGAACTGTGTCATTCCAAGGTGCAGTTACCACTCCAATTAGGACTGGAGCTGAACAGTCAAAATTATTTCAAAGCATTTGAGAAGCTGAAGTAGCTCAAAGATTCCAAGATTTGGCAAAAATCTAGTGTAATTTGATTTTATCTAATATGTGGAATCATCCCTACTGAAACCAGAAGAAAAAGGATAAACAATACATTGCACAGCAGAGTGATTCAGCATCAGAAGAAGAGCCCAATGAGACACAATTATAAGTTACATCTGGAAAATTCATCTCTCATGTAGAATTTAAATTTGAATGCATTGATGTTATCTCTCAAGACAAATCTACACAGTTGTTTAAGAACTGGGAACAGGAGTGGCAGAAAGTATTTTTGAACAAAGGCTAAATAAGAACACTGGGAGGAGAGGGAGGGGGCAGGAAGGACAACTGAAACAATACATATAATTTTTCTATGGGCAGAGAAGAACTGATAATTATTGGCAGTAGCACGTCAGACATTCTTTAAACACATTGATAGAACATTCAGTTGTATTTTCAGATCACACTTTTGTGCTGTTTAGAAAGCTGTCTGAAGAAAAGCAAACACCTGCTGTACTGGTGTTTGCAGAACAACAGCTTTATTTGTGGTCTCATGAAATACCTCATAGCTGGCCAATGATGAAAAAATGCCCAAACTTCTTGCTCAAAGGCAAGCTGAAAAATCAGGACTTTGGACCAGAAAATGTGTAATGAAATGGTTATGTTCAAATTATGACTTTAGCAAGCACATGCTCAGTTTTCAATAAGCAGGATCTGCTAAGGCTTTTCTTTGCTGTAAGGTAATGAGTTACATATTGTACCCTTCTCCAAACAGACTGACCCCAGGAGTGAAAGGGTCCCAGACCTGGCACCTGACAGCAGGGGAAGGGGTGGTGCAGTGTGGGGAGCAACATCTGTGCTGTGTGTGCTTAGCAAGACCAGCCTCAGAGACAAATTCAGAGGAGCAAGCTCCATTTTTTGGCAAAGATTGTGATGTTGTGCTGGGGAGAGGAAGACATTTGACCTGGTGGCTGTTACTGTCAACGTCTGGGCTTGGAAAAAACACAGCATACAGAAGTAGCTGCAGCATCCTTTCTTTTGCTCTCAGTTGTTTTTTGTTGTACTGCATCTCAGTCATTCATGTGCCTGGGACATGATGGGAGCATGAACTGTGGTAACATTTCCAGCCACCTTTACCTGGTGCCCTCAAGCCATCCAAAAGCAATAGTCAGGAGTGCAAGAGAGCACGCTGAGCCATCTCATGCGAGCTCCATTTCTGTCACTAATAACAAGCACTCTAGACATATTTAACAATTAAGCTATAATAGCCTTACTTCTATGGTTCTGAAGTTGTGGAAACCACTTAAAAAAAATAAATTGTGTGAAACAAGGGCCAACAGCCAAATTCTGGCCATTGCAGCTCTTGAAATACCAGCCTCAGCTTTTATTGAGAAGCAGAGATATCTCACCCAGCAATCGGGCTGTATTTGTTTTGCAATTTGAGTGAGTCAGACACATAAATATTTAAGTTTTAATTCAATTGCCTCTCCTGCGGTCGATGAGTCACTACTACTCTGATATCTGAGGAGTCTCACTAAGGGAGGTCCTGGAAATGTGTTATGACTCCCAAGTGGGCTCCAGCAGAAAAGTCTGTGAGCTGTACTTTTAAAATGTATAAACTTATTTTCCTTTCAAACATTCAAAATACATGTAATGAAGTAGAATGTGTTTGCTTCCTGGACAGCAAACAACCTTGCAGCCAGGAAAAATGTTTACTTTGTAAACACTGTTTTCTTTTCAGAAAACTGTTTTGGCAGGAGGTTCCATGATGAAAAACAGTTTAGGTCATAAAAGACCTAAAAGAAATAGAAAGTGTAACACTTTTCCTTCTCTCTAAACTCCTGAAATTAAATTAGAAGAACTTACAGTCACTCTAATATGCTAAAAATATAGAACGTACTTTATACAAATGGATGATGCAAGACGATTTCAAAAAGCTTTTGCTCAAATAGGGGATATTATGGATATTTCCACACACAAGCTGCAAATGAAGACTAATTACGAACTAAAAAAGCTACATTCCATTGGCATACACTTTACAAATCAAGTGAGGATGTCAGCTATGACTGTGAAATAAAAACAATTAATGGAAAGGTATAAGAGGTGCACTCCATTTTCTATACAGCACTGTAATATTCCTGAAACCTCCTTGAGCCACTTTACCACTACTTTGCATGGAATGGGCCATCCTTTACTCACTTCTGACAGTGCCTGTCTTGACTAATACTGGATATAATTTGGGGTTTGTACCAAAGCAGCAGGTAAACACTGAATTCAGTTTCTGCTCTGAAATCAGGAGAATTCATTTGTTTCATCCATGGGAGAAGTGAGAGAAGAATAACCACGATGGAGTTCAGCAGGTCCAAAGCAACGACAGTGGCTAAGCAAGAGACAAATCTTCATGGCCTTCCTTGCCTTGAGAGCCTTGCAGCTCCTGAGACTCCTCACCCTAGCTGTGAACCAAGCAGCTACTTTGCAGATAAAAAGCAAACCTGCTGCAGGTGTCCTGACACAGACCAAACCCCCCCAGGCCTCCAGCTGCAAGTCATGGAGCCCGTGCAAATGAGCTCCCTGTGGTCTACGTTTGACAACTCCTGGTCCCCAGAAATGGGTTCCTCACACGCCTCGTGGGGACAAGGCCCAAAGCAGCCAAACTGTGCTGCACATCTGTGAGCGTGGAAATATTAGGTGTGAGCGCAGGATTATTAAAACTTCCCCCACCAATAACCATCTGTTGTTATACCCACTAACCAAACTCTGTGTTTGTACATGAAATTCAAGGACATGCACATGCTCCATGTACTTTGCCCCTAAAACAGGGACAAAGCCCTTTGGTTCACTCTTCACTAGCATTTTGAAACCAGGATTGGTGTTTACACAAAGTCACAGGTCTGTAGGTTTTGTGACAGCTCAGATGGGTGTCACAATCTAATGCCACATATTTATGGAATAAATATATATTTTCTATATCTATTTTCCAATAAAATATGGGAGCATATTTTACTGATCAGTAGTGATAACCTGGAAAACACTCAAACCTCCCTCGTTTTTACAGAATGCAAAAGCCCATTTTAATATACATGTAGCAAGTCTTGTACATTTTTCTTCGTTTTTCTTTTCCTCCTGCCAACCTGTATTAATGAGGTGGTAGATATCGGAAGGAAATTACATACTGCCTACACATGTTATTTCAGAATAAGGATTCCAAGAAGAACTTGGAATAAAATGTCCTCCACATGCTTTAGTTTAAATCCATCTCTCTTCTCTAGTGGTTGTTAGATTGGTTTCTCTTTTTTCACTTTGCTATTGGCATATCAATTTTCTGGATGCTGCAGTACTTTTATATCATGTTTTGTTCCTAATCATTGCATCCACCTTCCATCAATTGCATTTTTCTGAGGTACTGACAGGGAGCAGCCACTTTCCTGAGCACAAGGAGAGGGAAATACATGCCATGGGTGATTTCATGGACGTGGAACGACATCATGCCAGTGGTGCCTGAAATTTAGCAGTTAACTGTGGGTGCTGCAGGGCTGCTTTTTATCACGCGTGTCAAATTTACAAGAATTTTACCACAGAATGCCTTTAATGTTGGCTACAGTTTTCAGTTCTGGAAAGTATCAGAGGGATGCAGGGCAATGTATCCCTTCCCATGTACAGGGATTTGTCTTTCAAAGCTGGAGCTATTATGGATGATGGGCTGTAGTTCACCAACAATCAAGATGTCACAGAACTACAAAGCATTTCTTTCCTTGCATGTCACATAAATAAGATAAAATTGAATTTTAAGTTAAATAATTAGGTTTTGTTTTTTTTTCTTCCACTAATTTAATGTTCAGATCTTGATGGTGACTTCTAACTCCACAGACTAAAGAAATTAAGTGACATAATTTCATCACTTGGGATCTATACAGTCTTGTCCTCCATGCTCATACAAGAAAACTCAAAACATTTGAAGTCAGATAATCACCACTATGCTACAATTGCATCTAAAAATGTTCTTTTATTCATTAGAAATACAGGTCTGGAGTATTATCATGCATAAATTAACCCTTTCCCAACAACAACTGCAGACATTGTCCAACTTAAAATAACAAAGTAGCTAGTTTATTAACTAAATATCCAAATTAAAATGGTAGGAAAAAAGTATTTGAGTATGACTTATTGCCACTGTAGCAAGAGTAGGGATTTTACATGCATTAATTTGGCAAGATTTGACATACAGTAGTTGTATTTTCCCAAAGGGAGAGCCAAAATCTGGCCAGATCTGTCATGGTTTTGTAAGTGTGCCAGATACGACACAGAATAGATGTGATTAATTATCTGAAGAATTATACGTGTGTGTATTTCCATGAAACAACCACAATCCCCCTCACACAAATTCTACTAACAGCCATCTTGCTGGGCAATCAGAGAAATCTCACAGAAGCAGTAAAGTTCTACCATTTATAAAATCCAAAAAAGCTGAAAAACACCCAAACTCAAACCAAAATAAAAAAGGAATAATTTTTTTTTTTTTTTTTAAAAAAGGACCAAAATTTACTGCCATTTATTTCTCATTATAGAGTGAATTTTAAATTGTATCCTCATTCAGTTTCTCTTTATTTTCCAATATAAAACTGTGCATAAGAAGCAACTTGAATATTAGAAATCCAAGCAATAATGTGTGTTACAACAATTTTATTGAGAAGGAAACATTTTAATTGGAAACTCCTTTTTAAGTGCTGTTTTTTAAATCTCTCCTTTCCTTATCAACTACAAGAATAGAAAAGATTTTTCCCCCCTATTTTTTATTGTCCCTATGAAAGGAATAAAATAGCTTTCCACACTGAGCTACATAAATAATTGTCATAATAAGTCATAAAGATTACAACAAAAATAATTTTAAAGATTGTATTTTAGTAGATTTGACACCTAAACACCATGTGTGTATTTATATATATATATATACACACAAACACACTCTATATTGCTAGATGATAATTTCCAATTAAGCTTGAGTTACAGGAAAACAGTATTTTAGACATGTTATCGTGCAGCCTCAGTGTTACTGTGACTATAAAGGAATTCCAGAAATCCTTAGGCACAATTCTGATTTTTGTGCCTTGAGGAAGACATAAAACAATTGTTTTATGGTCAATCAGTGAAGTCTTTAGAAGGCCCTGCTGGGGAAACTGCTACTGCCATCTGTAGTGAAACTGTATAGGCATAACTAAAACGGAGCACAAGATATTCTTCCTTCATAAACTCAGACCTGCTGGAGTAATTCCTGTGAACAGCCACCTGCTCCTACAAGCCATTTGTTCCATTTGTAAAATGGATGTTAGCCCCATTTTAACTTCTAAGTGAGAAATTCATGACATTGGCTGACCATTCAGGCAGCGTTTCATTGTGGAAATCACGACTGTTCCAACACTTCAAAGTAATAACACGTCATTCAGTGGTCATCCATTTTAGATGGTACCATAGAAACATTCACACTGCAAGACATGAGAATGCAAGACAAAAGAATATTAGAAAGACAGATTTTGATGATTTTTTTTGACCCACACGCTGTAGAGTAGCTCATATCCAACCTCCCTGGTCATCCCATGGCCTTTGAAGCTGTAAGAACATCCAGCAGCCACAACAGACATGAAGGTTTGTCCTCAGCTATTCCAGACGGATCAACCACTCTAAAGTTCAGCATTTTCCCCTTGGGGAATGACATCATCAAACTGCCTTGAGACACCACAGTTGTTTCCATCAGACAATGTGAGGCCACTTTGGACCCACACTTCAGCTGTCTCCGTGCTGAGCTGCATCCCTACGGCTCATCTCATAAAGTGCTGAAGTTGTGCTCCCAAGTGGAAAAGCAAAACACACTTGAAACAGCTAAACTGCATAAGTTACATTTAGTTTTGCTTCCTCCTGGATATTCAACAAATGTCAGAGAATGTCTGGGAATGTTAAGTGGGAATTTTTTTGGCTAAGTACTACAGTCAGCATGCAGAGTAAATCTACATCAAGGTAGGGGAATTATGGAGGAGAAAGGAGTAGGATAAGGTGTAGTTCTTATCTGCAATGGCAGTCCTCATCTGCTATGGAGTTCTTCTGGGACTGTGGGTCAAAAATGAAATCTAGCACTTCCAACCAGTCCCAAATGCGTCACAGGACCTGGAAACATTGCTGGGCCTGAGAGTGCCAAGTCTTGGCACTGACTCTTTAGGCCAATGAGCCAATGGCACTCCAGTGCCAGCATGGAAACAAAGATCATGACCCTTTTTGTCTCTGGTCAAACAAAAGTGAAATTCCACCTTACATGACAGCCAGACCCAAGAAACAGAATCTTAACCAAGGGCCAACTGTAAACACAAAATTGTTCCCTCACTTCATTCAGACTCTAAGATACAAATGTCCCTTTTTGTCCAGTTTCTGCAGATTTACACTCCTTTAATTCCTAGAATTAACACTGTAAAATCGCTGTTCACCTAGCAGTATGTTCCCAGGAGTTGATCCCTAACAAAAGAGAAAAGATCTCTTCTGAAGGATGAAGGATGTCTAGACATTTTGTACTCATATGACACTGCTTTCAAAATGGTATAACTAAAAAAGATGGAAGGTGAAAATCAGTTTAAAAACTTTTTCTCACTAAAACGTGCTTACTAAATCATAGGTATTAATTCAACAATACATTTTTGAGACTGTGATCTGATGCAATAGATGGATTTGATGCTAGAAATATGTCATATGTGTTTGATGTCCATGATGAGAAATGTTCTCTTGGCTGTGTCCCTCCTGTCACCCAAACAGGAGAAGACCATTTTAAATCCTTTTAGCACTTTTGTTATATTTATTGCGTACTCTCAACAAGGACGTGTACACTCAGTCCCAGCTGGTTACCAAATTATGTTCATCAGATTATTTTTAAAGTAGTAACGATGTCACTTCTTTTTATTTTTTTTTTATTAAATAGTACATAGTTTATATCTTCAGAACCAGCTTTTTAAACCCTGAAATATTGTTCTTGTTTCAGTGCCTAGATGTCTGGAATTATTTCTAGGCACTGGTCTGAATACTTGAAAAAGCAGCAGAGGTGAATTAGCAGACCATATTTAGCCAACAAGTAACAACTTGTATCATGATCTTTCTATATCAAGACTACTTATAGTGAACAGCCTTATCACTGTGGTAAAAGACATAAAATCATGCCCTTGGGGCTTCGGATTATTTGTGCTTGTAAGAAACATCACATGTACTTTCACATGTGGTAACACAACTGGGAAATTTGGTACAGCTCCTTCTGCCTTGGGAAGAGCTGGCAGGCAGCACCCCACTGGAGCTGAGTAGCTGCAGATGCCAAGACTAAAGCAGGTTTCTAAAATCCCTCTTCTCCCTTCCCTTTTAATAAATACATCTGATTTTCTCTGTTAAAACACTCTGCAATTGAAGAAAACTTTAATGTAGAAAGGATGAGCAAGGAAAACCTCTAAGGCCACCTTGTCTGCAAAAGAAAAGAGTAAAACTGCCAGGATTAGAGCCTTAGACTGATGAAATTCAGAATTAAGACACAGACTTCCTGTCTGACCTTGAAAAAAATCACTTTGCTTCTGAATCAGGTCTTAAAGTGGGAGTATTGACACACTCTCCTTCATTATCGATAAGGCCTGAAAGTCTGTCAGATACCCTGGGAACAGAGACTGTTACAGTACATTAACATCAGTGTGACTTCTCTGAAATGGATGACTTCAAATGGATCCCCACTTTACTCACTGGGGCTTTACTTTTAAATAACTATATAGATACAGACATGCATCTCTTTTTTAAAAAATGTTTCCCTCAGGTTTATGTTTTTGTATTTCCCTGAAACTCTCTCTGAAGTTTATTGCTGCAAATTAAAGTATGAATTCTCCCCCGTATTTTTTTCCTCTCTACCCTTACTTTCTGAGAGGTCACATTAACTGTCACTTACATGCACAATTCTAGTTATGTTTTGTTTATGGCTTTTCAGCAGCTCTGTAATCCTAGAGGATGAAAATATTTTCCATTTGCCACAGTGACACGTGCTGGGGAGAAGAAATACGAACAGCTGCAGACTTCCCTAATGGTGGGATCAGATAACACACTCTTCAGGATTTTGGGTTATCTTTTTTCCTTAAAGGAAAAAGCAGGTTGTCTGGTTCAGGCATCTGCATGTGTGACTACATTAGGGCTATCACCCTCTGGATCAGGAGTCAGGGCTCACTGGTACAGACTCAGCCTATTTTAACCATCTTCTGCTGACCCAAATTTGCTGGCTTTAAATTAGCCATATGTGCTGTGTGTGAGTACTCAGGACTTCCATCCTTTGCAGTTAAACAAATCCTTCAGAAGAAAAAGCAGCCTGCAGGTCAATGAAACTAAGGTGGTGAGTTACCATTCCCTTACTGGAGAGCTTTCAGTATTTGTCAGTGATGTATTAGGTTCATAAAAAATAAAATATCATTATTTAGGATGTTTACTTTAGCTTGGCTCCGAGAGGCATTTGTGACCTTACAGAAGTACTTCATTGGAGGTCATTATTTAGACTAAATTCCAGATACAGACAACAAAGAGCTCTATTCATAACAACTAAGACAGCAAAGTATTCACAAGAGAAATAAGCAAGGATTTCAAAATGTAGACTAAATAAAGGTCCCAATCTAGGAAAGTAAACCTGTAAAGCCAACTCTTTAAGCATATAATTATTTTCATTCTAGGCAGCAGTTTATTCCACACATCTTTAAAAACACTTTAAAATAAATTCTTCAGTTGAAGACTAGAATTCCTCTCAGGTTCCTTGATTACACATAGGATACACTCTTTTAGAAAACAAAAATCAAGAACATCTTATTCATGGTTCAAACTTACAGTTATTCTTACCCAATGGCTAGAAGCACATGGGTCAGAAAGGGATGTAGCTTGCAGACAGGCAACTGGAATTCATTGAATCAACAATACATGAGTGAACCAAAAGAGTGAAGTTTGTATTCCCAGGATATGCTGTGGCAGGATACTCTGTAAAACCTTGAAATCTGAATGAGCAGATCAGTTTTTAATGAATAATTCATCTTCCTAGCTTCTCAGCAATCAGCCCTACTGAAAATATCAAGTCAAAAAGAACAAGCATTACTGGGGCAAGGACACTGTTCCTTTTTGTCATGAAAGATACATCAGTCTTTCCTGAGGAATACATAAGCATCACTTACCTCAGATGATCTCAGAAATATTAATGTATTTCAAGGTACCTGCAACATTCTCCAGACTAAAGACACAGGTGCAACAAAAAAATTGAGAAGAGGATTGCTAAAGGCCAGAAACTGTACAAAGACAATGAATTTTGACTGACTTCACTTCCCTTTATGGAAGCTGTGAAGAGTGGATCAGTGGCTGGAGAGGCCCTAGAGACTGGTTTGTCAGTGAATATAAAGTCCAAGAAAAGCTGGGATCTTTTCTGAGGGTCACCTCAAGTAAATACTCACTGATCATCATTAGCTTCCTCTTATACGAAATGGGAATCCTTATTAGGGCTGTGTAGTCTTATATAAATTGATCTGGTCGTGAAAGAAATGAATCTGTAAATTTCACATTTGTTCTTGAAGACATAAAAGAATAACAAAAGTTCTCATAGGGAACCGAGCTAGCTTTGGATTAAACAAACTTTGCTATTAATTAAAATGCTACCCTGAAAGACCTTCAACAAATACCATTTTTAGTAAACACCAGTGATTTACAAATGGAATACTTTAGCTTCCTCTGAAGTTGCTTCCTTTTCCATTCCTTCTGATTCTGTGTGCCTTTAAAATGTGAAGGCTTTTTGTAGAGATGGTTATTAAACAGTTGTAATACATCCTGCACCAAAGGGCTTACAAAGCCTTTGTGAGATATTTGTGGTATTGTGCTAATAATTGGTGAGACATGATAGCAGGAATAAATGACTTTCTAAAGAACATCCTTGGAAACCCAACCCTCTTTCTGTCCTTGCTGAATGCAGGGGTTAAAAAGCAGTACAAAGAGAGAGGAAATAGTTTTCACTTCTACAGACAGGGTAAAATGAAACCTATGTAATGCTTGTGGGACACACATTTCTGCATCTATATTTATTATTTTTAAGCCTTCACACTATATGAAAACCATTGCTTTAACAATGTGACTTAGTCCTTCCTCTTTCCAGATTAAAGAACAAAGTTGATTCAATTTAAATGAAGTTAATTTTGTTTAAAATCACTGATTTTCTTTCTATCACAGCAGGTTTAAAGGGAAGAAAATCTTCTATTCTCCTGTAAAGTTATATTAAAATATTTTACTATATTATTTGTAACCATTATAGTAGATCTCCCGATCCTGATGGATTTTGGTGTATGATCACCATTTTTACACTGGAGTGATGTTGATCCTGTAATGAAGGAAAGATCTCATTTTCCAGAAGGAATGCTAACAGAAAACTGAAAAACCCCTTTTTCTTGTTTTGAAGGGAAAGAGGAAAAATCTTTGCAACAGCTGCATGAAGATAAGAATGTACTTTGCCTTGTATGTTCTTCACCTAATACAGAGTTGTTTTGTTGTTAACAAGTCCCTTTGCCATTGTTTTGAGGACTCAATGGTTCACATTTATCAATTAGCTTGGAAACCTTGGCTTCACTTTACAAGTTTTTGAAAAGCTGTAAATCCCCATTCTGTGCAATCATCACAGTAAACACATATATATAGATATGTGTAAAAAAATTAATCTCAAAGTTCTTGAGGGGAAAAAAAAGCACTTACAGTCATTAATAACAAATATGCTTGCAGTGCAATATACTGGAGTACAAGTAATAAGGAATTTAATATGTTTGCAACAGAATATTTATATATTAAAGTTCCATTTGAAACTTTCTGAGATACTATTAACTTTTGTATTGCTTTTGCACTGTCTGGGCATTTTCTGAAAGTTTAATATTCAGCATTCTTAAAATGAAGGAATCTTTTTCCACCTTCTCAAACAAATAAAAAATTCAAACCAACCCTTAACAATTACACTGTTCTGATGTATGAAAACATCAAATCCAAAAGGAAAATTGCATTAAAGAAATGGACTCTTATGCATACAGGAACATGAGAAACTGAAAAGCACAGAACTCATTTAAGCACAGTTTCACTCTGCAGCTAAAATCTATTACAAGTGCCTTAAAAAAACTTTAATCCTAGATGCAGTTATTCCTCTGCCCTGTGGAGTATGAATTATCAAAGCACACAACATTAATTTTAACCATGTTTTACTCTCTTTTCCCAGGAGCCACAAACATTTGAATTTGCTGGTGCATAGAACTACTGAATGCAGATCCCAATTTCTGAATACAGATCCCAATTTCCAGATCTCACTGTACCTATTGTACAAGCTAACAGGATTAGCCAGCATTAGCCCAGCATCCACAGGAAGACCTGAGGAATTCTCTAGGGAGGCAAAAGGTCCAAGTTGAGGCATGCATGATTTCAAAGCAAATCTTGGCACAATTAACTACCTGACCTGCAAGATGAACAATCATATAATTTGATTAATTGTCCACCTTTCTGGAGCCACATTGTTCATTTTTTTTATAAGTGTAAGCTAATATACTACTACCAGTTTTTATGGAGACAATCAAAGAAATCACACATTAAATTGCCTGGTGATGAATTAGGACTGCATTTCACATTGCTCTCAGTCTCTCTCATCAACTCTGCTGATGTGGGATAAATATTTATGTAACTCAATATTACTGCAAAAAATGAAACAACTCTAACAATATGGAAATACTTCTGGTTCTTACAGAGGTTCC
>VXBB01007266.1:309984-325455 GCA_013399915.1 Illadopsis cleaveri | reverse complement strand
TTTTTTTTTTTTTTGTCTCCTTGAAAATAAGGGTAGAAAAATAAAGAAAAGATTTTAAAGATTTTTCTGGGACAGAAAAGATCTTAAAGTCCTTGATTAGGCAAGGTGTGAGACCACACCCCAATAATTCTGTTCTATAAATAGTTTCTGTCACTTTTGGACTCCAGCAAATATAATCTAGCTGACATCTGTACAGTCTAGAGCCTGCAAGTCAGAACAAGAAGCAAGCCTTTTTCTCCCTTTCTAAGTAAATGAAAGGATTTTTTTTTTTTCCTATAGATACACACGTTTCTATCAATTTCTCTAACTGGTATCTGCTTAGAAGCAGAATTTTTTCTTCGGGCTAGTGACACACAATGCATTTGACAATCTATTCTTTAACTTACAGTATGCACAAGGGAGCTTTGATAATTTTAGATAGTAGCTTATAAAATGGTGGCCAAGGAACATAAGAAAAACCTTAAAGAAAATGCCAATTTCTTGTTCCTTCATGCAGTAAGCTTACAAACAGAAGACCTCCTTTACTGAGCTCTTATGATTTTTATTTTTACAAAATAAATGTTTTGTTAGCCTTACTGGACAATTTTAGAGGACTTTGTGGCTTTGCCCTGCCCAGGTGAGATTCCACCTGGTGTCTCTTGCTAGATTTCACCTGGTGTCCAGCTCGAGTTCTCAGAACAAGACAGACACAGACCTGTTGGGGCAGGTCCAGAGGGGGCCACAAAAATGATCAGAGGGATGAAGCACCTCTCCTGTGTTGAAAGGCTGAGACCATTTGGGCTGTTCACCCTGGAGAACAGAAGGCTACAAGGAGACCTTAGAGCAGCCCTCCATCTTACAGTCATTTCCTCCTCCTGTCACTGCTCACCCTTGTGGAAAGTCCTCCTCCAGCCTTCTTGTAAGCCCCTTTACTGGAAGGCTGCAATAAAGTCTCCCCAGATCCTTTTCTTCTCCAGCCTGAGCAACCCAAATTCTCTCAGCTTTTCCTCACAGGAGAGCTGCTCCATCCCTCCATCCCTTGGTGCCTCCTCTGGCCTGGCTCCAGCAGGTCCCTGTCCTTGCTGTGCTGGAGCCCAGAGCTGGATGCAGCCCTGCAGGTGGGGTCTCAGCAGAGTGGGGCAGAGGGGAAGAATCCCCTCCCTGCCCTGCTGCCCACGGGGCTTTGGATAATCCCAGGGTATGGAGGTTATGGTTGACCTTTAGGTTGAAAATTCACATTGTCAAGTCATGTTGAGCTTTTCATTTCCAAACATGCCCGAGTCCTTCTACCCCCCAAAAAACAGGTACAGACTTTTCAGTAAGGCCTGTAGTGAAAAAAATGAGTCAGATGGCAATGGTTTTATCCTAAGAGAGGGTCAGTTCAGACTAGATATGAGCAAGCAACTTTTCACAAGGAGAGTGGTGAAACATTGGAACAGATAGTTATCCCATCCCTGGAAATATTCAAGGTCAGTTTGGATGGGATTTTGAGCAACCTGGTTTATTCAGGGACTGTCTGGCTCATTGAAGAGAGGGGCTGGATTTTATGACCTTTGAAGATCCCTTCCAACCCAAATCATTTGCTTAAATCATGATACTATGATTTAAGCAAAATCATCCTAAAAAATTTACTTTACTCACAAAGCTTGGAAGATCTGGGAAAATGGTTCTGTATTATTAAGAAGATAAAGTTTTTAGTGATTGAAATTCTGCCTTGGAGTCTCTTTAGTTATGTCAGAAGTTCTAGGCAGGCCTATAGTACACACATTTACACTGTCAGGTTCTTATTCATTGCCTGTGGTTTTTTGGTCAAATTAGTTTTAAAAAGTGAGTAGAATCACAAACAATTTCTTTTTAATTTTCAGCATTTCCTTTACTTCTTTTTGGTCTATTCTGTTTTTTTGCAGTTCTTTCTCCTCATCCCCAATCAATAAATATGTAAAATTTCTAGTTCATACCATCTACATGAAGTGTGTTTAGAATGCTAAACATAACATGAATGAAACAGTATTTAAACAACTACTTTAACTAATGTCTTTAAATGACAAAACTTAGCAAATAAAAAATTACGACTGCCTGATGTTCCCTCCCCTAATTCTCCTAAAAGACAAAGCAGAGACCCATCTGTATTCTTTTTACATTTAGACATTTAGAAGAGACTACACTTTTTTCCATGTTTTTTTGGGTTTTTTTTGTTGGTTTTGTTTGTTTTTGTTTTCTTATTTATATATTTTAATGAACATATCTTTGTATAATTTAGATGATAAGTGATTAAATAGTTTTTTTTCTTTTCTTTGTAGAAATATGTATATTTATAGAAGTGTAGAAAAAACTCAGAATGTTCCTTAGGAAGCCTCGAGCAATAATAATTTTTTTGAACACTAACCTTTTAGTTTAAATAATTTCTCTTTGATCAAACAGCATCGATCCCTTGCCACACCTGTTGCTTTTAAGAGCTAGGGAAAGCATAACAAATTTTCAGCATGGCTTAAGAGTTTACTAAGAAATGTATGAAGATAGTTCAAATACCACTGACTTTAATAAAAATATAGTGGAAATTGGGCAGGGAGATAAGCTGCAGGGATGAAGGGGGTGTATATGTCTTTAGAGACTGAGGAAGCCAGCCTTTGGTACCTGTTTTGGTCTCAGAACTATTCTCCTGACAGCAAGAGATTTGCTATTAAAAGCATTTGACTCTTCTCAGTACTTATCATTTACAAAGCATTAAAGGTTTTCTATGGCCTTATCAAGTCTCCACTCACTCACATTCACATTTGCTCTAAAAAGCACCAACAAGAGTTTTCTCTTTAATTCCCTAATATAATTAAGTTAAGCTTGAAGCAACTCTTCTCTTCTGTGATTAACTTAAAGTTTGCTGTTTCTGACCTTGGTGCCTGAGAGCCAAGGAATCTGTAGTTTCCAACTGTGTCACCTAGTCTAATAAAGGACTAAAGAATCCCCAACAAGCCTTGTGCCTGGAGCCAAAACTATCACCCAGTTCCAACTGATTTATAAATGTACATTATTTTTTAAAGTCAAGCCCTTAACACATTCTGATGCTTTGAAACTAGTAGACTGATGATCTGAAGAACAGCCCTTCCACAGTTAAATTATCATGGAAACTCAGAGACATCAAGATCCCAGTGAACTCTACCAGGAGCACATAAACAACACCAGGCAACAAATGGCAGGAAGGTTCCTGTATAATAAAGCAATTTGCTATGCAAGTGCATTTGAAAGAGGTAAAAGAAGGAACACCTCCAAAATCAAAGCCTTTTTCTCTGATGCATAGTTTTTTTCCTCCTCCACCCCTCTTTATTCACATATGCTTAACCACAAGACCTACTGATGTCAGAGGAGATCAGAAATTATCAGCCTGCACTGCCACTCCTCTTAGCTTACAAGCCTAAAGGAGCCATGAGGCCGGCACAAAGAAAGCGTAAGGCAGAAAAGCAGCCCTGGGCTGCCTCCTGTTCTCTGATTGCTGGTGTCTTGTGGTCAAGAATATTCATTAGTAGCACAGAGAAACCCACTAATGGCATGCAACCCATCCATATCCCCCTGTCAAATATTGGAAAGGCAGCCCATTGATTTGTACAGGTCACTGATCAACTGCTTTAGCAATGCAGCATCACACAAAGAAGGACAAGCAGGAACTCTGACAAACGAGCCATGTATTCTGTCAAATTTGCAGGAAAGGAAGTGATAACGTTTTTCTACTTCCTAGCTATCCAATAGCTTCATCTTCCAGTGCTTGAACTCATTGTTAGCAGGTATAAATGGCAACATAATTGAAATATATTCAACTAGGTGCAAACAAGACAATAGATGACATTTACTATTTGGAAATCCTCTGTGCATACGAAATAACTTATGAATATTCTTCTAAGTTTTATACCTCTCCTTTTGTCAATGACTAAAATTCCTGCTCCAGAATGTCCACCAAGTCCTTCACTGTCCCCACCCCAAGAGTCACAAAACATAAGCCATGAAAATCCACAGGGAATCACGTGGTGAATTTTGAACAAAGCAGAAACCTCTTTTTTTCTTATTAAGGAAATAAAAGAAAGGAAAACATTTTGATTTGCTGCATGCGTGCCAGGTGTCTTTTGAGGTAAACCCCAGCAGCCTAACACTGCTTTTAGAAAGGAAAATGATTGGTGCATTTTAATTAGCTAAGGTAAGGAAATTTCCTAAAGAGCGCAGACTTATCTGTCTGCTATGTGATGTTCATTGCATCCTCACAGAAACACCTCCACACTTTCATTCCCCAAAATCTGGCAGAAATTAATTTTTTTTTCAAAGTCTTTTATGCTTTTAAAATTTTCAGGGGAACTATGGACCTTTTGTGCCCAGTGCAGATGCCCAGACTCTGGGCTTCTTTTTAGTCAGACAAGATTTTGTGTATGGCAGAAAATGTGGCCACACAGTACAACTAAGTGTGCAGCTGGGAAAGAACCAGGTTTTCTGACCAAAATGGAAAGATGAGTTGGATTATTTCCAGTAGTGTTTCATTCTGCCTTCAGAGAGATCCCAGCTGCTTGTGACAAAAACGTCAGGTAGAATTCTGAAAATGTACAAAGGGACAGATCTTGTGAAACTGTGTGCAGCACTCAGACAGAACTGGTCAAGATTTTCACCTGAATTCGACCTGCAATACCTGGGAGAGCTAAATTCACAGCAGTATTTACAACAACCAGTAGCAAGAATGGAGTTTATTTTAAGTAAATAACTACAAAATCCTGAAGAAGTTGTTTTCCTCCCCAGAAATAATCAAAACCTGATGGGATATGGCCCTGAAAAACGTGCTCTGCCTGACCCTGCTCTCAGCAGGAGGCTGGACCAGGTATAACCTCCAAAGGTGCCTTCCTGCCTTGACTGCTCTGTGACTGCCAGTGGAATTCACACCACCTTTAGGAATTCACTAAAGGCACCTTTAGGAAGCTGTGCAGGAGTTGGAAATCAACATCCCACAACCATAGAAGTTTTCGGGTTCCTTTTACTTTCATTCTAAAAAATACCTATCTGATAAAAAAGTAAATGATTTTAAAGAAATTGTCAAGAATTTAGTTTTCTGAGAGGCAAATGTACCGCTCCATTTCCACTAGTAACATTTTAACTTTATTTAGAATACTGTTGCAACATGTTAACTGATTAGGAATACAAAAAAACAAAGTTATTTTCATCCTAACAGGTATCGGACAAACCAACAAAAAAAACCAACCTAACCTAATGAAATTTTAAAAAAGACTGAAAACTTTCTGGCTGTAGATTCTTTCTCATAAAGGTGCAACGATTTGCTGCTTTCATGAAACTTTTTAGTACAACTTCAATCTCAAAAGAATGCTATTTAATATTCAGTACTACTTCTGGCAGTCCTTTAAACTACTCTTTTTCTGACTTACAGAGCTATCAGTCACTGTTTAAAAGTCCTCAATAAAGTAAATCGACTGCCCTGAAAGAAATCCATCAATCATATTGACTAGCACTGAGAAAGGCCAACACCACATTAATTGCGTGCAAAATTAACAGGAATTTGCAAGTGATTTTCTCAAGCAGAATCCCTCCTCTGCTTTGCATGTCTTGAATTACAAAGTATTCTTACCATAAGAAGTAGCTCAGGAAATCACTTAATATTATCAAAACACACCAAAAAACCTAGTTGGAGATGAAGAAGTTTTTCTTTAAAAAGCTTTGACTGCATAAAATAATAGCTACCACGCTTCTGCAAGGTTTTAGGGCAGGGCTGCTTGCAGTGTCTGTGCACCTCCCAACATCCCAACAGCTGCTGGAATCCCAGACGTGAGGCTCACAGAAAACCCAGGCCAACTGAGTGTCAGTGTTCAAAATGCAAGCAGCAGTAGTATAACACACTTAAACAAGGACAAGGTGCTCAGATTTGCTGAGAAAACCACCTCCTCCCACCACTGTTATTGCTGTATTTCTAAATTCCAGAAATGTCCATTTTGGTGAACACAGGATTCATTTTGTAGAAGTCTTAGCGTAATTCCTTATGAACAGCATTAAAATTGTACACACAGCTGTATCCATTTTAGCCTGACAAGCCTTTGTTCTTAGTTTCAACCCTCTACTTTTTCCACATTATAACTTGGGGGGATATTCTCATATTGATGAGTTCAATGTTTCTTCTATAACTCACTGTGCAGGGAAGATAATTATCCTCTGAGTAAGGTCTGACACCTTTCTTCTCCCCCCAACCCTTTTTTTTTTTTTTTTTTTTTTTTTAAGGAGTGGGTAGATGAAAGCATGCTTTTTTGAATTTTATATTGTATGTGAAATAATCACATTTCTTTCCCATTTGATCTATATAATCTTTATCTAGCATCAGTCACATAAGCTTAAAAAACAACAGGGGCATATCACATGAAAGCATTCTAGAGGGGCAGATGTGGAGATTAACAGCTATGAGAAGGATACATTTTCACCAGCCTTCCAGACAGATCATAATGTCTTTTAAGACACATTTCTAATCCTGCAAGTAACAGACTGATGACCTGAAACATTCTCAAAGTGTAATATTTTGTACAATATCTACACGTGTTGGGGGAGTTCAAATCCAAAAACATACAAAATCAAGTGTGAGTTTTGGGTGGTTTGGACTTTTGTTTGTTTTAAAAGCAGCCTGTCATCACTTCACGGTCTGTTAAGAGAGCCATTTTGCTTTCTAGTTCAAATTCTACTTTTTTCCAGGAGACTTTTCTCAAGAACATGATGGGCCAGACTGTGGGTCACACTCTCTACACCGCATAAAAAGGCTGTAAAACTCAGAGCCATGGCAGGCAAGACAGCTCAGCTGGCCTAAAAGGCTACTGTAAGTGATCGTTCACCTACTCCTTCACTGTCTCCTGATTATCCCTCTTTCACTCTCAGACATGTGCTTGTGCCTCTCTCACACCGACTGTGGCACTGATCTGACTTCACAGCAAGCTGATATGGCTCATCACTAGTTCCCTCAACTGGTTATTACTTTTCTGTTCCCCTCTGAACTGCTCTGGTTTACCAAGGGGTCAACCAAGCATCAACTTGTTCAGCTACACCCTTGTTTTCCTTGTTACATCCTAATATACCTAATTTCAAAAGCTGAAAACCAACAAATGGAATGTACCAGCAAAGCGAGGCTCTCCAGGGAACATTGCTGGGTGCAGTCACGGGCTCACAGGATCATTCGGGTAGAAAAAAAAGAGAGCTTTGAAAGTCATTTAGTTCCAACTCCCTGCAGTGATCAGGGACATCTTCAGCTAGATCAGGTTGCTCAGCTGGAGTCCACCCTGGTAATGACTCTTAGACAGAAGAATGAGTCTTACAGACTGCTCTCCCTAAAGGGGGTTGCCAGGTGTGCTGGAGTCCTTTAGAGTCAGAGGAAATGGTTCATGGACAAGAGAAGATAACTGTGCTCTGAAGTCCCCTTTAAACTAAATTTCAGAAAAAGAGAGCTCATTTAAACAATTCAAAACGGAAATTGAGTCTGGAAGTAGGCCTCAATACCTAGAAATCAAGAATCAAGTGATGATTAATGTTGCATTCTACTAGCTCAGCCTGTCTGAATCCAACAGTGTGAAGTTCTGCATCCACCTATAGCAAGAGGCATTGATAATGTTACTGAAAGATGCATCCAGTTAACTAGTACACCTGGAATTTATCAGAGGAAGAGGAAAAGAAATATAATCCTTAATAGTGAAGAACGAAGCATGTGAAGTGATGTGCTTGGAAAAATTACAACAGTCCTTGAGAGACCAAGCTGAAGACACAGTGTATTCAAGAATCCAGGTAAAATCAAGCACATTCAGGAGGTCTTAGATCTAGACATCATATTTTTTTATAAACCAATAAAAAGTGAGCCTCCTGAGAGGCAACTCTGCTACTCTCCCAGGTAATTTGATGATTTTCCCTCTACAAAGTTACACCACTTACAAAGATCACTCTGGTGCTGGCTCTCCTGGGGAGAAGAGTGGGAGCATCTGAACGCACTGATAATATCAAAGCATTGATTTGTTGGTCTAAACAACCTCACTGGCCATCAATACCTTTCACAGAGGAGTTTCATGGGCAGAAATTCTGCCTGAAAGCAACCTGTTTTCCAGGCAGCAGCAGTGCTGACTAAAAACGTCTCTGGTCCCATACTGTGTGTCAGGCCAGGCCAGTGGTGCTGGCACCATGGGAACCACACTTGATAGTGGCCAATAATGTTTTTGTGCATGTCTTTTTTCTTCCTTTGGATAAATTTTCCTAGCAAGTTACTCAATCCTGCAGAATATAACGTCTCTAACGTGGTTGAACTAAAGCAGATTTTTCTGACAGGAAAAAGCTGCTGGTTCAGTCCCTGTCCCAGCCCCTACCCACAGCCCTTTTGAAAAGAAAAAAATGCAACAATTTGATTTGATTACTGCATCACTAACTACATGTGCCTTATGCACTAAGAGCTCAGAGAAGTAAACAGAACCTTAATGAGGGATTTCATTAAGTGTCCTCCTTAACTTGTTGCTTGTGTGTTTTAATCACAGCACTGACTACATAAAACTGACAGTTTCAGCAACACTGGAGTCTCCTTGAAAATACTGACACCTTCAGTGAAGTACTGGAAATTAAATAAATACAGGATACTACAGTGAGGCTTTCTCTGCTTTAACCCATATATGCCTGCAGTAGAGCAAGCACAGACTCAGAATAGCAGACTACTGTTTTGAGGCCACTAAAGGATAAAGAGATGTTAAGAAAACAAGAGGAAATCCAAAAGCTGAAATCACAAGAAAGATGAATGGATTAAGTACAGTTTGTTAAGCTAAAATGTCACAGCTGGACTCAAAATTCTCCTGAATAAATTGGCATTCTCCATGCACAAAATTAAGGAAAAAACCATTAATGTTTTATAAAGCATTAATGCAGTAGACATGTGAACCACTTCATGTGTGCAGTCTTGTTGCAGCCACTGGAAGTGGACAACTCACTCTGCAGGATTGGACTTGCTCCCCCTGTAATGTTTGTCACTAAGTGCTGTCATTCTCTGGCACCCATGCTGAAGGAGAACCTTCTACTACAGACATGAGGGTATGGCACAGAACCTGCAGGAATCCAGTAGTCCCAGGGGAGCCCCTCTCTCCTACAGCAAACAGGAGAGCTCAGCTTTTGGGGAGCCCAATACAGGATAACTTAAATAAATTAGGCGACTTTTTCAACCGCCTCTGCCGTGTAGGAATTCAATGAAAAATGCACTAGGTTACTTATTGAAATTTTCCTCCTTTAGGATAACCCCCCTCAGGCTTGCTTTTGCAATAGCAAGAAATTTGAGCCCGATGAAGGGCAGAGCAGGCTGCAGTCAAATGGAATCCACATGCTTGTGCAACATGAAAAGGCAGAATAATAGAAAAGAAGTTACTACATGTCATGACTGTAGAGTTTCCAGCCCAACTTCCTCCCAATTTTCCTTACTGTCTGTCTCATTCTCATTCACATCACAACTCTCTGAAAAATAAATAAAACCAGCTGGCCTTCTTTCTGCAGCATTATATCCTGGAAAGTATAGCTAAACCCAGTGTTCAAGTTACACAAATTTAGATCAGCTCAGGATGAGGTCCATAAAACTTCTGAAGTAACTCACCAGTATCATAAAAGCTCAAAACCACTGGCCAAGCCAAAAGGTCTTAAAACACTGGGAAGCAGCTGAAGCTGGCAAAATTATAAGCAATTGAAAACAGACGTGGTAACAGAAAGTGTTAAGAAACTTTAGCTATAGACATTGCTGCCAACTCCAGCTATAAATCAGACAAGTAAAATGGGAGGGAAACCTTCAACAGTCTGTTCAGAGCTTTTTAGAGTAAGAGTATGTCTGTTTATATACTTTTGTACGGTGTTAGAAAAGTATGGTAATTCAAATGGAAATACTACATTTTGCTTTAGACTCAGGAAATTAGAGATCTTCAGAATTTACAGTAAAAGACAAAATCACAGAAGTAAAGATTTCCTTTCAATTTTTTCAGTGGTCTCTAAGGTTGTGTTAAAGTTCCAAAGTTTGAAACAAACTACATCTCCCATCCAGGTTTGTTGGAAGGGTCAGCAAGGCATGCTCACCTTGGTCTAGAACATCAACAATTTTATTTATGAATTAAATTCAAATTATCTAGCCTACTCCTTCAAGAAGAGGCTGATATTTTGTACAGTACTAAGGAATAGCTTTTGAGTGTCACAGGGTTAAGAGTGAAGTGAATGAGCAAGGCCCCTCCTAATTGTGGTCTTTGTGGTTAATCTTTCTCAGATCTGGCCCAGAATTTTCTTCTTCCCATCTTAAAACACCTGACAAAATAATACTGCTTGCCTCATTCAGTGTTTTATATCTGACATACATCCACTCATCACAGAAATGCTGCCATGCCTCACCTTGCAGATGAAGAACAAAACTGATTTACCCTTATATTCAATAGTTCGAGTGAACAGATGGACCAAAATAATCCAAGCAAGGGACAAATCCACAAACTCCCTCCCTCTGCTGAGCTCTGCTGCTCCCCCACACCAGAGTGGCCCCACTCCCTGCTCCATTCCCAAAGCATCCTGACCTACACAGGGCTGACCTCATATTATTCCTACTGTTGCTGCCAGCCCACCCTACTTGTAGACTTTTGATGGCTTTTGATAATGTCAGTCCTAGATAACCACTGAGAATGACACTGCAGCAATGACAAGCTTTGATCCACAGCCACCACCCTGGAGCTTCTCCAACGAGCCAGAGGCAGGCAGAGAAAAGCTGTGATGAGAAAAGAAAGTGAAAGAGGAGGGCAGGACCCTCATAGTTCACTGCTTAGTATTGATGTTTCAATGATTACGAATTATATACCGACTTTGTAATATGAAAATAAGAGTTATTTCTAAAATTTAATTTGCCCTCAGCCAGGACTTCTACCATTAAGGCCTTTATTGAAAATATAAAAAGAAAGGGACTGTAGAAAAACATATGCAGTTAGGTTTTTATGAACTGCTTTACTCATTTTCATTCATGACTTAATAATAATAATATTTATTCTCCCCCAGACGGCTTGATAATAAAACGCAGTATTAGTTTTAAATAATTCCAGATTATCCTAAAGGTTGTTTCTGTAAAAGCTGAAGTAAATCTGTCACTGACCTTGACAGAATATTTAAGTCAACTAAGTCTTTTATTAATTTTTCAAATTCTTATCTTATTTCTCCTAAGCCATATCTTTGTGTTTGATTGGATGGAAAAATGAAAAGTAAAGCTCTGCAGTCTATTTATTCCAGCCAGCTTCTCCCACACACCTGTTACTTGGAAAGATTCTTGCATATGTTTTTAAGAACCCAGTATTTCTTGCTCAAAACTACTGGAAATACAAAACACTTGAGCAACTCTTGTTTAGTGTAGTATGCAGCCAGGACAATAAATAAATGATGGTTCAATGCTTCTTGGACATGTCTGAGTTTCTATTGGATGTGTTTCACTGAATTCAAGAATACATTGATATACAGACACTAATTTTGGGTTTGCTCAACCAGCATATGTACAAAAATTCTCTTACATAAAAAGCTCTATTATAAGGGACAGATTCACTTTGATTTAATTAGAACTATGGGATTTTTCAATAGACCTGAAAAACCTAAAATTAGTCCCATTCACTTTGAAATAAATCAGATAAACTATAGACGGCACAGTATAGAACTCTTTAATCCAGAATAGTTAAAACAATTTAGTATGTATATTACAACACATGGGATTAACTAGAATAGGTATATTTATTAATGAATTAATGAATTAAATTACAATAAGAAAAGCAGAAACATTGCAAGAACTGCACACTAATTTATATCCAAACACTGTTTAAGAGTCATTGTGCAATAAAACTTTCCATGCTTTGATTGACAGTAAAAGATGTGAAGTCAAGTATTCAGGAGTGAGAATATATAGAGTAAAAGAGCCCTGAATGTGTTTTTGGGGATTTTTTTCTGCCAGTGATACAAATTAGGCAGCTAAATGAGAAAAATAACAGTGCAATAACCAACTGTATTGTTTTCTTTAATTTTGAGCTTGGCAATACCTTTAACAAGCAGGAAAGGAGAACCACTGGACTGGCATGTCTTTAAACACTCAGCTTGATCAAGGTCAGTGCGCTCAGCATTTGCCAGGACTGAAAGGAATTCAGATACTAAATAACTCTACTTTCCTTCCTAATTATACTCCCCAGCCACAGTGGTAGGAAAACAAAAGGCAAGGCCTTTTCATGTTACTAAACATGAATTTATAGATCATAACTTATTATTTTATTTATTATTTATTGTTACTGATTAGAGGGGCAGTCGGCTCTGACCCAATAGTGACATATGTGTGTTTTAGATATCTGTCCCTACCTCCTGTATTTCTTTATACATCCCAACTCCAGCTCTGTGTGACAGCCACTCTCTCCTGGTACATGAATCCAGGCTCACACTTAGGAATGGATGGAAGGTAAGCAAAGGAAGAGTAGGGGGAAAAAAAAAAAAAAGGGTATGAAAACTACACTTTTAAAAAATATATTTTGCATGTTTTGCTTTTCTTTCTTAGACTAACCAGCTGCTTCTACTTCTCCAGCATGTATTATCAAACATGCTTTTGACTTTGTTAAGTATCCTCCTTCTGTGCTAGAATGATTAGACTAATAGAATCCCATTATAGTTATTATTTACAGAGCACATGGGAATGGCTTAGCAAAAGTTCAGGTTGAACAAAGCTCAAAAGATGACTATTTTTGGCACTTATCTTGTTTGCAGAAGAAACAATATCTAAGGAAGTGAAGTTAATGAAAGGAGTCTGTTTAATCAGCATAAAATAAACAGCTAAAAGCAGGTTGCACAGGGAGAAGCAATAAAAGAACAAGTGACTCGCTATGGTGGTGTTTTCTTTTCAAGCTCTGCCCACAACAGAAGGTTTTCAACAACTGTACTTAAATGCCTTGGTTTCAACACTGAATTCCATAAGGAAGGAGAGAAAACCTTTCAATCTTTTTTACCACAGTGCTCACAAGCCACCCTGGATCTTCTGTAAGCCTCGTGACACGCTCGTCTGGTGAAAGGTAAAAGCACAAAATCAACAAAAAAAACATAATTTGTACACCAGATGCAAGTAAAAAGACTAATGGAGCATAAAGATTGAATTTTAACTGGAGAGCTGAGTTCTCTGAAGAAATAAGCTCCTCCTAACACTACGTATATAGATTGAGGAGTACACATTGAATTTGGGAATGTGCTGTTCTGCTGGAAATTTTTATATGATTGAATCCTTTAACCTCAGTTAGAGTTACAAAATGAAACCCTAGATTTTCTTCCAATAGTAAACAGTTATGATGCTATTTTGATCTTCAGCTAGAACCAGACACAAATAATGCATATCTTTGGAATAATAAATACAAAACTCCAAATCAAAACAACAAACAACAGCAAAGCCAAACTCCTTTTCCCTTTCAGCAGCCTTTCTTTTTAGGAGAAACACAAATAACCTGAGATTTTACTAAGTCACCAGAAGCAGAGAACTGTAAAATTCTTGTTTTAAACAGAACTGTCTTTGGCAAATTCCTTTATTAAGATACCAGGCCTTCAAATGTAACTTTTCTTAGGAAATTATATTGAATTATATTTCTATCACTAAAAGAAGTGTGCACCATTAAAAAAAATGTACTTTTAAAATCTGCTGAGCTCTCTCTGGGGACATCACATGCAGCAGGCAGCAGAATCAGCTGAAATATCCAACTGAGCTATAACAATGTCCACACATGAGTTTGTTCTCTTACTGCTATAATCATGTAACAATCTCAATAACCTGTGGTTCTGTGACCTGGAACAACAGTTTCATGCTACAAATATGTGTCTAGAGTGTGTTTCATCATACAAGAAGATGTACTGCTGCAGAATATTTTGGTTTTTAACCATAGTTTAAGCTTTTAAGTAGACTGAAAGTAGTTTCACTGGCAATTTGTCAGACAGACAAGTAGAAAATATAGGCAAAAGATTTTCCTTAAAAATTGTCCAGAAAGATTTTGAGTAAGAAGTAGAGCTAAGGATGAAGGCCAGGCTGATCTTCAAGAGAGATGAATAAAAGGAGTCAAATGTCACACAATGCCACCATGAAACACAGTACAGGTAAAACTTCTGAGCTTTTCAGTTCCTGGTATCTCACACAACACAGGGACAAGAGGACAAAGTGGGAAGCTGAGAGCAGTTAAAACAGAACTTATTCACCTTACAAACAGGCCAAGAAAATCACTGCCTAAAATGAGAATTGACTTAGGAGACACAGAGATAAAGTTTTCTCCCTTTCCTATTAGTTTGTTAAGATGATCACATCCATTGCTGGTGGTCTGTGATGCTGCAGATGATTCTTTTCCTGAGGCCCACCCTGAAATTGTTTATGCTTTCATTATTCAGGCTTATAAAGGTTGTTATGCCAGATATGTTGCAGAATGAAAGCTTTTCATGTTCATAATAACCTTCAAGAGTGCCAGTGTGATTCTATACCCTGGAGTCTAAGGTTTCTCAATTTTATTTTCAGTTCCTTTCCTTAACAAAAAACAAGCAACCACGCAAGGAAAACAACAAAAAATCCCTACAATTTTCCCCTCAAATCACTCATAACATTTAAATGAATCACTGATTACCAATGACATTCCATGCTCTGAAAAAGAACCAGAACAGGACAAAGGAAACTTCTGTCAGCTTAATTTTCTCAAAAATTTAAAGCTGAGTACTGAATATAGCTAGAAACATTTATTCCTTTTAATTCCTTAAAAAAAGAAAAAAAAAAAGTTTTCCAAATAGTAATGAAATTAAGTGAGAAATATTGTTTTCATAAGGAGTCTAGGATATAATCCATAATCTATAAAATCTACAATCTATATAATCTTCCAGGCTGAAGAGCCTGGGAGGAAGAAAAATGGTAAATATCCAACATCCACTAGCACAGCCCAGAAGAAAGAAGAAAACTGAGATGTTGAAAGAACCACTGCTTCAAAGCACACACGTTCTCCAATGAATCAAGGGAGGGCAACATGTGGTGACTTTTTCCTGGTAACTGAACACAGGAGAAGTAAAACTGACTGTGATTGTCGTGCTCTGTACTGTCTGAACAGCTGCACACTGAGAAGGCCTGGGCTGGGGCTTGTACAGGAACTCAGGAGCTCATGGAGCAGTTGCTGTGATGTGCAACATCTGAATTTAGAGTACAGCTTGAAATAAAACTACACAGATAAACATTGCTCAGTGCTCTTTGGTTCAAAATGATCACAATACCTGTTATACCATAGGGCATTAATGCTGTGGTGGAATATTGATGCAGTTCCACTATGTCTTTGGGGTTTTTTTCCATTAGGAGATGGGTTTCTAATTGCCATCTGGGATCTTGGATTTAGAGGTATTTTTATGTGCTGAGCTACTGTTGAGTTATTCCCTTCTGAGGGATGGGAAGGAAGGAAGGAAGGAAGGAAGGAAGGAAGGAAGGAAGGA
>VXBB01007266.1:294751-309921 GCA_013399915.1 Illadopsis cleaveri | reverse complement strand
GAAGGAAGGAAGGAAGGAAGGAAGGAAGGAAGGAAGGAAGGAAGGAAGGAAGGAAGGAAGGAAAAAAAATTGTTTAAAGCAAGACTTTTAGGAAAAGAGCTTTTGTTGTTTAAAGCAAGATTTTTAGGAAAACAGTTGAAGAAAATTCCCATGGTTAATGTATCTTAATTTTAAAGTTTTGCTTTAAGAAATGAATGTTTTAAGAGTTTTGTATTGCATTTTGCCCTCTTGTTACAGTTAAAAATGTATCACCTTATGTTTATTTTTGATCCTGCTGGGTGTGTCTACATTTTAAATGTATGCACATATCAACATGAAGTTCTGCCAATTTGTTTTCAGAGCAAGAAACACGTGGGAGAAAAAAGGGGGAATATTTTACTCAGTAGCAGCTGCCTACAATAATTTCAAAAATGTCTTAAAATGGAAACCAAAAAGAGAACAATTTGTGAAATTGTGACATGATAGAAATAGCAGTGATAGTATTTTACTCTTATCCTATGGTTATACATAAAGAAATAGAAAAAATGTGACATACATAGAGTGAAATGATATTTCAGAAACATCTAGAAAAATTGCACTTTTTTAAAAAGCTCTTTTCTGTCTTTTCCTTGTTATGAAAAATATAAGTATCTTTAGGTATGAGGGGAAATTAAAATAGTGACAAAAAAAGGATTTCTAGCAGCTGAAACTAGACCAGGTGTTATAAGCCAGTTTTTAAATTTATGCCTATAAAGATGTGCATTTAGAGACTTATCAAAAATCCTGACTGCCCTGCAACAAACTCCTCCATAACTACCAGAGGGCTAATGTACACCAATTTAGCAGCCACATCCTTGGAAAGAGCATCCATAGGCTGTCCCTACTTTTGCAGCTTTGTGCTGAAGAGCAGTAAGTCAAGGAGCTGGAAAAATTCTTCTTCCCCACCAGTGCTTTGCCTTACCAGCTTCCAGCTCTCTCAAAACCACATGAGAAGGATGCCTGCTTCCAATATTGACTTTTGCCTTTTACTGTTAACACCAGAACACAAGATTTGTCGACGTCCCTAATTTTAAGACTCTTCCTCATGTACCTCTAGCTTGTCAGCCTTGACATCCAAGATATGTTACAGTAGAAGAAATTAAGAAATTTATTCATTACACTTAAAATATCAAGTTTGAGGTGGTCTACAGAAAGGCAATTGTGTACAGAGGGCTTTGGTCCAGATGACTTTTAAAATGTCTCTCCCAACTCAGACTATTCTATAATTCTATATAAGGAAACAACTATAAAATACTTGCATTTACATCTAATTCCCAAGAATCTTCATTTCTACTTTAATCCTTTTAAGCTGCTGTAACAAATGATCAGAGGCTCACAGCTGGCTACCCAACCTTCACCTGGAGACATTTCTTCATTGGAGCACATCTTTGCTAAGACACACATAAACCTTCGTCTTCAAAGCCTCCCCAGGATGCTCCTCACATGCAGACCTTCCACCCAGAAATATTTCACAATTCATGACTTAATCAGGTCAATTTTACCACTTTTCTAACAAAACTATCAGCTGTCTTGGCCTAATTTAAGAAATATGTGTTCCTATTGGAAATGGCAAGTTGGAACCAATAAGTCTGTGTAATGCTAAAAGATGTGACCTCTTTTTAAATTGAAATCAATCTCATACTAACATATGAATACAATATACTCTATAGTCCTATACAGGGAAAAAAAAAAGAAAAAAACATAGGCTTCATTATTTTTTATCTTGGAAGTTAAAAGTACTTGTTAATTTAGAGTAAATAACCTCTTATGTGATTTTTTTATTTATACTACTTCCTTGGGATGTTATGGTTTAGAACGGTGCAAAATTTTCTTGCCACAGAAAATATCCATATCATGGATTTTGTAGATTAATGCAATTTTAGGGAGTGTCAGAATTCATTGCATAATTCTTTATATCTTTTTCAGCTGTAAAAGCTGTTAAAAACAGAATCTGTAGAAGGAACAAAAAGGTTAGAAATCTCAGGCTGTAATTCACAGCATAGAAGGCTACCATAAATGCAAAAAAGACTCAGAATTTCATGCTGCTGTGTAGAAAGAATAACTTAGGAAAGAAAGCGCTAGGGGAATTCACTAGAAATAAAAGAATATCTTTGCCTTGTAGCCATGCTTAATGAAGGTATTAAATTTTTCTCTTCTGAGGCTGTCAACTTGCCTTGCTGAGGTTCACAAATTCCCCCTTAAGAGACATTTGTGTAGCATGCATATCAAGAAAATGAGCTGGAAGACGGATATGAAGAGGGTGTCTCGTGAGCAGCACGTGGGGAAGCTGAATAAAACACTAGATTTGGCTGCTGCAATGTTGTTTTCTCCCCTTACTTTGTTAAGGTACCACCATTGCTCTTGCACAGACTTAAAAGCAAAGATCAGATGAAAGTCAGGGAAGGCTGAATATGCCAGTGGGTAAAAAAGGAAAAAAAAAAATTCCATGAAACAGGGGATAAAGATTCAAAAACCCCTGGGAATTAATAGGAGGAAAAAATGAAAACAGACATGAAAATAGCAGAAGACTGTGTAGCAAAAACATGGTAAAGGAGAGAGGAAGGAACCAGATACAACTGGAAATGTTAAAAAGAAGGCAAAATTTTAAAGAATACAAAAGTGAGTTTGGAATATAAATCACTTGATGGGATTAGCTTAATATTTAGTTCAATGATTCTCCAAGTGAAAAGGCTTCTAAATAATTATATCTTCTGAATATGGGACTTGAGCTACTTTGAAAGTTTTATTCAAGGACAGAAATTATCTTGAGGAAAGGGAAGGGATTTTTGGAGAGAATAACAGCTTTAAACAACATGTACAGCTACAGAAAGGTTAAAATGGGAAAAATGGGAACTAAAAAAAGATCAAAGAGAAATTAAGATAAGAAAGTCGGCAAGAATAAGGGACTTTTAAAGCTTTTAACACAAATGCAGAAGGAAGAAAGGGAACAAGAAATGAATACAAATCAGGGACTTTCTTGACACAAAAACTTGAGCATTAAAGGCAAATCTGTCATCTCAAACTCATGTGTTTGCACTGACTTTTGGTACTTTAATTTTTAGACATGACATTAAAATAGAGAATTCTTATCGAATTAGTGACTTTAAGCAAAATACATTTCTTAATTCAGCCTGTTACTGGGGCAAAACTGTGCTTCTACATAGCCTGATACCTGTGCCAGCATGTCACTACGTGGCTGCAAAAACCAGTCCATGAATAGGAGGGTGGCTCAGCTATACAAACCTTTCCTGTTTTCTGGCTGGCATGCAGGACATGGTGCTACCATTGGCTATTAAAAAAAAAAAAAAAAAAAAAAAAAAAAAAAAAAAATTCCTTTTCATTTTGTTGGAATACACAAATTCAAGTTCAGACAACCTTAGCCTGCAATGGAGCAGAATAAATTCATTGCTTATTGTCCTCAGTTTTCTTTGGTAGTTTCCAGAACACCAGAATAAATAAGAGAGGAGTGCCAGCCAGTGAGAGCTGACTCTTTCCTCTCCTAACTTCAGGGCATGCAAAAAAAGAGACTGCAGAAAGGCTGTGTGGAGTCAGTGACCTTTCTAATTTCTAGCATAAGGTTGCAAGAGGTAAATCCTGAAAGTATTTGTTGAAGTTCCCTAACTAAAATATTTCAAAATGTCAAGGTATACCAGTGAAAGTGTTTTGTACCAGCAATTATTTCAAACCATTTCTTTCACACTACCTCAAAATAGATTTTGAAAAAATGGCTTTCATAAGGATATTTTGTTCATCTACACCAAAGTAAACGATTTAAGTCAGGGACTATAATCAGTGATAGCAGTCTTGGTTATAATTTATAGGAAAATAGTCTGGAGACAGAGAATAAAAAAAGATGAGCAGAGGCAGCCTGAAGAACAAAGAGCAGAAAACATGACCTGTGGAGGCATGTCACTTCAACAACCTCCCAGCTCAGCAAAAGACTTCCATGGCTGGAAGTGGGGTTTGTAGGGCCATGGTGCACAAACCCAATCTGTATTTAGGGATGGTGATTAGATAATCCACCAGCAGGACATCTGCTGTCCTATCAGTCAGGGCTAGGAAATGATACAGCAACGTAGGCAAACCTTTTACGTACAGTAAGGATTCAGTCCCGTCCCCCCACCCCCCTTTTCTTTTTTTTACCAGCTTGCATGATTTTGATAATCATTTCCATCTGTCTTAAAACTGCTTGAAATATAATGTTGCAAAGGAAAGAGTCCTGCATCTGCAATTACATTTTCAGCATAGCTGAAACCAGAAGCAAAAATCTTGATGACAGAATTCACAGAGTGAAATCTTAGTTTAACCTTGGGAAGATGAAAATGCCTTAATTTAATATTCATTGACCCACCATCCTAGGTTTGATCAATATTAATTTCTGATGCTAATAAATCTTTACACTCTGCCAAGGACAGGGGAGTCAATAATTGCTTATTATAGTTAGAAATGAAAATATAATCTGGTATTTTTATTCCTTTCACACGCAGCAATTATCAGGCAGCATTAAAGTTTATAAAAACATCTATATCAGCATCCACCAGGCAAAAACAACTTAAACTTCCTAGACCATGGTTAAATCAACCATGGTTGATTTAAACACTACAGAAAAATTGAATTTTTGCTCAATGACCAACCAAGTACCACCTCATTTAATACCTGTTATGTTGCAAGGAGATTGTTTCATATGGACAATCCATACACACATCTCCCAGAAAAGCTTCTCATGGAGAAACTGTTTTGTAGACTTGGACCTTATAACTGAACATCATTCTTAAATTTTCAGGCTAAACATTTCCTTTCAAGGTTTCATTCCCTACATCCATTTAGGCATCAGGCACTGAAAGGGAGCTCCTGACTATTCTTAAGGCAGTGCCAAAACTCCTGTTGACTTCAACTTTGACAGGGTCTCTCTTTTGGGAAATGACAATGACTGTCAGCGATATTGGGAGAGAAGCCCAAAGGCTCAAGTAGTCAATGGTGGATAATTGTATTCAATTTCAAAAGTATCCTGGTTTTGCCTCTAAAAACTGATGTCTGCTCTATCAGAAGTGTCACTTCTGGCCAGCACCAGCAAATGAATATGTTTCAATGGGGTGATGGTGTCATGATAGCAGGTCATGCAGATGAGAAGGCAATATATAATGACTTGACATATTGATGGCCTGGTTCCTCTAATTTCATTTCTAAAAGGAATTTTTAAGCTCACATGTGAGGCTATACACAAATCTTACTGGACAATTAACTTTAGCTGGCAAGTCCACATTTTCAGTTGGATTCCACATAAGTTAGTGACTTTTGACTGTGATAATTAAGCTTTTTAATGGGATGCCACATGCTCACAGGGGCAAACAATCAATCAGTGCAATATTCAAACCGTTTCATCAATGACTGCAGCAATTGCTTTTTATCACCCAGTCAGCAATCTCCTGCTTTTAGCCATCAGCCACACAAGAGCAGCTTTAGCCCACTGCCATTTTTGCCTCTCTGACACATCATAGTGTGCCACTTGTACTTAACTAGAAAAGAGGCAGTTATGGATTTTCAGTTTTCTGATACTTGTCTTTTGGTAGAGTCTTTGTCTTTTCACTATAAAAAATGTAATTGCCGTCCAACTTTACTGAAATCTAATTTATACCTATGTTAATTATGCGGCCAACGAGCCTCAAGGGATCATGTGGTACATTCTTTATCATCATAAATATTGCATTACTTCAAATGCACTTTGGAAATTCCATTCTCAGCATTTCTTAATGATATTCAGAATTCCAGAAGAGAGCACGCTCTTATCTCCTGATGTTACAAGTTCTACTGCTTGTGTATTACTTTTCAATTAGTGCAAAATCAATCTTCTTTTATATTTCAATAATCCAGTAAAAATTAATATTATTCTTGCTAATCAAAGGGTTGCTGAAATTTCTATCTAAATGCTTTTGATCAAAAAAATGTTAACAGTTGCATAGATGTTACCATTGGAAGAAAAGGCCTCTACATGTTTTAATTAAAGGAAATCCACTGGTTGTGGAGAAAGATTTTATATCATATCTGTAAAATTAGTACACAAAGTAACTTAAGTACAATAATTATTTTATATAGGAGGGATTTTTAATGAACTTCTAATCATGATTCCTTTCACTATCTTTCTCAAGTTGACTCCTTCAATTTTATAGGGACATGTTTCCTCCTGAAACTGCTAGGCTTCTCAACTACTGAAATGCTTCACTGTTAATTTATTGCTGAGTACTGACATGAAAAAAAAACCCCACACCTTCACACAAACACCTGATGTGCATTCCTTTTCCTTTATGACAAAAATGGAACTTGTTTCTACTATAAAGCAAATAATGCAAGTAATCTAAAGGTAAGAGCAATGCAAATCCCCTAGCTTCAGGCAGAAGAGAGAAATCACCTGTGAATTGTATTTTCTCTTTAAACTCACTGCTGTTCATTATGAGGGCTCAAAATAGAAAATGTGAGCTGAGAAAATAATGAAAAAAGACACTGTGAGAGAGCCATATAGAATTCTACCTGAGTGTTTCGTGATGGACTGCATAGGGAACACGTGAAACTGTGCTGTGGATGGGTCACAGACTCGCTGTGCACTGCAGATTACTTTCATACTCCACAGTTTACGTACCTCTCACTCATATAAATGCTGGTTTTCTGTGCAATAAACCACATTAAAACCCTGACCCACAGCTGTGGCTTCCTCCCTGGTTCTTCAGGGACTGGACAAGGGTTGGGAGCGGAACTGGACTTTGCCTTCGTGGCTTCCCTCTGACCCCCTCAGCACATACGTGTGGTTTCCTCTCAGCTGCACACAGCTCTGATAAGCACAACTGGTGGGACTAATCACATCCCAAAAGCCCTGTGGAAACAGTGCTGAAAGCTTCTTAAAATTCAGATACCTCCCCTTGCATTTCAGAAACAGTTGTGGGGAAGAGTAGAGCTCTTTATAAAGAACTTCTTCTTATGTGGGTTGAAATGGATATAGCCATTCCTCCAAACCAACACAGAGCAACATGGCAATTCCAAATTCAACAGGGCATTAGAATGACAGCATCTAGAAATCTCTAAGATATTGTGTCCCTGCCATAACTCGAGCTGCAAGTAGAAGTTGTATGTCTCAAAGAGGAGATGGAAAGAATGAAGCATGCAGTGTTTCTGAAATTAATTTAAGACAGAGTTCCAAATGGAGTGAGTTCTGAAGTCTCACTTGCTTATCAATTCTTACACCCACTCTCAGCACACTTCAGATTTCAATGTAAACTTAACTGTATTTCATCTAAAGCAATTTCATCTGTGGCAACTGATATCATTCAGGTAATTTAAAGTGCATGTCTAAGATTTAGTTGTGCAATAGGAGATAATAAGCAAGTAATAAGAAAATGAAAGTGCAATGGTAAAAGCAAATACATTATACAAAAATGAAGATTTTTTTTTCCACATTCCAAGGTTGGAAGTTGGTTTGTTAAAAAGGGTTTTTGTTTCTGCAGTTGAACAGAGAAGGCTCCATTTAGGTTTTCCCTATACTTTCAGATAGGGGATACTTCTTTAAGGTTTTTTATTAATCATAACAGAATCACATTCTATATTAGTCAAATGGAGACTTCCATGAGAGAGTTGAGAGATTGCCCTCTCAGGCAGAAAGAATATTTTCTTTTTAAACAAAAAATAGCTCCACTCTTGGAAGGTTCTTGTAGTGTCCTTCATTTTTTGGGATACCATATTGCATTCCTTCATCTCCAGAAACCCTAAATCTCTTCATCCGAGGACACTGTTTGCACTATATGGTCATCTGTTACTTTCAGGATCTAGAGCGATTATTCAGGATTTTCCTTCCTAATCTATTATTTATTCTTTATTAGATATGCTTTTTCTAAATTGGTATGATTTTGGTGTGATGGCTATATTTTGGCAAGGAAAGCTGCATATAATCAGGGGGGTTTTTTAGAGGTCAATCGGGATTGAAAGTCCTAAAAATTGCAGAAGAAGACCAAAATCTTAGCTATGCAGTTAAAAACAGCTGAGCAATCATCAAAAACTTAGAAGATTGAGATGGGGAACCATTCACTGCCTTCATGGTGCTCCATCCTGGCTTTGTGCTTCATTTCACTGGGTTTTAGTCTGTTACTTAATACACGGATTTATCTGTAGGAAGGGGAAGCTTTCCAGTTAAGCTAACGCCCACATTTAGCTTCATCTATAGCTCCTTTCCTCCCTTCCCACAGAAACATCAGGCCAGCTCCAGTCTGTGCACTGAAATGCTCTGTCCACACAGCACTCATAGTCCCAGCATCCGAAAAAACCCAAGTGTTTTCATCAAGTGAACTTACTCCAAGTCAAAATTCAAGCAGGAGGTTTGACCAAAGCTGCAGCAATTCTGCTCTTTCCTGCCTCAGTTTGCACCCCTGGTGCCTGCTGGCCACGCTGCCCTGAGCTGAAGGCTAAGGAGCTGCATCCCTTTGGATTCAACTGCTTTGAGCTTATGCCAGACCTCCTGTCACACCTCATCCCTGCCCATCCTCCATGGAAAAAGCAGCTGGAGATGTTCCTGTCCTATGCCTAAGTCTCATCAGCTCGGGCTGGTTGGCAGCCTCACCTGTGATGACACATAACACGAACCTCAGTCACTACTAACCTAATGTCACTTCTTCTAAATAAAAAAAAATTAGGCTCAAATTTGCTGATATGAGAAGGTACTGCTACCCACTCATTGTGCAGTGTTAGAGATTATTAATAAAATACATTTATATAGTCCTTTTGAAACCTTTTTAAAACCTTGTAAGAGTTGTATGACCAAAATGGGAGCTGCTTATCTGTCACAGAATTGCTGATTCAACATTCCAAAGCTATCCATAAGTTCTCAGAGTCTTTCCTGATTTTTGCTGATGTTGTGCTTTTTGTACTGCATACCTCTTCCTTTATTATATATTGATTTTTATTCCTATTAACTATACAATTGTTTTCATCTTTTTTATTTTCCTTTATAAGGTGCTTATGTCACATTAATTCATCTGTCATAGTTGGAGGCTGTCGACCACAATAAAATATGATTCACTTCTAATATATGAAAAGAGTGGTTTTGTGAAACATTCAGGTTTTATGAAAAAACAGCAGAAGTTAAAGAAATTAGAAGTGTTTTCATACAAATGTAGATACCTTCAAACTGTTTTTTTTACAGTTTAGGTATTCAGTCAAGATACTTCAAAATAGAATAGCTACTATTACAGGCTGCAATCCACAGGATGAAGAGTTTGAGTCCTACTTTTTATAGACACCAAGGCAGGATGATTTGAATTCTGCAATTAACACCACAACTTTATTGTGTTGAGCATATGACATATTTTCCAAAATATATAAATAACTGGCATTTAAATCACATCAAATCACTGAATGCCAAGCTCTTGAATACCTTAAAAATGCAATGCTATAGGGTTGTCTCTGGCAGGCATAAATTGAAAGTGAGATGGGATGAAAAGTAACAGAGCAGAAAAAGCACAGTTATTTCTCTGATGATAATTCTATTTTGAGAGCATTGTCAGAGTGCAGCTAAGGAAGATGATGTTCACAAGTGAATGGGCCTGAAAGGCAGCACACAAGGAGACAGCCATGAGGAAGAGGTGTCAGTGAATGACCAATTCTCCTCCCCACTGATGCTGAAATCAGCAGGGCCTTCTCAACTGCAGTTTGAACTTGGGACCCTCAGCATACACAATATACATTTCTTAAAAAAACTGGACATGAAAAAGACTAACATTCATGAATGAAGAAACAGGATAATCCCTAAACCAAACAAAATGCTCTATTTAATTTTGTGCTGTGGGCTACTATTGAAAAGTGAGACGATAAAATTACCTTAAATGTTACCTTAAAAATCAACTTTGGGGTAAACACACAATATGATTTTTGCAACATTTGCAATTTTTTTACTCTGTACACTCTGAACCTGCACCAAATTGAAAACCCTGAGGGTGAGAGTGTGTCTTACCAGTTTGGGTAAGCAGGTTTTCCTCTCTCCCTTTCATCCAAGACATGCCCTTGGTTATTTCCACATCCCTGACAAAGCCAGGCTGGGGAAAGTGGGACTTGTGTCCTGCTCCTTTAGAAGACAATCCTCATCTCTGGACAAGGAAAGTGAGTGTTCTCTCTCTTGGGCTCACCATGTTGACTTTTCGGCTTCAACTTTTTGAGATCACTGATCACTAAAACAGCAGTGTCCCAGGGTGTCCTCTAAGCTTCCTGGCATGACATCCCTAATTTTGCTTAAAAGAAATTATCCAATAATTATGCAGGGTAATAATAAAATCTCACCAGAAAAAATACAGACTTCAAAAAATACTGAATTGCCTGACTGGGCATATTTTATCAGCTATTTCTATAATTTCACAAATCACCCAGACTAATGAAGCTTAGTAATAATATTGCAGAAAATTAGACTTTGGCATCTAATGTTCCAGGAGAGAAGATTTTTGAATAAAAGCAATATCTTTCTTTGAAAAATGTTTTGTACAGTAAATTGTAGCAAATTATTTCTTCTATCTGAAAATTTTCCTATTACAATGTTCACAAGAGAATATTCTAACAGTACTAAATACCACCCTTAAGTACCTTTGAGTACACAGCTTCAAGTTAATGAAAACATCAAGGAAGGAAAAAAAAAAAAATTATATATACTAACCACAAATCCTGCTAGGCAAATACTCAAACATTCACAGATCCTGTCTGCTTATTGGGTTACTATAGATAGGCACAATCCAAAACTATTATTTGACTCCAAGAAATAAAAATGCAGACCCAGATGTTTTCAAGTTTGGTGTCAGGAGAAAAAAAGCTGCAAAACTGGAAATGAATAGGAGATGTTTGCACTGTTGTGTTTTATTAGATTTTTATTTATATTTCTTTCACACTGCTCTCCTCCAACCCTCCAACCTGGAGAAGAAATGTAACTCATACAGAAACTCTGCTGGCTGTGAGTCAGAGGTGGGAAAAGAACAAGGCTAGAGCCTGACTGGAGCATCACTTCCCTGCTACAACTATTTGAAATTGTAGGTGCACATGTAACAAAAAAACCCCAATTTCTATTTTTCTTTTGAATTTTATGTTCTTCTGGTACCTCAGATCTGACTGATCCACCTTTAAGGTTAAGACCACTTTTGCTGGAAGTTTATCAGCCTCATCATCACTTGTGGTCAGGAGCTCAAATCTTGCCACTTTCATTTTGCCCCGGGAGCTTGGGGGGTATAACATAAATATTTGGATTAAAATCAGTAATCATGCAGAATAGCCCCAGTCTTATTTACAAATGAAATGCCAGATGTGCATTCCACACAGATATATCCCATTAATTGAAGATATTACTTTGATGAATGCACCATTAGGAATTTCATCTAATAATTACACTCCAAATTGGTTTTTTTTCAAAAAAAGACACCTTAGGAGATACAACCAATGACTGCATCTACATAAACCCTCCACTTATTTAATGTTTGTTATTTGAAAAGTATCTTAAGCCCACTGTAAAAATAAAATAAATTACTTTAATTCAACATCATCCATCTATTAATTATGTTGCTAAGATATTAATGAGAAAGAATTTGGTTCTGTGGGTCTTAAATGCTTGATTGTAAAATTCATAATAATATGGGACCTGTCTTTCATTGAGCAGAGAAAAATGAAAACCAACAAAAAACAGATCCCTAAAATGAATATGTACAGTTGAGGAGCCTAGTTTACTGTCACTGCATTTTATTCTCCTTTTCATTTTCAGTAATTGCAGCAAAATAGCTGCTCTTCAGGGAGATATTAGGAAAAGAATAGTAATTAAGCTTAGGAAGGTATAATCTGTATAAAAATGAATTACAACTGACTCAGTCTAAAACTAATGTATTACAGATTCCAATGAAAACCTAGCTGTACCCTGTGAATAGCTTATTCAAAAACACTTCCAGATTTCTAGATGTCAGCTCTGTCACTTTGGGCACATTTATTATCCTCTTCAAAATGTGTAACCCTTCAATGTGAAAAATGACATCACTGAGGAGTCAACACTTTTCCTTCCCTAAGGAGCCATGCCTGGGAATACAAGCAAAAATCCTAAAAACAGATAAATAGAAGCTTTCCTTATGAATGAGTCTGCATGGTTTATCAAGGGAACCACTTAAATGGCCCACATTATTTTAGCAAAACACATAACCCAGCCAAAAGGAGAGAAATAACCATCCCAAGGGCTTTTAAAAGTTAATTTTCCAGCACCAGATTTTGAATTGAAGCCTTTTATTAAAAATAAATAAATTCACTGATGAATAGTTTCTATACTTGGTTTCCAGAGAGTGAACAGCAAAAGGAGGACAAACAATCCATAAACAGTCAGGAGCTTTTCCACAAAATGTGCTTGACAAGGCAAAGCAAGAAAACATGTTGGATGCACATTATGGGAACATCTCTCCTGTTCCAAAGAAACTGAACAAAAATATTTGTGGATTATTAGAATATACTTCACCTACCAAAATTTCAAAAAATGGCAAAAACACCATTAAAGATACCATCAAGTCCACTAGCTTTTATATTCCTGTGAGGTCAGGAATAAAAAGGTACTTCCAGCTTCCTATGACTTTAGGAGAAAGGAAAGCAACTTTCTTTCAACTCCAGTTTTAGGCCTTCCCTTTTTTATGGGATTAGAAACACACAGGTTATTCTGTCAAGTCTGCCTACTGGATTTATCATTAAAATTATTTTAGTCAATATTTGCACAGAAGAAAATAAAAGGGCTTTAAACAAACCTCTTGGATGTCTTTGCTCTAAATTATAAAACCAGAAATCAAATTAAACAGAATGCAAAATAAAGCATGACCCTCCCTAACCACTAAATCATCTGTGGCAACCTGTACAGATGGATGTATTTTGGAACGTTCCCAAAGCCAAACTGTTGAAGTTAGCTTTAAAACAAGATATGAATTAGCTTGGCATGCTCCACCCTTGACTTAACCCTCAAGGACATGGTCAAAAATTTACTAGACAAGCAGCAAGGGAAGCAAGAGCAGTATCACTGTGAACAACTAGTACAACTTCTTCCTTAGAATTTTGCAAACCCCTGTCCCCTCTGTGTAGGAAGTTTAAGAAACAGAGCACATGAAATGCTCTATTAACCCCAGAAAAATATCCTGTGAGATGATATGACTGCTTAATTTTAATTGAAAGTTATATTTGATGATTGCCACGTTACTTACATGCATTTTCGAGCATCATGCACTATTTTCAACTTCCATCTTTCAATAACGTATGAAAATCCTGTGTAGAAAAATTGATAAACCAGTAGAGAAAACATTCAAGAATGGCTTCTAGGACACAGGCCTAAGAGTTAAAAAATGCACGGTATTGTGTATGGAATTATTGCAAGCAAGGAGGGGCAGCAAATATTAACTATCCAACTAGAAATACTGGTTTTAATTACTCTAAGGATATTTGCAGCAGAATTGTCTGAAACCAAGGAGATCTGAAGTGTTGTGCAGTAACATTCTGGTTTATGGATACACACACAGGACAGCTCTGGGTCCCTTAATGCTGATGGATAAGGCACTGGCACAGTTCCAGCCTGACACACATGGGCATCCATTACAGCATGTCCTGGAAAACAGGCAGTTGGTTTGGAGAATGCAGGGTTAGAGAAGATCTACCTTCTGTAGAATGCAAGACAGTAAAAGAGGTTTAACATATAAAATAACAAGGAGTCCATAAAGTAGTCTTAGTTTTATTTATTAAACATTTGGCACTGGATATCAAATGCTGGAGTATATCACAAGTGGTTTGACTGCATCATTTATTTGTAGTGCAATACAAAATGAGAAACATGCCCCAGCTCCTTATTGTATGTTAATATTAAATCATTACACATGGCAGCTGTTTTGTGTTCCATGTGGTTTTCAGTTTCTTGCTGACAGGTGTCCAAATCACAGAAACTATCCCCACATGTAGTGGCAGCTGGCCACACTGTCATCTCTGAGATACCAGAAGTGAATAAAGAAGCAGTTTGTATACTGGAATGATTGATACAATCATTAGCTAGCTCTCTGTTTGGTTTGAAAACCAGGCAGAATTTAGAATAGCGTATTTTTCAGTATCCAAGAAAACTCATCTTTCTGAAAGCATAAGCAGTATCTTGGTTTTGTATGGGAAAAAAAAAAAAAAAACAACAAAAAACAAACCCCTTACAATCACTTGAAATATTTGGTCAAAAGATGATGTATAATTTGCTTTGCTTAGTAACCTTTCCATAACATGACTGTACTCAAGTTGAGTAATCCTATCATTGTAAGAGTTCATTATAGAACACAAACACACCATGTCACTCCTATACATCCAAATCCAGATTGTTGTGTACCTTTGGAAGTTGTAGTCATTTTTCTGATAATAACTGAGAAGAGTTAGAGGAAGAAAGAGGCTTAAATTACAGAGTAGCATTAGGTCAAACACGTATTCTCATGTTTTCACTTCACTTGCACCGGGCATACAAATCAACATTATTATTTTCAGCTGCCTTTTGTAGCTTTTGTAGCAACAGTCCCTTACACAAGAACTGCTGATATGCCATTAAAAGATGTTGCAGCAACACTTGCAACTCCCCATAAGGCAGAAGGTGAGTCCTGGGTGTTGGTGGGATCCCCACATGGTGCTGTCCTTGTGACAAAGCCAGGACATGCCACTGCAGTGACAAAAGGGACAGACCTGGATTGGCCTTAGAGAAGCAGAGCTCAGTGAAGGAACAGGGGCTGAGGAGAAAACCTCAGACTGCTTCCCTGGGCAGCCCTTCCCAAACATGATGCCCAACACACCATGATCCAAATCTCTTCCAAAGCTTAAAATTAGAAAAGAGAAATTGAAGGCCAAATGGGCTTCAAGTCATACAGACACTGTTTTCCCTGTTAACTTCCAGGCTTTAAAGGGTTCAGCAAACTGTTAACCATCTTGGTTGCAGTCTCAGTCCCTTAAGAAATTCTAAACCTGATATTGCAGAAAGCCATGGATATTTCATCCTCACACCTGCTAACCCTGGAGGGAAATATCTTTAAAACAATCTTCTGGGAATGTTAAAAAAAAAAAAAAAAAATCTTTAGAGAACATTCCCAAGAAATTTTAGCAATCTTCAAGCAGCACTG
>VXBB01007266.1:261155-294652 GCA_013399915.1 Illadopsis cleaveri | reverse complement strand
AAGAGGCAAGTTAATTCAAAGCATATTTTGAAGTATCGATTTGCTCGACTATAGTAACTTTTGCTTCTATCACATTAAGTTACAGTTGAGCAGTGCCATTGACATGCACATTTAAAAAAAATTCTAAGCAAAAAAAAGCTTACTTTTTATTTCAAGAGGTTGCAAGAGAAATAAGTGGGCTCTTTTTAAACACCAGTTCTAATTTTGCTAATAGGCATATGTATAAGAATTAATGAATTCTAATTATCTGTAGTGCACTGTGAAAATTACTTTTCAAAACATACAGAAAATTCTACAATTGCATCTCACAAAATAGGCTACTTTTTACTCAGCATTATGTTTAGAAATTATTATTATGGGGAAGTTGTTAATTAAAAGGTATGTACACTTATAACAAGCATTGAGGAATCTGCTAAATATGACAGGAGCCCAAAATTACATGAATGGTGCTCAGTTGCATACTATTTACAGACCATTTCTAGTCAGAGAAGGGAGAAGTAGGTCTGCCTTTTTTCCTGAGTAGCTACTGAGGCAGATGGATGCCACATGCAGGAAGCTCCTCAGTGGCATCATATTCCTTCCCTCAATCCAGTGTCAGCGATAGCTGCGTCAGGAATCATTCCTCAATTTTGCTAGCAGCAATTTTGCAGAGAAACCAGCATTTCTGCTCCAAACACACACTGTTTGACCTGATCAAGTCCCAGTCCCACAGTGTTTGCTGTGTCTGTGCCTTATAAAGAGGTAAATCATGCACCTACAGAAGACAGAAGGGAACAAGCTCGGATGGGAATTGCTTCTCAGTAGTCGGAGTCACGTGCTGCTAAGCAATCCAAAACTCCAGTTTTGGATCCATATGAAACCAAAGAGAACAGATGCAGAATCCACTGGTCTGGCAATAAATCTCCCCTGCCCCCCAGCCCTGTGGTTTGCTTTATTGAACTGGCTCCCTTAGAAGTTCACAGCTGCCCCCCGAGCCTGACCTTCAACCTTCTGCCCAAGTTGGTGCTGCAAGTATATTAATATTTGCACTTTCAGAGCACACCAGCAGTTCCTGTGTTTTATTTTTAGGAAGTTACTCTTTTCTCATTCAAGAGGAAACATATCTGTTGAGCATGCCATAAACATTCAAGTAATTATTGCTGCCCCACTCATGAGTATGTTCTGAAAAGGGGCACTGATGCTTGGCATGTTTAATATCATAGGCCAGATTAATGCAGTGAGAACAGCCTGTTATGTGATTACAGGGAGCCCATTCCTAAGGGGTACTGAGAAAAAGATGTGCAAATGCAAATCAGAATTAAAAATTATGCATATAAAAATAGGAACAAAAATCTATTTATTTATTTTAATAAATAAAAGGATACCCAGAAAACATCACTGACTCTTCCCAGTGTTCCCACACTCGACAATGCATGGGAAATAAGAGCACGTGTTCTGTCCTCACTGCTGATACAGAATCCTCACAGATATAGAATCTGAGGCAGAACACTGAATCTTGCAACCACTAGTCTCAAACAGTCTGGGCAGGTTTCAGACTACCTGAACACATTCTATATATGATGATGTTTCAATTATTATTATTTTATTTTTTCCTAGTAGTGCAACTCTGGTTTACCTGGCAAAGCTGGAGAAGCTCACAACACTACTTACTGAGGAGAGAGTCGGGTTTTTTTTGTTATTACAAAGTTATCTTTGTGTTTTCATAATGGTAGCATACTCATCTGTACATATCATTAGCTACCATTTAAAAGCATTAAAGAAAATTATATATGAGTAAATCATCTATTTTACATAAATTTATGGTTCTGTTTATTTAAACTGATTGGAAATATGATTTGATTCTGAAGTATGAACATTTTTTCCCATTCTGAGCATAACACTTCCTCTAATTTTGTTTGCAGTATAACAATTATCCCTCTCTATCCCAGCACATTCTTTAAAGCACATTTTTTTCTCTGTATGTGAAAATGGCTACTTAAATTTCTACTTTCCCTGAATGCATAATTCAAAATTATTTACTAGATATTTTATACTGCTTCTCTGTGACCAGAAGAGATTTAAGCAACAGTTCAAGGAAATTAATCTTCAGACTCAGCTTGCCATTTTAAAATATCCCAATATATCTCTATTAGGCCAAAGTCAAAAGTCAACAGAAGTGCAGTCTGCCTAACCTCCTTATTCCTACATTAATCAAATCTCATCCCACTTAATTTTCTTTTTGGAATAGGAAAAAAGTGAAATAAGAGCAGAGCTAAAGAAAAAAGGAAAAGAGATGATTACACAAACATACATTTCAAGGAGATAGATCCTCTGTAGCTACGCTGTTGAAAAATATTCAATAAAATAAGGTAGGATAATGCTTTCTTTATGTAAAGGAAAGATCAGTCACATTAATGAAATAGCCAAATGGAACCTTCAGGCCCAATGTAGTAAATCTCCAGTAAATTCCATTTAGTATTGAAGTAATAAGTCTGGAAATTATTTTTCTCCCCTTTAAGTAATGCATGTACTTACATGAAACATAAACAAACCAACAAAAAACAAAACTAAACAAGAAATCCAACAAACAGAAAAAAAAGAAAAAAAAAATCTTGGATGACTTGGGTACCATCAAAGACCAGGTCTTTAGTTAACTGAATTAATCATTTGTATGTATTGCATGATTGAAGAAGTGTCTTTAAAAAAAAAACAAACAAAACCAAACAAAGAAACAAAAACTCAAACCAAACCAACAACAGCAAATCCACACATCAGTAAATCAGGACCATAATGTTGGCCCTTGGAATGGTGCCATTTGATGGCCACATTCAAGCTGGCAGTGCCTTTCACTGACAAATGAAATATTCTGTATCCAGCAGCAGAGAAATCACTGATGTAAATGGAAGTCTTCAATAAAACAGAATAATAATAGTACAAAGAAACTCAAAAAACAATCCCTCCCAAAATAAAACCACCAAAAAAAAAACCCAAACCAAAACTGAAATCAGCAGCTGTGTTGAACTAGTGCTTTGTGAAACAGTGTATAAATATACTAAAATTTTCTCTGCTGAAGAGAGGGCTTTCAAAAAAATACTTTGTACAAAACTAATTTTTGAAAACTTTGTTCATTAAGGGTATTTTTAAGTATCAAAATCTGTGACCGAATGATGCTCACATTCTAGCAGGTAAGTGCTGTAGACTTTTGACAAATATTGAATATTCTTAACCACAAGTGAACCTAGGATCTCATTCCATCTGCATCAAGTGATGATGAAACTGGAAGACAGAGATGATTACCACTCTCTTTCATGTATTCCTACTCCATTTTTATATGTGTAACACAAAAGTGGAGAGAAATCCTAGGTTAACCTGGACTGGAGATAAAATCTTATGGAATTCGTAAGAATCAAGTCTTCAGGTCTAGGCATAAAGCCTTGAGAGGCTCAACTCAATACACAAGTGCCTTTTTTAACTAACTGTTCTGTACAATTTTGCACAACACAGAACACACCCACACAACAAACACCTAATGAATCACCTAATACCTTTGATCAGTAAAATAAATAATAATGGCTCCTTCCCTCGCCTTTGCTTTCTTTCTACATGCTGGCCAGTAAATCAGAGCTAATGCAAAAAAAAGACTGCCCAAGAAAATCTGTCCCCAGTAGGGACAAAGAAGAGTTTATACATCCTTCCCAAGACATCTCTGTAGAAGGCTTTTCACCTTTCCATGCATTTTTCCATACAAACAGTCCAGTCACAGATGAGAAAAATAAAGCAGTAGCTGTTTACCTCTTCCCAGCTGCTCTAAAAATTTAATTTTTTTAGATAACATAGACTGAAAACCACTCATTGTCCTCCTTTATCTGCTTCTATAGACATGTTTAACACTAAAAGGAAAATGGTTTAACTCTTGCTGCTCCTTGGCTCCTCGCGTTTATGCCAGCTCACTACTGTGTTCCTCCAAAGACCTGGGCACTCACAGATTGCATTTTTATGTCCCTGTGATTTACAGAGTGCAAGGGGGACAATTACATAACTGTTTACTTAAACTCATAATTTCTCGGAAGCCCTACACAATCCTTTTGTTATCATAATCTCCAAGAGGCATAAGTAGCATGGATATATCATGGCATGAAACTGGATACAGCTGACTTTGCCTGTCTGACTGCTGACTTACAGAGCCCTGCATGTCTGAACTTCTGGGAAACAGCTGCTGGTCCCACACTGAAATTAGAACATTTGAGCTCGTCTGATTTATGTTAATTCCCGTGGGAACAATGACATGAAAAATGAACACCACTTGTAAATAAAGTACCAGTTCTCTGTGATGAAAAAAAAAAAAAATATATGAAACAATCTATTTCAGTACACACTGATCTATTTATCACCTTGCTACACTGAAATGTAGGCAGCCTATTGGTTATCATAAAAAAATGGAGCCTAGAGTATACAGCTATTCAAAGGTTATCTGTCCCTATCTTGCCATTATTTGAAGAACCAGTTTGCAATAGTTATTGAGCTGGTTTTGGTTGAGGAAGAAATATTTTGATGTTGTCAAGCATGAGGGAGGTGAGCAGAAATGAAGTTTATGTAGAAAAAGGCAAGGTATAGGAAGTATGTTCAAGTGACCCAATTGTAGAGGGGTGCATATTCTCCAAAAACTAAAAGTCATTACAGTTTATCTAGTTCTGATTATTCAGCCTGACAGGTCAAACATTTGAAATCTGCTTTTTTAACATACTGGGCTCTCATGGGATACTGCACACAACATTTTATTGTCCACAGATCAAAGCTGGCATTCATAAGACCAAAACCAAGGCGGCTGAAAATGACTCCTGAAGGATTTGATGGTTTTCCTGTAGATGAGAAGGATAATCCCTCCAAATGTTTAGTGTACTCACAAAAAGAAGTTTAAGCAAAGGAATCAGTTGTTTCTGAGACCAGACTGGGTCACCTGGTAGCATAGCTGAGATACTGCTCAGACATGCACGTGTAACAGTGGCGATGCCTTAGGTTTGGTGACCTTTTATCATTCAGGATTTTTTACTTCTGAACTAGCAAGAAAATCTCTAGCAAAAAGTCTTTAAGTTTTACCTTACAAGCACAACCAGCCTTTAACTGACTCTGGAGATCCTGCTGCTTGAGTCACATGAGGTAGTAGAGCACAGGCAGGATTGCTTAACAAGAAATTACTCTTAATTTAAGGAATTTCCCTTCATGCAAAGTCCTTTGCTAGGCTGGCTTGGAAAAGGGGGGTCAGGAGAGGAAAGAAGAACCCTCAATGTGTTTGCAGCTGCAGGTAGAGCCATCTCAAAGGACAGAGCACTAACAGACTGTTACTACTTTTTGTTTCTTTTTGAGTTTTCCACGACAGGCAAAAACTTCTTCCCATCCCCCAGGTTTTCTGTTGTCAAAATTTCATTTCATTTGTCACCTTCGTGTTTGAAAAGGCCTAAGATATACAGAAGAGGCCTACAATGATACATTTATGAAAATTGCAGATTGTTTACTTAAGGACCTCCATGAAAAGTTGTTAGTTTTCATGTCTAAAATTTGAAAGTGACAGATGACAGTTTTACTGCGGTGTGTAAATGCTAATATGGATATGAACACTGAAGCCAAAAACCTTGGATGCCACCTTCATAAAATGTGCTGATATACTATAATTCTTAAAAACAACCTCCCAACTGACCAACTACCTCCTCATTCTGTAGCTCTTTGGATGAGACTTCATTGCAGGGACAGAACAACCTGAATTTAAATTTTGATGTGGTCTGGCACAGTGTAATTTGAAAACCTAGCTGACTAATCTGCAATGGCGTAACTGCAAAGAGCTCTGAAAAGGAAAGGAGGAAAGGATGGCTTTGCCAAAGGAGTGGGGAAACCCACAAATATCAAAGGACTGAAGCAAGGGCAAGGGAACAAGATACAGCACTTCATACAGATGTTTCATTAATGATTGCCAATCCAATTGTGTCCCTCCTCAACATGTTAAAGGAGATTAAAGACTTTACTACAGTCTTCAGGGTTTGGAGGTAAATTAATGTGAAATAGGACTTATTGGATCTGGGAGTTGGACTAAAACAAAGCATAAACAGAGGGAAACTGTTACCAATAGAGGCTATTAATAACAACTGAAATTTGGATTTTTAATTTTGATTTTAATTTTTTTTTTTTCTAACTGCACCAACTGAGGAGAAAAAGGAACAGAACACATGCTGGAAAGAAAGCTAAACAGAAGGCAAGAAGAATCTACTATCATTTAAATTCTTACTGCCCCAATTTTTCTCAAAAATGTAGGAATGACAGGATGTACCACAACTACTTGGTTATTTCAGGATGTAAACCATGGGGGAAATCAGTTGAGGTACAATATTATTTTGAAAGGCGTAATAACATTTTGCAACCTTACTTTAATACTTACATGCTTTCCTTTTCAAAATTTCCAGCAAAAGAAGGGGGAGAATGTGGGAGGCAGAACAGACACATATAACCCAAACGAATATTCAATTTGCTTGAATATTCGTTTCACTACCCTCACACTGGTTTTTATGGATTCCCTGAAATTACACTTCATACTTCATGATGTCAGCTTTCCAATCTCTAAAACCCATACAAAAGGAGTTTATGCCTTCTGAATTTTGAAAACTCTTAAGGGAATATTTCTTGGACCATCAGCACAAGTTCTTATTCCTTTTTTCTGGGTGCATTCATTAAAGAGCTGCATAAATGTTGAAGTACCTCACAGTCATCACAAAGCTATTCCCAGGCACAGATGGCTTCCTTACTTTTATCCATAGAAAAATTCCTCAGGAACTCAAAATCACAGAATTACGAGATAAACCCCTCCAGAAGCTTCGTTTTGAGCCTTTATGTCAGCACTGATTTTGAGGGAATGCATTTAGTGCTTGGCTGTCACACGTGGCATCCTCTCTCTGATGAAGCATTCCAGTCAGCAAAAAAGGAATATAGATACTTTATACATATACTACCAGTTAAGCTACAAGTTATCTACTTTTTTTTGGTAAGTAGCAAAACAATTCTCCCTCTAGTAACGACCCCAGAAGAACAGCAATTAGAGCTTATGCTCTAATTAGTGCTTGTGCACTTCATCAAGGAAGCTGGAGTCCATTTGCTCATTGAAAATGCAATAGCTACAAATCTGAGGAGTGAAGATCAGATTTTCTTTTCTTGTGTTTTAGTGCTTTGTTTCCTCCAGGAACAAGGCTCAAAAAGCGAATTTCATGGAAATTCACGTCATCACCAACCTTTTTGGAGGAGGCACAAGAGAAACAATTACACTTCAGAATTTTGTCAGTTCTTATTCCTGTTGTTTCACAGGGCAGACACGTGAGGGAAGCAGTTATTTATGAGAACAATGACACATTAAAATTTTATGTCCATAAGTTGACTTAAACCTCAGAAGTAGAAATATTCCACCCCATCTATTTCATAGCTAATGCATCCACGCCATTACATGAGTACTCATGCAGAAAAATCCTGTTGCTGAGTGCACTGGATCAACATGTAGTTTTTCTAGATTTACTTGAACTACTGGAGCAGCTAAATAGAAGAAGGGATTAACAAAATGAAAATAACCAGAGAAAGCCATCCTTATGCCTAGCAGATAACATTATCATAAGGCATTAATTTTCAGAACCTGGTTATAGATGCCTCTGTTGCAATCTAACAGTTGAAGGCATGTTTACAAAAAACAACCATAGAGGTAGAAAATGGGAAACTACCCCCCCTCTAATATTCCACCAAACAAAAAATATCCCCTCTCTCAAATATTCAGACCAAATTTAAGAAATAATGTGAAATATTCTTGTACAACAGGTGTGGTAACACTACACAGCAACAGCACAAAGTGCTCCCCTCTCTTTTCCCCATTTATATTCCAGAGGACATGTTTCCTGAAATGGTCCAGAAAAAAAAAAGTTAATAATCTATGTTTCCTTTTTTTAAAATTAAGTATTGAGGGCAAATTCCAAGATCAAAATACTGCTGGGAGCAATTTTAAAAATACTTATCCAAGTATTAGTGATTAGACTACTCAATCATTTTTTAATTATAAATTGACAGGTATGTGTGCTTCCATTGTGCTTGCTTTCAAGGGTTTTTACTCAGTGTAGTTGAACATTGAGCATTTTCACCCTCAAACTGAATAATTCCCCATTGTGACAAGGAATGTAAGTTACGAAGAATCTGACTTTTTTTTTTTTTTTTAATTCTTGTTTATTTTCTAATAAATCTGGAGACAAGATTTACTGTACTTTAAGTTGTTAAGGCTAGGGTTAGTACTGAGAAGGGTTTTTTTTTCCCCAATTTCTTTTCAAATAAATTATATTTTTCAGCTTAGATAAGATCCTTGAAGTCTTCAGTATGCTGCTTTGCTTAAACATACAACATAATAGCTTTTACACAAGACCCTCTTATACAAGGAATGTTTTATTTGTTAAGGAGGAACAGGCAGCCATGGTGATGGACCTGCATGTCACATAATCCTTTCTCTCCTCTCTGCTTGGAGAACTGTTGTTCCCATGAGCTGCACCTTCCCCAAGCTCATGGGAAAACACTATATCACCTAACAATGGAACCAACATTCAGTATCTCACTTTTCCTTCAAGAAAACCATCCTCATCTTTTTTTTTTATTTATTTAACATTTCTATTTTGTAAATCTGTACTAATCTTCACCTGAGGGCTGGTAAGACTTCCAAGGAACTACGATTAACCGTATTTTTCTTGTATCTTTCCCATCTTAAAAGTGCTCCTTGAGCAAAAAAGAAATGGAACGATGCATACCTATAACTAACATGTCAATATTCCTGCTTTGCCTTGATCCATTATCCTACTATGGCTGCTGCAATTCCTGACATTTATGATGTAATTATAATCCACTTGCTCCCAGCAGAATAATCTTTTGTTTCTACCATGTCCTCATAAATAGTGCCACTATTGGATGCAGCTATAAGTAGCCCAGAAACACAGTGAGAGGGAAAAAGGACCCTGGACTGAGAGACCAATAATATTATTTTCACAAGCCCAGGTGAAAGAAACTTCAAGGTGGAACATGTAGAATTCATCCATTCTTCTCTTTGATTCTCAGAGTCCTGAGTTTTGACCAAAACCAACACTTTTTCTACAGATTAAGATCACTAAACAACTTCCTGCACATACATCTAACAACATTCCAGGTACTGACTTGTAAGAGAAATGATAAATAAAGTATATCCTTAACCTGATATGTAGTTTCTGCACACAGTGCTACTCAGCTGTTCCTCAGAGCTTTTCCTTTTCAAACAGACATTAATCTTGCTGCCACAGAGCAAACATGCAATATTTTGCACACTGTCTTGTTTTCAGAGTGATTCTCTTTGGCTTGAGGATCCTCAGTATGGAGGACATGCCCAGGCAGAAAAAAAACAAACAACACAAAAAAAAGGAGAGAGAGAGAGAAAGCAAAATCTTAAACCCCACAAAACTAACATACCAGTGAAGAACTAACACTCAGAAATCTGCCAGATCAGCTGAAATCCTTCACACTTATTAAGTACTTTTTTTCCCTCCACTGTAATATGCTGAGGAAAAACAAAGTCCAGTTGAAAAAAAACAGGAGAAAAAATGCTATGTCCTGCCATCCCACATGAAATATTGATGATAACTCATGTGGAAAAGACTATAATGTTGAAGTTTATCAGCACTTGACATATGATACATTCTAGATAATTAGGAATTACTGTAGGTGATAAATAGACCAGACCACAGTGTCAATAGGAAGGGTCAGTGTCACAGCAGCCTTAATCTGTGCAGGCACAGTCACAAAGCAATATGTTAAAAAAAGAGAAATGTGAATTTCCCATCGAAAAGAAAAAAGAAGAAAAAACCCACACAGACACACAAATAGTTTTTCTTTCCAAGTGAGACTTGATTCACACAGGATACCAAAAAAACCAAAAAGATGCACAAAGCTGCAAATGTCTTTACACAGAGATCAAGGTTTCAGTGGCTGCAGCGCCAAATTAATTAGAACTAATTTTTAGAAAATATATGGGACTGGCAAAGGCTCTTAAAATCTTTTCAGCTGCAGAATCAAAAAGTATCTTCTTACCCTCTTGTATCTTTATCTAACCTCTTTCCTAACCTCTCCTGTGTATATATAAGGGTTAGGAAATTAGAGCAATTCATAGACAGGCTAATAATTTTAGAATGCCCAGTTCTGTAGAAAATAAATTTTGAATCATATTATATATATAGCTTTGATATTGTTGTGCACAAAAATTTAGAATAGTTTGGAATGTGCAGAGGTGCAAAGGAACTTAGAGCTTCATTTCTGTAATTCTGAAGAGGAATATTATCTGAATAAATACATATTATTAAAAAAATCAGATGTTCTTTATGATACTTCACAAAATAGGCTGTTATGCAAATTTCTAACAGATTGTTTAAATAGAACATGGAAACATCTGCCTGTGTATTTTTCACTGCACTTTTAAAAGGAATGTTGATTCTACAAATAGCTTCCTGTGAAATATCCTTGTGGTTTTTTACAGAAATAAGTGTTATCAATTAAAGCCATCCTTTCCCATCAGTTATTATACAGCACTGACTCCCATCATTATCTGTTCCCTTCTCCATAGACTCTTGCAATATTTAATTCTCAAAAAAATGCATTTGATCTCTGTATCATATGTATAATTTTGGGACAAGAAAAGGAAAGAACAAATTCTTGGAGATCTTTTCTGAGAACAGAAGGTACTGAACATTCTTTTGTAACAACCAAGCAATAGGCCTGCACCTTTTACTGTAAACAATGTTATTTACAGCATATTTTGAGTCATCAGCACAAAGGGATAATAACTGAGTGTCAGAGATCCTTTTCAAACCTGCTGAACATATAAGTTAGGCTTTGCTCAAAAAGCCTCACCTTGGAGTCCCTTGACTGTGACTGTAAAAGAATAACAGAAGAAGGGCAGAGCACACACAGAACTGGCACAAAGACCCAGCAGAGTGTTGAGCAGATGGAAGTGAGCACATGTCCTGCAGGTGTGGACACAGCTCCCACTTGGACGGGGCTATGGGAACAGCCACAGGCAGCTGCCTGCCACTGGCTAACTTGGCCTTGATCAGGTCACCTCTCTGTGCCTCCTGTATCTGCTGTGGAGCTGACAGAGGCTTGCACAGACCTTGCCAGGCTGCAAATCAGAGCAAAGAGCTTGGTGCCTAAGCCCAAACAGCTGCCATTCCTAACACAGCTCCCTCCCGTTCTCTGCGTGCTCCAGCTCCCACTGTAGGGATGGGTGGGGATGGCTGTGCTGCCTTCATAGCCATGCTCCTGTTGTCTGGTCACACACTCAAATCTCAGCCATTCAATATTTTGAAATTTAAACCAAAACCTCCAGAAAGACATGTGGGATCAAGGCAGTTGTGTGCAATTCAGGGGTGGGTTTTTTGGTTATTTTGCATTTTTGTTTGAATTTTCATTTCCCAGGCAGTTACAGCAATTGCTAAATCAGCACAAGAGAGGTTCAACATAATTATTTGCCATCTCTCAGGCTGTCTAATCCCCCGAGTAAGGAGGCAAGCCTGTTGTGCAGCCCTAGGAAGATAGGGAAGTGAGAGCCTTCTGACAGCAGATCAAAGAGTTACCCGGCTAGCTTGAGATGTGTACAAGTCAGAAGCATCCCGGGCTTTCATTAAGGCAGTGAAGGTTTTTCCTGTTCCGCCTCTTAGCTGGCCATTAAGTTGACTCTGCTGATCACCTGAGGGAGGCACAAGTCAGGAGACTAGGAGGGTATACACAAAGAAACCTGTCTTTTCATCCATCAGAGAAAAAACTTCCAGCCAGCACTGGTTTGGCAAACCAACCTTTGATTGACGTGAAGTTTGTACAACTCTGCATTTCTTTGGTTACTGCTACAAAAGCAAGTTGCAGCATTTTGTGTTTCTTTTTTTGAAGTATGCAGTGGGTGCAGATGCCCAGGGGCTGACACAGGACAGGCTGCCAGGTGGTCTCTTTGAGGAGGGGCTGGGATCACCCTGTGCTGGACGAGGATGGTTCCAGACAACCCAGCACAGGGCACAGCTGAGCCCACAGCTCGGCTTCTCCCACAGGGAAAGCCTGGGTAAGGAAAGGCAAAGCACAGCTCATAGCCAAGGGTGAGGAAAAAAATGTGACAAATAGGAGAGGCAACACACACCAAAGTCAGCCAAGAAGATGTTCCATATGGTGGCCAAGCAGAGGATTCACTCCAGGCTGTAGAAAGCCCACATGTGTAGATGAAAAATCTGTGAAAGGAATGCAGTTTCAGAGAAATCTCTGTGCTGATTGTACCCTCCATACAAGCCCCTGCAGGCTGCTCAGGGCTCAATGCAGAGAATTTGGGAGCCAAGAACTGGTGCTGAACCTGGACAGAAGAGGCAGCATGGAGAGAGGCTGGTTTTGCTTTTGTCTTTGTTTCTCAACCTCCACTTTTTCCTTATCATTATACATTTTATTTATTTTCCCAAGCCAAGGCTATTTTTCCTGTGACAGTACCTAGTAAGACACCTTGCTGTCTTTCTCCTACTGTGTTCTCCCTGTCCTGCTCATGATGGGGAGAAATATTGGGCATTTGACAACCAAGGCTGATCCAACCCCACGTAGATGTTATGGTCACGTTGCTCTGCACAATGAAAAAGCTTCACAGAGCTTACATAGGCTTTTCAAATTCAATTTGGGTAAGGAGCACAATAAGGGAACTCTTCAGGAATGTTTTTGAAAAATGTATGGAAAAATCTAGATGAAAAGTATGGTGTAATACTGGAATTCCCTGTAGATTGGGAAAAAATTAGCAATCTTCATTGCTAACACATGCTAAGCAGTGCAGTTTTAGGCTCAGAACCTCTCTTATTCATGCATACATTTGCATGCTACATGTAGGTGCCCACTGGATTCAAAGCAGAACCCTCCACAATAGCAGCACTTTTCAATACACTTCATGTGTGCATGAATGACTTCTGAAGGTAGAGTGAGAACTGTTTTATAACAAAGAATCTCATTGCAGAGATGGTATCATAAATAGAAATTAATGAATTCAGATCCATAAATTCTGCACCAGACAAAAAGGGGGATCAGAACTGTGCAAACTGGGCATGACACAATCCATGGTAATTTATGATAATTTATAAGACCATATGTCAAGTCATACTTAGAAATGAAGGTACCACAGTCTCTAGAATGAAAAAGCCACTCCACAGCACTTTGCTTGATAGTGATAGATGAAAGCTAGAAAATATGGCCACCACATTTCATCTATCATACTGCAGACTGATGCATGCACATACTGCACTTTGGAAAACATCTACAGTATTTCTGCCTCATGATAAAATAATCTAGGAGCCCTTTGACTTGCTGTATAACAAGATAAGTTGTGACAAGTAAAGCTAACATCAAACCAACAGACGGCTTATTTCTATATATTTAGCAAATCTCCATGAATGGAACCCACCAAGATACTGAAAATTCATTTATGAGCCATGTGCAACTGTCACAAGCCTTTTTTCCCCATTTTAATGCACAGCTGTCTAATTGAGCATTAACAATCTAATAAGGTACACAACAGGACCTGAAATGCAACTTTTCTTTCAGGCTCAGCAGTGCACAGGTTCTGTATCGCTCCCAGCTTTTCAATTAGATCATAATTACAACATGCCTCATTTAGAGCTACAGGAACCCTGACCTTGTCAACAGTACTGGACCATAACGTGTCTGTCTTAATTAGATCTGATTAGTTCTGGGCCCAGATCTCATTGTGAATCTCAGCTCTGTTAAAAACTGCTCATCTGTTTGGCAGCTGCGGGTGCTGCTGAGCCTTTTCCATCACCCTGCATGGGTGTGTTTGGCTCTTCCTGACTCTCCTGAGACAGCAGGACACTCTTGCTGGGCCCTCAGAATAAGGAAAAATTGTGGAAAGTAAGGAAAAAGAGGTAAAAGAGAAATCTTTACTTCATGGACAATTTCATACTTTAGCACATAGGGCAATCGCTGCTTAAAATCTGTAGCAGCAAGTCTTATACTGGGGAAAAAGGGAAGGATTTTTGTAAAATGTAATCACAGATATGCTGAGATTGAAGACAAATGACAATAATAGACCATGTACACCAGTGACAAAAAAGTCCACAAATAAGTGGTGTTGCACTTTGGTGTCTTGTTATTGTTTGAGGAGCCGTTGGTTTGTGGTTTTGGTTTTTTCCTGTTTTTTTGCTTTTTTTTTAACATCAAAAGTAATTAAAGTTACAGCATTACAATTCTGGGGTTATTTCTCTACTGCAGTGTTTTGAGCATATTTTAAATCTTAGAATTTATAAAACTGTTTGTTTTCTATAATGATTTAATCTAACCTTGAGTTTTTACAACACACGATACAAATGAGAGAACACATCCTTCTTAATGCCCTTTCCCTCTTCTAAATTTTAATGGTTGATTTTTCTTCTGTATCACATTTTTGGGGTGATATTGAAAGACGAGTATGATTTTTCCTCTTATTGAGACAGTTATAATAGGCATTTCATCAGAATTAGTTAGGATTCTATACCAAAACCCTTATTTCCAAAATTAGCTATCATAACAATGTGTACTAATGAAAAACTAGCAAATTTCAAAAACTTAGTTTGCAAAAAATCCTGCTACAGTCTCGTGCCTTTAAAATTTATTCCATATCCAACCACTCTGACTGCAAATTCCCCTTTCTTAACTCCCACATTGATTCCCATGGACTGGCTGTAATTGCAGTGGAAAGCTGAAAAGTCCTCAGCGTTATAAATACAGACTTCAAAAGCTGTCACTGTGTACAATACGCCTACAAATGCATTGGCTAGGAAAGGCATTTCCAAGAGCTTCTACTGTTGTCAAAAATACAGACTTTTATTTAAATAAAGAGACAGCTTGGGCCCCTCACAGAAGGCTTGTCTGTACTACAGACAAGCAGCATCATTTTCCAGACAAGAGCTGTGTTTTCCAGACCTCACTCTCTGCACATCTCATGTTTTTAGGAAATGAAAATACATCCTATGCACTAATGGAGTGTTTTACATGCATTCTGTATCACAGCAAGAGTAATCTGCATCCATCCAAATATGGCCAATTTGTATGAGTTCCCAAGGTCTGTAAAAGTTAGGAGTATCTGAATAACTTCACTCATGAAAGCATGGGATCAGAAAACTTACTACTCTAATTAAAGTTTAAGAATGAATAGAAGCTGCAGTGAGACATCTTCCAGAAGTCAGAGCTACTCAGTACCTAAATTGGCATAAGAGATTAGATCCGAGTAAAACCAATTTGTTTTTAAAAACCCACAAATAATAGTATATGCTTCATTATCGAGGCCACATGTGACTGAATTTAAAAGTCCGAATTTTCTTAATTTGGTTTTCCTGATAAAACTAGTCTTTCTGGTTTTTTATCCTCTATACATCACAATAGGCACTGCAGGAAGTACAAAAAGCCTCAGTTACAAAACTTCCATTGCTATAGCTCCCAGAAGTCCATCTTGTTTTGAATATGAAAATATTGAGCAGTAGGTAATGAAGAGAAATATTTAACTACAATTGTAGAATCTCTGTAAAAAGAATTAAAATAAAACACATGAACTACAGGGGTTGTAGACATGTTAAACAGTAATGACAGTTTTGCTACTGACCCAAGTGAGTTGCAAGTGCTAATTTAGGGAAAATTTTAATCTTATTTGCATTAAAGGGGTTACCATTAAAATCTCTACAAATTATTTCACAAGTAATTACACAAACATAATATTTATTAGGTATTAAATACAGAGAATACCATGGTAATCTTTAAATGTTTACCCCAGTGAATAAATATGAATCATTGTAGATCTGTGCAGATTTCTGCCTGCTCTCTATTAAGAGTGTCATAATGTTTGCAGAAAGAGAATATTTACCAGATTCCATGCATGGAACTTACTGTAAATTAACACAACTCTATTTTGAATAATGAGATCACCAATTTTGCAAAACATTGCTGTAAACATTAAAAGTTAACTCACTATTTCAAGATCCTGTGACATCACTACAGGAAGTATCATAAAAATACAAAGACTTCCCAAGTTTTACGCAATATTTTTTGCCATTAATCATAGAAAAAATATTTGCTTGGAAAGATCCAATGTATTTTGTTTAATAAACTGTAAATAAAAATGATCATTATAAATCACTGGGAATTATTTCTTAAATTTATATTAACTAACAAAATACAGTACAAGTTTATACTCAAGCAAAAAAAACCCCCAGAACTCATGCTGTATTGTTAATTTATTTATCTACATTCTTTTTGGTTCTGTTGAAATTTCAGTAGTATTGTTTTCCATGCATTTTTAATTTCAGCTGACAGTGCTGTGCTCAAGCACTTAATGCTCTAACAGTAGTTCATAATCTCAGAATGGTGGGGGTTGGAAGGGACCTCTCACAATGATTTAGTCCAACCCCACTGTAGCTCCACCTTCAGCAGGTTGCACAGCAGAATTCCCAGATGGGTTTTGAATCTCTCCAGAGCAGACTCTACACCATCTCTGGATAGCCTTAGTGCTCTGTCACCTACACACAAAAAACCCCAATCAATCAAACCCACCACTAAGAAAAAAATTCTTTATATTCAGAAGTCACTCCCTGTGTTTCAGTTTGTGCCAGTTGCCCCTTGTCTTGCCCTTTCCTCTTGACCCCCATCTTACAGAAACTGGCACACATTGATGAGATCCAGGCTAAACAGCTCCAACTCTCTAAGTTTCTCCTCATTAGAGATGCTCCCACTTCCTAACCACTTTCCACTGGACCCCCTCCAGTAATTCCTTGTATTTCTTGTTCTGAGGAGCCCAGAACTGGACACAGCACTCCAGAGACCTCACCATGGTTGAGCAGAGGGGCAGAATCACCTCCCTGACCTTCTGGCACTGCTCTTCCTAACACACCTCTGGATATCATTGGGCTTCTTGACCACAAGGACACCCTGCTGGCTTAGGACAGCTTGGTGTCCACCAGGACAACCAGGTCCTCCTCCACAGGGCTGTTTCCTAGCAGGTCAGCCCCCAGTCTGTGTCTGGGGTTATTCTTCCCCAGGTTCAGGATATTTGCATTTGCTGAATTCCATGAGGTTCCTGTCTGCCCGTGGTGCAGCCTATCCAGGTCTTCCTCAATGGCAGCATGGCCATTCTCCTGGATCAGCCACACTTCCCAGAGTTTTGTAGCATCAGAAAACCTGGTGCAGGTACTCTCTGTCCCTTCATCCAGGTCTGTCCCTTCGTCCAGGTCACAGAGGAATCAGTTGAAGAGGGCTAGACCCAGGAATGCCCCCCAAGGAACACTGCTAACCCCAACAGGACCCTGTGTTCTGATCACAAGCCTCTGAGCTGACAGAAAACAAGTCTGCCAGAGGTAAGAGCACAGGGTTTTTTCAAGAAAAACTTTCAGAACTCTTTTTGAAGACAGCACACTGCACACATGCCTGCTAAACCCAAAGTAATGAAAGTGAATTTGGAAGTATGAATGGCTTTTGTCTAGACAAGCAGGTGAGAGTTATTGAGAACATGATTACTGGGATGAACATCCAGCCATTCCATCACTTATTCCTACAATAGCTTGTCTGCAGGTTTGGCACTGACCAGGGAAGGAAGGTGGAGGTCAGAACCTAGAACAGCAGCAAAGAATTTGGTCCTGCAGAATTCACCATCCCTTTTGACAGTGTAATTAATTCCCCATTTGGATAAAAGTTTCACTTGATGGAGAAAATGAATAAGTACAAAAAGAGTTATTTTTGTCCCCAGTGATACAAATATTTAGTATGACAGCAGGCAGGGATATGGGGGAAGAAATGCAGGGATCAAATATACAGATTTTTTTTCCCCTCAAAGCTAAGCCAAAACCACAGTGTTTAAGTCAATGAGCTATTAAAATTGCCTATGAACTACTGAAGCAAGAAAACATCTTGATGATAAAATAAATTAAAACAGTACTGTCAATTTCTCTCCACAGTTAGCTTAAAATATTCCAAGAATTACCATTAGGAAATGCCAAGCCTCTTTCCCTTATTACTGTTGTCATCATCTCTTCCATTCCCCCAGCATTCCCTCTCCCTTTCTTCTCTGCCCACATAAAACCACAAACGCAAAACTAAAGAAGCCATCTCCAGCCAAAAGCATAAAATCATACTGTCAAAATAAACTTCTAAATATAAAAAATAAATATAAATATATACATCTAAATATACTTGTAAATGAAAAAAATACCTGCAATGTAGGAGAGGGGTGGCACATGGGGGTTTAATTTGTTTACTTTGTGGATTTTCTGTTATTTCCTTTGTGATTTTGTTTAGTTTTTGTTGGTTTGGGTTTTTATTTTGAAACACAAAGGTGATAATAGAAATGTGTTTTAATCCATAACTAGGCATATAAAATAAATTCAGATGTGTTTTAAATGTTAATGAGTTCTATATATTGCCATTCTCAATGTTATTCCCCCAAAATGGATGCCAAGCTTCATCCCTGTAAATACAGAGCAAAAATAAAACTGATCCATCATAAGGGAAAATAAATTGTCCCTAAAATATAAGGACTTCTGCAAATGATGAGGAAGAGAGAGTCCTGACAATCAGATAGATTAATAGCATGAAAATAAATTAAACATAAACCTCCAATCCCAGCTGCCTGTGATCTAATGGTCACTCAGGGACATTGCAGAGCTTTAACATCTGGTGCAAAGAGGGCAAAATTACCACTACACTGGCCTTTCACCTTCTAAAGACACTGGGATTGCATATGGCACAGTGGCATGTGTGCCAGATGCTCAATCAAAATGTGCAACAAACCCTTCCTAGCAAGCCCACACAGTTTAAGTGACTTTAGTCCAAACTAAATCACAATGATTTTTAAAGAAAACAAAACCAGAATACTACTTTTCCCATACAATATTTCCGACTTTGGAGATCTACACTTAGATAAGAGAGGCACTTGTTTTCCTCCAGGTCAAATGAGAGGGCTGGCCCTTAAATCCTGGGAAAAAGCTTTGAAAAGCATTGTATGACAGTCAGGTCTCTTTTGCACATTTTCAGTATATCCCTTTCAAATGAAAATGGCTATGCTTGAAAGCACAAAGTTGCAATTTAAAAAACTAATGCCACAGCACACAAAAATAATGACGTTGAAACCAATAAAAATGTAAATCCAAATATAATGGGAGATTAAATACATTGGGAAATCAACATTAAAGCAACAATTTTATCTTGCATACAATATATTATGTTTCACTCTTTCTTAACATTTGGGAAAAGAAATGTGTGTAAAAGATTGACCGACAATACAATGTAATATATCGTGCTCAGTAGCTCTGCAGCATTTAATCCTTATGTAATGGCTTATTTCTGTTCTCCACTCAAATTATAACTTGTACCAACATGACACTACTATATCAGATTGGAAGTACTTGTTTTGAATAAGTCTGACCTTCACCAAGAAGCATGGGAATATTACAAGCTTTTGTCTTTTTGCAGTTTTCTTTTTCCTTCTCTCCTTAAAACCATGTGGTTTTTTGAATATCTTATTACTCAAACTTTCCTTTATTATTCAGCCAACAACTAACTGCCTTTCTAAACATTAATACTAATAACTAACTGATTCAGCTCAGGAAGTAGAAATTAGCTGGACAAAATAGCAAATTCTTAACGATGCCTTCCCATGCTGAACAAACAAATCCCGCCCCTACACGTCCATGAGCATTCCGTACTACATGGCAATAGGACTTTGTTTCAAACATGTTTCTGGACAGGCATGACTTCTGTGAGAACTTCATGCACAATTGACTCCATGGAAAAGGTAGTTTAAGTCTATGTAAATCTTCCCAGAAATCGCATAAAAGCTCAGTTTGTTTTCTCACTACGAGTTTCCTTCTCGTCATTCATTGCTGTATTTGTGCAGCACCTAACATAATGAAAATATATTGGGCCTAGGTAACCATCTGGAATACCACATTATAAAAAGAAATCCAAACACTTGCTGTTGGTGAAGAACTGCAGACAATCATGGGACTTGTTTGCTTCCATGTCACAGCAGGTGTTAAGACAGGCATTTTGTTAATCATGCCAAATATCAAGCTTCTAAGCTTGCAAGATTGTGAAATCACCAGAACTCGGTTGATTTCTCCAAAAGGAGAGATGGATAACCCCGTTTTTATTCTTCCTGCTTTTAGGGGAGGATGATGAGAGGAAGGGATGTGTGTTTTGAGGGGGAGAAAAAAAGGGCTTACAAAACTCAAATTGTTGAATTACGGACCTTTTTAGGAGACAGTGCCCTACATTATTAATTTGTTGGGTGTTGTTTTTTTTTTTCTTCCTTCCTTGCTGTGCAAATCCAAATAACTCAGAAGCCTTTAAAAAAAAACAAAAAAAGGATGTATTTCAAAACCATCTTCCCCCAAAAGGCCTAATACAGCACAGTACACATAAAAAGTGGGCCTACTTGACTCAGTAGCTGTGAACCAAACCCTATTTTTATAGATATAGTTAATGTCTAACTCCAAACATTATCGAGTATAGTTCAATACAACACTGTTTTGCATCACTATCAGAAATTAATGCAGGCATACAACTAACCCATACTGCTCAGTTTTTTATCACATGCTTTTTACTGTGAGCCATCATTTCCTCAAAATCAAAGCTGGAGGCTTCAGTATTGACAAGACAGTGGTGATCACTGACTAAATCATGATTTTATAATTACCATGCATTACTCTCTGAGATCTTGCAGCACTAAAGTATGTTTTGAATTTAATATTTTAAAATTTGTATGTTCAAAAGCAAAAGTGTCATGCAATTGAAAGCAAAAATTTGGGTTATGTATTTTTCCAACTGGGAGACACTTAAACTGACTCCCGAGCTTACTTCCCATTATTTGAAATCACTCAAGTAGAATCCCATCATACTAGTTGGGTTTTCTCAGCAAGAACATATCCTGACCTGAACAACAAAAGGAAAGAATTTTGTATTGAAAACAGGAAGGGAAGGGGCTATCATGGCAAGTAAAACCAAACAAGATTTTAGCATCTCCTGTTGGGTTTTATTTTATTCTTGTTTTATGGTTTCTTGTAGAATCATATTACTAAGGGAACGCTTTGCCTATGAGCTAAATGCATGAGACAACATCTGCATGTTACATTTCACCTAATAGCATTTGCAGAAATGGGCTGCTGGGTTGAATCTCCCACATGGTGAGACTCTCCATTTTATTTTATTATTGGGCTCCTGTATAAAAAAGCCCAAGCAAATAGTATCCACGTATGAGTTGAAGGATATACAAGAAGGTAGCAAGTTTTCTCCTTTTATATGTTTGTGTTATATTAGTAAAAGTAGATCTACACCACATTTAGTGTACTCTAGTGCACCTCAAGAGAGTTGACAAATGTTAGTGAAGTTCTAATATCAAGCACTTTTGTTTAGCCCTTTGACTTTCACGTGACTCACTAACTCTGCAGAACATCCAAAAAAAATTGAATGCTTCTAGATTACATACCCTACACAGCATAACCCTTCAAAACAGGGAATCAAGACAGCCCAATGAGATGTCCAATTAGTTACAGTTTCTCACTCAGATTGCTGCAAATATTTGGTAAATTATTATGCCATTATGGCTGTTCTACCAGAAAACAATGACATTTTTATGGTTTCCTCAAAATTAGCTACCCTTTCCTAAAAATTAGATACCTCTTAAGTTTTCAGATACACAATGTGTTTCCAAAAACTACTCTCATATCAAAACATACACTCCTTTTTCAGAGATTTTTTTCAATACAAATACTAGAAGTAATATAATGCTTTAATGGGTTACTAACACTCATTTGTTTGGGTTTTTTTAATTATTATAGAGTTAACTTTAACCTTCATACACTGACATTTCCATGATGAAAACCCAAATATTTCAGAAAAGTAAATCAGGGAGTGGGGAGTACAAATGCTACAATAGCAAAAACAGAAATATTGTCATTTGGGCTTGACAGCAGCTTCCTCCCTTACAGACATCAAGGCACTGGATCTTGATGCTCCTGTTGGAACATAACCAAGTGACTAATCAGCACCTTTTCAGCCATAGTCTGAAAAGGACTGGGGGACCAGGGATCACAAGGAAACCAAACACACAGTGCATTATAAAATCATTTCTATCAGTCATCTGCATACAGAAGGATAACATGGATGAGGTTAAGGATACAATATGTGAACTAGGCTATCTATATGCCCTCATATCTAGCTGCAATATGATTTTGAAAGCCATCACTCCAGCCTTTCCTTTTTATTGCTGCTTATATTGCCATTGGGCAATATAAGAGTCAACTTTATACTAGAGTCAATGTGGCACACCTGAACAGAGAAACATAGAATGTTTCAAAGCTTGGGGGGAAAAAAAAAAGAATGAAAAAAAGAAATAAAAGGAAGGTGCTGTGGTAGCTGAGATGCATGTAAGAACTTGGATGAGAATTTTAGGTAAGTGTGTGAAGAGCAATTATTACACTTGGGTACAAAGGGGTGATCATGGCAAAGAGCCACCATGGCTTCACCAGCTGTTGTCTGCCAGCTGAGCAACAATACCTGAGCACACACAAACTCCCAGCCTGCTCCAAGGACAAAGGCTGGTGTTCTAGCCATGGGACATGCACCAGCAGGCCTGCACTCAGCCTGACACAAGGCTCACTCCTGACCCCTCAGCGAGGAATGATCCGTCACTGACAGGGGAACGTCGTGTCAGAGCTTGTGCGTTCCGGCGGGCACACACCAGTACAGCCCCTTGGTCTTTGAGGTGCCTAACTGATTGCTGCAAGAAAAAGCAAAGCAAAATCATCATCAGAAATGTCTCAACCCTGCCATTGGCCAACACAGGGGTCAATTTGCCCTGAACACTGAGTTACCAATACATTTCTCTCTCAATTGGCCCCCTCAAGATAAAGAAAACAAGAACTTAACACTTGGCTGCATCAATACTAAAGTCACAAGGAAGAAGAGAGCTGTTGAAAACAAGATGTTTTACTTTGGGTGCTCCTGACCTCTTTATCATAAGAAAGTAAGATATTTCAAAGTTAAAACTATTTCATGTAGGAAAGCTGGTATTTAGTTATTGCTGGTATTTCAGTAAACAAAAAAAGTGATGCTCTATAATTTTTGCACTCAGATTAACTACTGAGAGTTCATTTGGAAATACTGCACATGAATTTGGGAACTTCTGACACAGATTAAGTAATTTTTTTTTAAGAAACGAAAGGGCATTGATAAAATTCACTTACACATTATGCTCACATACAGTAACACCATCAATAATACAGGCCCAGAGACTTTGGGGTTCCTATTTTATACACTATGAATAACCACTTCTTGTATACTTATTGTAATCAGGATATTTTAGACCAGAAAATTTTCATAGCTCCATTATCATTGACAAAATATAAAAAAATTTTTGAGAGGCCGGTGGGGAACGCCAGTATTGGACAAAGCAATCATATCACTCAAGTGAAACAAAATGTAAGATTTTCATTATGTAAAAATGGCTATCAAAGCTTTGTCAGGTAGTAGTAACATCAGTCTAGTCTGTATGAAACCCCTTTTTTTTCTCCTTTCCATTTGACCTTTTTTTGTATTTCTTCTCAGAGGCCTTCAGCTTGTGCTGGCACAGATTGTTGTGAGGGCCCTGCTCGCTCCACAAAAAAATACAGCACCATGAAAACTTAGTCTTCAAAGAAAAAGTAAACGGCATTAACAACAACCACCTGGCCACCTCAGAGGTGAAGCCACGTGGAGGTCTGTGCCTTCCAGCCCTTCAGCAGCTCCTGAGCAGCACAGACCTGTTCTGGCCAGGACTTTGGTACAGGCTGAGCCCCGTTTGAGCAGCAGCTCCTGGAAACAGATCTGTCTTTCAAGGCAGAACTGGCAGGGTGGAGAGTGTTCCATCTCCTTAACACGTAGAGAAGGGAAATACCATCACACATCAGGAATAAACACGTGCATTTGGAATGCAAAGCTGTTCACCACTTCCTGTTGGGATTGTACCTCTCCAACAGTCGTTTCTTGGCGTAAACAGAGAACAAGTTAAGCTGGATCCTAGGCTTGGCCTGAGTAGTCTTGCACATCTTACAACCGCCACAATGCTTCATTTGAGTTTCTAACTTCATATAGCTCATTAGCACTAATATTTATTTAAAATGCCGTATTGAAAGCAGCTTTTCTTAAAGGTGTTTACAGTCAAGTTTATTTTCAATGCACGATATTAACTTACTGTTGATTATTATTCAGATGTTAGTCACAGCATTTGTCCTAAGCCCCTCAATTCCTGGACAACTGTCTAAAGTTTGAGGTAAACAGAGAATCTGAAAGTTTCAGCATGTTTGCCTGGGGAGAAGAGCATGGAGAAATTATTTCTAGTGCATAGACCACACAATATAGTTAAAGCATCCATAAATAATGGCTTGGAGTACTTTAATTATCATTTATGATTCTTAATATTACTGATTTCCTGGTGCCTTCTTCAATCTTCTGCTTTGTAAGGCAAGTACCATTTTTTCCAGTCTAAATCCTGCTTACTAGCACTGGGACCAATATTTGGCCATTAAGTTCTAAAAGATTAGAAATATTTTATATGAGCAAATTTCCCTTCAAGAAAGAAAGAACCCTCAATCAGTAACAAACCTGGAAGGAGTTATGCAGCAGGCCTGTGTGTTAACCAGAAACAGACACCAGAAGCCTCACAGCTGTTTGTATACATGGGATTACTTTATGAGCAGCAGTAATTTTTATTCACAGAGGTTACTTCCCAATAGACAAATGAATTAAAGAAAATTGCATTCTATTCACTACTCTTCTTCCGCTATTGAATTCAAGAAATTGCATCTTTATCTGCTGAAGTACTTAAATAATAATAATAGTAAAAAACTAAACTATAAACAAAAAACAAACCCCCCAAAGAACGCACCCTCAAAGAGTATTAACATGCAAACCTCAAAAATTTTCCTGATGTCCTGACCCCATATGGAGGCTGATTTAATGTAAACTAAACAGGTAAGTAATAACTATAATAAGTCTTCAACCATCAAGTAAGGTTAAAAAAAGAATAAAATCAGGAATTAAATAATTTCATTTGATTATTTTTATGAGAACCTAACATTTGCATCATGGGAAAACCAAACCACAAATGTGCACACTGGGAAATATTTCAAAAGTCAGTGATAATATAACCTAAACAACAGTGCACAATTATTCAGGGCTGTCTTTAAGCCCCAAGAGTGAAGTTATTTTTAAAAAATTATCCTCAGTGCACCTTTGCGATCTTTTGCTCATTAAAAAAGAAAAAAAAAAAATTGGTCTTATAACCTGTTTGTTTCTACAACATTACTCACATTCTTTACAAACAAGTGATTTAGGATATACTTAGTGTAGTATTTCTAATGCTGCAAAAGTCTTGGACATTTGGAGGGGCTTATTTGTTAAAACCAGAGTAAATTTTGTGAGTTTTTAAAATTTATATGTTGTTCTTAATTAAAAAATCAGCAGGAAAATTTTATAATGGTGATTTTTTCAGTCAAAAATATAGTTTCACCTTCAAAATCTATATCTGATAAGAATCAAGTAATAAAAAAACTTGCCTTTTTAGAAGAATTTTTTTGTATGCCTCCTTTAGCAAACATCCACAGTCTGGTACATATTGACTAGGTTTTAGCACAGCATTTATCATAGAGTAACACTTTTTACAGATGTAAAAAATTATTTTATATGTATTTTATCATCTTCCAATTTCCTATACAGAAAAATGAAACCAATACAAATGTTCCTAAACAACGTAATTTTCTCAGGTTTAAAATGCCCTTCATCACAGACAGTAGATGATGACCAGCAGCAGACCAGCAGAGGTAAGGATGGAGCATTTCTACATTTGGTAAGCAGCAAGAATATTTAGTCTTTAGGTGTTTCATTACTGGATGTTCATAAAGCCTGAGGAGAGCATGAAATGTAGAACAGAAAAAAACACAAGAAAAGCAAGACAAGGATGCTTGCTATGATCACTACTTTTTGCTACATTTCTACACATCAGAAACTGCACAAGGAAACGTGTACCAGAAAGGAGAAAAAAAACCCCAAAAATCAGGCATAGGTCTGTGGGAGATGAGCACTCTCAGTACTGTGCAGCTCTAGGCTGTACAAGACACCTCAGCTTGGCAGTTCCCCTCCTCCTGGGGATGGTGAAAGGCCGTGATCACCTCTGAAGCCATAGATAATTGTTTGAATACACAGATGGGGAGTTGCATCTTACAGATATTTCCTCCTGGAGAGCTACTACAGCCAACTAATATGTTTAACCTGGTGCTCAAAATGGCCAGACACCCCCCAAATGTCTTATTTGGTGTCTCAAAGGGAATGTTCCAAGAGTCTCCTCCAAACTTTGGCCTCGGTCATAGTCCCAAAGTCCATTTTTCACTCATAAGTCATTTCTAACATGAAGAACATTCCCCCACAGGTTAATAGGATTTGTCTTCTGACCAGCTGCATACACAGGCTGAATGAAATAAAGATTTTTTTGCATAATGCCTAATCTAAAACATATTTTCACATCAAGTCATGAGTGGGGCTCTGTGCTACCTGTACTTTCTAAAGCCAAATTATAAACCACTTTCTGCAGCTATATTCCATGTCACTTGGTATCAGCCTGCAGCTAAGAAACTTTCCTGATCCTTCCCTGCAAAGCAAGACGTTTTAATGGACTGATATCTCATCGTCTTTAAAGGGGGATATTAGAACCTGTCTTAAGCTCTGTCTTCTTGGCTATAATCCTGCTTTTTAAGCTTGAAAACTTGGTTTCATTAAGTACAGTCCAACACTATTTTAACTTCCTGCCTACTTCCTTTAAGAGATTTCTATGAAAATAAGTTAATAAATGAAGAAAAAAATTGCAGAAAAACTTACACAATTAAAACAAAAATTTCCGTTTGTATACAACTTCACAGGGGAAACCCTTACTTACGTATTGCTTGCACATAATTTCAAATTGAAAAATTTCCCCTGTGAGGGTTAATCGATTATTTGAGCAACTAACTGTACACATGACAGGAATAGGCTGCTTTATTTAAAATCAGTAGGCTTAGCCAAGATATTTCAAATACCATGAGTGTGCTTCTAATAGAAAGCACAAAAATAATTTTAGTTTTAGACTCTCCCCTCATCTAGACTCAGTTGTAGTAAGCAGTCATCAATAAAATGTATTGCAGAACCTATTGTTTTCTACAGTTGTTAAAAGCCCCTTTATTTTCCATAGAGGAAATGAACTGTCATAATGGGCACAAACAAGGTCTCCAAATAAAGCAGAAAGCCAGGCATTAGGCATGGAGCTGTTCAGTAAATATCATTAAATCCAGAGGCTTATATCAAACACCTCTCAACTGTAAATGTAGGAAACAATCAGTTAAAGTTAAAAAAAAAAAAATCTGAAGAACTCTGGCAAGGTACAGTAAAAACTGTTTCACTCCTTGTATATGATGAGAAAAAATTGAGATTTCAATCACTTGAGATTCAGGCTGAGAAAATGTGGCTTTTTCTCCTTTGGTGGACATAAATCAGAGCTCTCTGCAAAAGCTTATGAAGATGGTACTCCTGGGTTCCCTCTGTAAAATCTGGAGAGAAACAACCCTAATCGTGTCCTAGGGAGAGTCTCTCCAACTGCTTTGAAGGAGAGGAATCCTGCCCTCAGCGGCCATTAAGCACCAGCACCTCCTCGAGTGGAATGACCTCCTGAACCTGGAGCAGCCCGGCCTCCTGTCGTGAGCTGCAGGACCCGCACCACGTGGGGTATAAAGAACACACCAAACTCCCAACTCTCCTCCAAAAACAAAAGCAAGGCTGAAGTTAGGGATTAAAGCCAAAGGCGATGTATGAGGAGGAGCTGGCACCTCAGGTCTCTGGTTGTAGTTACCACAGTAATATAAAATTGCAGCAGTGTTCAATATTTACTGTAGTAGTGTTGCAAATAATTTTCCCTGCTAGGAACATTAAACCTGTTCTGTGATTATATATATATATTTTTATATATATATATAAAATCTTTTTTATTATGCAACATTTGAATGGAAAGGCAGCAATGTAACATGCAATCTCACTTGACGTGATTTACTGTCCTGCCATGCAAAAATCTCTATTATCAGCACCACATGGGAGACCATCAGAGTAGTTTCTTAAAATCCTTTTTTTTTTCTTTATTTTGCATATCAGCCATCACCATGGACTGATGGGGACTTCCAAGACTGGTTCTCATCCCAGTCTCTCTCTGCTGTTGGAGTTATTTCTGTGAGGACTGATGGCAGTACAAGACTGCATTTTGCCCTGTTTTTTACATACTGTGTGTATGTAGACTTCCTCCATCTGGTACAGAAATTAGAGTATAAATGTTACTAACTGAAGTGCAGCAAGGTGACTGTGAACAAGACTCCAGTGGTTTAAGTATCAAAGTCTGCCACTGCTGAATGTGATCTGACCCTATGATAAAAGAGGCCTTGGTTTCTTCTGGGGTATGGAGTTCAGCAGTTTTTCATATCACAGTTTCTACTATTTCCCAGAGCACAGATTTTAAACAACAGGAAACATACAATCTGATATTGTGCTTATCACTCAGTACCATCCCTTTGATAAGCACATTGTCCTTGAAAAGAATAACAAGAAATAAAAAGTTGAATATTATAGAATTTATAATATTGTCTGGCTACAACACAACATTTTAAACCATAGAAATACAGTTTCAAAAATAGGAAGGAATTTTACTTAGGCAAAGACCATAACTGCTTAATTTTCCTGAAAATATACAAAGTTAAAGTAGAATTGAATTGAGAGCTATAAGGGAACTTTCAATGAAAACCAGCAAGAGACAAACAGAAACAAGAAAAAAATTACTGTGCACATTCCAGCTTGTTGTACAGATGCCCATGAAAAAAATCCTTTTAAGGCAGTTGCTACATAAAGTAGTGCTACTTCAAGATATCACAATTGATTTTGCTGGAGTGCACTCTGGCACTTTGGAAAATACATATTAAGACAATTTAGCAGCATGTTCTCCGATAATCTACTGTTCTAACAAAGTCTTCAATATTTTGGCTAAAAGAAACAGCAGGAATGAAAAAACCCAAACACCACTGCATATAAATCTATGGAAAAATATATAGTCTATGGAGAAATACAATACATGGATATTCTAGAGATTCTAGATATAGGATTCTAGGATATAGATATAGATTCTAGGATATTCTAGATATTCTATTTAGACATTCAGGGTTGCATGGTAAAAATCTGCAGCCATCCAATCTGGGTGTAATTGAGCTTATCCAGATCAGCTTTGGAGAAAAACTAAAAGTCAAACAGGACTCCAAAAAAGCCTGTTTAAAAAAGAAATGCCTGCTGCCTACATTATGGTAATCCTTCAGACAATGTGTGATCTTCTATTCTCCTATCAGATACAGAAGATAATTATTTATTCAGACAAGGAACAATGCACAAATGCAAAAAAAAGACAAATATTTAAGTTCTCAGCCCCATACGTATAAACCTGCCTATCATGTTGTAGCCTTGATTTAGAACAAGATCAACTTGCTTTAGGTTCTGCTCAACCCACGCTAAAATTACTTGATAATAAGGCAGTAATTTGTTTGCCTGTTCAGCATTTTAAGAGAGATTAATCTGCTAGTGACATTTAATGGAAATTAAATCACAGGCACATTACAGGATAATTGGGAAGCATCAAAGGAATTGCTCAGCTATAGTCATGCACATCCTGTTGAAAATTACAGTACCAGAGACTTGTCAGAGTTTCTTTGCATTTCTCTGTGAGGAGAATGCAATAGAATTTAGTGCCTAAAGGTTATAACAGTGAGTGACTATTGAAGACCAAAATAGAGAACACAGCTTGCAGCTGGCTGCTCCAGGAAACAGCAGGACAACTGCTGAGGGAAGTGGGCAGTGTGTCCATCCTCCTGCTGGACTGAGGAGTACAGCCAGCTCCCAGCAGAGCCAAGGCCAGGCACATTCTGCACGGACACCATGCTGCTGTTTGAACCCTTGGTGTTTTCATTCTGTCTCACCAAGGACATTCCAGTTTTTTGAGTCATTTAAATGGTTAAATGGTCTAGTTTGTGTTGTAATAAAACTTGATCTGTTAGTGTTTGAAAGCATTTTGGTCAATCTCAGGGCTGCTTGAGTAAAAAAGTCTAACACAGGCTTCTGAACAGTTAACCCTTCCATAACAAGAAGTCTGCCTGTGAAAACTCAAATTCTGTGTAATATAGACTACTGATACTTTTATCTTCTTCACATCTTCAGATTAACAGACCCTTCTGAAATTTCAGTTGAAAGAGACACAAAGGACTACGTATTTAATTACCCACCTCCTGAAAATGATTTGCAGTCTTCTCAAAACACAGAAACTTGATACAACCCTCTTTGATACCCTTGATTATTAACAGAGAGCAGTTTTCAATCCTGATTAAATAATGAAACAAATCTGAGACAAGTCCGAGACAAAAATACAGTGAATCTCAGGTACATGAAACTTTCAACAATTGTTTTGGCCCCACATTACACTTGCATATCATTGTTTTAATACTTCTATAATAAAAAAATAAATAGATAATAATAAGAAGAAAAAACCGGATTTTGAAGTAGGACTAGCTGACTTGCAGTCAAGAGAGAATGATAATAGCCTGAAGGGAGAATGATGGTAAGCTGTACAAAATAAGGAATATTGCAAACTTTTTCATGCAAGTTTAATACTTGGGAGAAGAGAGGTGGGGCAGAAGGCAGGACTACTCTTCTGCACATGTGAGGCCTGACTGAAGGCAGAAACAGCTGGGTAGAGTCTCCTTTGATGGTGGTACCCAAGCAAGCCAGACTTGTGACCCTTATCTAAGATGGATAAAAACCCAGATGAGTTTGCACAGCCTGGTTAGAACAGGTGGATGCAGTTCCTTGTGTTCTCTTGCAAGGTGCACTACCAGTGATTCTTTGCCTTTATGGCTCAGTATCTTTAATTTTTATCCTACTGTAGAGAACAACTTGTCCCCCAAACCGCACATCCACACAAAATCTGAACTTCAGTAAGAATAGTAAAAGATACAACTGAGAAAACACCAAGAGATATCATCGTATTTAATTTCAAACGGAATGAGATTTGGAAATTGCCTTCCATTCGTTTGCTTTTTAGCAGCATAACACCACTGACAAACTGGAAATCTTGCTTGGACCTCATCTCAATGCAAGCAGCACACTCATGGATGGTCATCAGCTCGCACACCATATGCACAGGGAGAGTGGTAACAGGTCAGGAATGCTGTACATTGGTAAGGCTGTGTAGGAAAACACATAAGGCACCTGCTGACACCCTACAGGCACTTTCCAATACCTTACTCCTTTGAGAACACCACATAAACAAGTGAAATTCCTCATTCTGAGATTTACAGCTTAGGGGCGGGCAGATTGCTGTGCCCACATGGTGCCTCACTGGAGCCAGCGTGGCTCCATGCAGGTGCAGCTGTCCATATGCACATAGTAAACTGCAGGCTCAGAGCTCATACCTATTCTTATAAAACAGAAATAAAATCAAAGACACAAAAGGAAGAAAAAGCAACTGCTTTACACTTTCCCTGCACTCTAAATAAATGAATTTTCTGGAGAGACATAACAGAGCTGATGCTGGTTCAATTTCTCTTTCTCTCTGGATAGATGCCTGAGGAAATGTATCCCCAGAGTAGCTTGAAAAAGGCAACAGCACATATTTTTTCCTTGCAAACCAAGGATATTGGAGTAATGGTAATCTAGTCAGAGTAAACTATAAAGAAGTATGATTCACTACTGCTGAATCTGTTTTGACTTCTTTATGTATACATGGATCCTTACAAAGAAAAGATCTTGGCTGCAATATGCTCGGCTTTGTCAGGTCCTCCAAGTTTGGCTCGGGGAATGTGTGGGAGTGGCACAAAGCAGACAGCTGTTCCTATAATCTTCACTAACCTCCTGTTTCGTAACTGCTAGGCCCTATTATACAGAAAGCACATTGTGAGTATTACCTTTCAAAGCAGCTCTGCCTGTACAGTTGTTGCTATAAGGATACTCTATGCTGGCAGACGGCTCACAAAGCAGAGCTGCTGCAGTCTGAAGAAGAAAGAAAATGGGTCAGAACCTCTGTCTCCTTTCACACTCTTAGAAAATACAAGTCCCATTCCAGCCACCTGAGTTCTCAGTTCTGAGGCTGGGAGTCACAGACTGCAGACTCATTAAAACGAAGTGTTTCAGTATGCTGTTCACTTTGAATGATGCCAGTTCATCACCTTAGCATTGATTCAGAAGCCCCTTCCCATGAGCCAGCAAAGACTCACAGAACTTATTTCATCAGTTTTCGCATTTAATTACTTAGTCTCATTTGCTGCTTTGCTGTTTGAGAAACCTCAGGAGACAGCAAAGCTTAGTGTCATGACAGAAGCCATTTTCAAAGCAAGATTATCTCCCCCCCTTCTCTTCCAATTGCATATAATTTCCAGTTTTTAAAAAGGGGAAGAAAAAAAGAAAAAAGAAAAGAAACAACAAAAAGCAACCTAGCCAGCAGCCAGGCACATGTCACCGTGATATTAGGGATGCAGCATCATTGTTCTCATACATCCCTCCAGCATTCTTATGTGGATTTCCAATATAGGCAGATCTTCAAAACAGTTTTCCTCAAACAACATCTTTTGACAGAGATAGCAAGGCTCTTAGATGGCAAAGTTAAGCAGCAAACTTTGCAGCCACTTCCACATTTCATCTTTGTAGCAGATATGCAACCAGACACTTTCCCATTGCATTTGAAGTTAATATACTGGGGAATTTATTCTTTTCACACTCCAACACATACATGACAGATAAGGCAGAGAATGCCAGGGCAGACCATGACTCCACTCTGTTGTGGTTTCTCAGCACAAGGGCAGCTCAGAAAGAGCATCCACCATTCTCTTGCCACTTTGTATATTAAATATATATATTGCACAAATGAATTAGATCTAGGAGTTCTTTGCTTCACTGGGTATTTTAACAGCCAGAATAACATTTGTGGGTTAGAAGACAGTTCAGACAGGCTTAGCTGCAACAGTAGGGCAGAGCACAGAGCACAGACCTGCGTGCGGCCTCCACAAGCATTCCTTTCTCCTTGCCTGAAGAGTAATCCGTCATGAAAGCTTGTTTGATTTCCATAATAGAAAGCAGTTCAAGAATATAGCAACATATTTTCCAGTCCCTCGGTTGAAACCGAGTATTTTCTAGTTTAAAAAAAAAAAAGTTTGAGGCGTTTTGTGAGAAAGTCTGTTGAGCCCATTGTTTGGGGACTACTTTTAAGCCCCTGTTCTTCAATTTCCTGAGTCGTGCCTTAAGCGGCAGGTTGTAATCACTTCCATACCTCACAATATTTTAAATATGCCTATTTCAATCTGCAGTCAAAAAAAAAA
>VXBB01007266.1:239935-261145 GCA_013399915.1 Illadopsis cleaveri | reverse complement strand
CTTTTAATATGCAGGCAAAAAAAAAAAAAAAAAAGAAGACAAAAACAGTGGACTACAGCAAGTTTGATTTTTCTAACCATTAGCCATTTTGCAAACAATATGGAAAGGTTGTGACCCGCAACAGCTTTTTTTTATTCCAGCTCCTTTTTAATAATGTTTTATATAACAAATACAAAACATTTGAAAGATTACAGTGTTTAAGATGTCTTTTCTGTTAGATATTCATGGAACAAGAAGACTGGTAAAAGCCACATTTTCTTATTTTTTACCCCACCAATAATTTCTTTTTCTCCAAGTGAAAGAAAAGGCTTGCTGCTATTTTGTTTCTGCACATGGAATTATTGCCTTTATGAGCTAAAGATGGAGAAGAGTATCAAATCATCCACTAAAGCTCAGTGTTCAAGAGGAAGAGAAACAAAAGCTTTACTGTCTCTATGATTCTTCCACCCTTCCAGACCAAAAGTTTCTGAAGGAATTTTTGTTTTATATTAAATGATTTAAAAAGTCAACCATAAGCTTTATCTGTTGGTGTCTTCTACAGGAAAAAAGCTAATCTAGATTTATACAAAAATGCACGAGGTGTCAGCAAAAACAATTGCAACATTCTTAAGAAAGCAGAATAATTTGAAGACATGAACTACATACAAGCAAACCTAAGTGTCCTCCTGTACACACTCATCTCTGAGAATTTGGAGATAATTATCAGCATCTTTAGGTAAGTCCAAAAACTCTTAAAACAATTGTAATTAAGAGCTTTTGGACTGAATTTTCAACACAGTTTACAACACAAAGCAAAATACTTTGAACATATTCTGAAGTAGTGCAAGTGCAAAAGCAGTTGCATTTTATAGTGACCCAGTTAAAACTTCTTTCTCCATGAAAATCTGCATAAATAAGGTGTACTATGTTTCTAATATCCAGAGAAACGGGCCTCAAGCATATCACTCATCTGTTATATTGGTCTGCCATCTGTAGGTGACTGAGAAAATTCTTTCCTCTTGGCATTTTAGATCACTTCGTTCGTTACTCTGCATTTCTGAGTAGATGGTAATCAGAAACATTACCATCCATAGTATCCTGCACACATCATAAAGAGCTGATTTGCAAATCATTCCTCGATCATCAGTAGGCACTTAACACTCCCCACCCAAGAAACACCAAGATGCACAGTTAGTCTGTTAGCCTCAGCTCTAAGGGTATACCAGGATTATTAAGGTGTGAACTAGAGCCTAAGGAATGGTCATTTATATTTTCTCAGCCCACGTCTTTCAGCATCTTATCCTTGCTATGCTGAATTGTACTTTTATTATATATGTGAGTGCATATATATATTTATTAAAAAAAACCTTGTTGCATCCCACATGATTTCCCTGTGGGTTCCTTCCAAGTGTCACACAGAATGTTTTTAAGAGATGTCACATAAATAAAAGAAAGATCCAACAGCCTTATGATGTAAAATACCCTCTCTCTTTTGAATGTCCTCAGTCAACCTCAGCTGCAGTTAGATGTGAGAGCTCAGATTCTGCAGGAAACAGGAACTGCTGCGTCTGCATGCCATGCTCACAGATGTCACTTGGACTGCTTGTTAGGAACACGTGTTCCCTTGGAGATCACTCCCTTTCTATCTGACAGGACAGAAAATGATAAAAAACAAAACCCTCCAGAGGAGCTGAGACAAGGCACAGGTAGAAGGCTCAGTGCCAGAATCTCCCAGATTTGGGCAGGTTGTCTAGCACATTCCAGGGTGTAAATTAAGTTATGGTCCACTGGGATTGTGTGTATCACACCAGCACAGATACACAAAAATTCTCCTTAGACTCATGTGTTCTGCACTGCAGCGACAAGCTGTTTAAGAATAAATTACTTGGAGGAACTTTTCTTCCACATTTCACAGCCTTTCTGGAATGAAAGGCAAAGGACTCTTTAGGTTTACAAATTGATGAACAGTTCCATGCAATATGCATCAGAGATAATCAGCAATTGTCATGATCACTGCTCCAGCGCTGAAGTATGGAAGAAACTGGATACAGATTTATAATCTGTAAAATCAGAAACTCTTCACAAGCCTGTGGTGCTGATGAAGCAAGAGATGATCTTTTTGTTCAGACATTTCAGACCACTAAAATCTACTCTGTGCAGTCTTGCCAAGTTTCATACAGCAAAGAACATCTGCACTGCACCATATCTTATTGATCTGTGTGCAGAAATGTCTTGGCTAGTGCTGAACAGCTGAATCACTGGGGATACAGAAGTGGCTGAGAAGTCCCTGCTCAGACCAGTTCCAGTGGGATTAGGCTCCTTCCATGGCTCTGGCCACTCCTGATACCTAAAGCTGTGCTGCACAGCAGTGACGCATAAGCATTCACTTGGAGCAGCTTATATTTCCAACACTCAGATTTTTTTTCCATATATTGCGCTTCTGCTGTCGCTTTGTGTGCATCCACAGCTGGTAGATGTGGTCAGCACAGCTGGAATTTGTGCCCACGTGTGAAAAAAAAGTCAACTGTAATAAAAGAACAAGGAGGATAAAAATCCTTACACACAAACCCTGCAAAAATTACACCCTACTCTGTAATTCCCCACATGTATCTCTTCATATAATAGACTGCATTTTTTGGAAACATATCTGTACGTTGCTGAAAATATAGACCACCATCTGTTATTCCAGCCTTTACACCCTAAAATTTAAAGGTGAAATATTTAGTCAAATCACCTAGTTCAAAGCACGCTATAATCTTTTCTTTCTGAGAGCTGCATTGAACTCCTCATCCAGAAATGCACTTTAAACACAAAGCATAGAAAGGATAGGCCATACTACTAATTCATTTTAAAAAAAAGAAATCAGAAGAAAACCCTAGCAAACAATGTCACCAATATTGTGTGCTCTGCCTTGGATGGCAGACGTTGGGATTTTACCTCACTTTTTTTTTTAAAAGAGCACAAGAGGAGTTTTCCCACACTTCCAAAAATCAAAGCAGTGCCCAGAAGAAGGAAAAAGGGGGTAAATATTCTTGCAGCACATTCTAAAATGTAATTTCTAGGGATTATCACCATCATTAGAAGAAGCAAATACAGACAGCCTTCATCTATCAAATGGTCTTCCTCATACTTCAGGGCACTTTGGGCTTATTATTTACCAAGAAAAAACAATATCTATAACTTCCCAATCCTATCTGAGCACCTTAGCAGCAAGATGGAGCTAATTCAAAATTAATTTAGAAAATCCTACCATATTGGCATGGTCTCAAAAAAAGACAAGTAAAGATTATAATGAGGATTCACCAGTAGATCACATCAAAGTGTCAAGTACCCTCTTTCAGACAGGTGTCCAAAAAACTTTGCACTTCAATACAGAACTGATACTTCCCTTGAATTATCAGTATCACATACATGTTGATCAGCTCTAGAGGTAGTAACTCAGACAGGGTCATTTTTTTTTATTAAATATTTTCAAGGCTTTGTTTCTTTCCCTCCTTCTGTGCAGTCCTAAAGTTATTGTTTTCAGAGCTTGTTTGGACTCTTGCTAGTTTCCAGCCTCCAAATTCTCCTTTGGAAGGGAATTCTACAGAGCAACTGCTTCTGGTAGCAGAAGCATATATTTTCATGCATAAAATGAATAAATAAATAAACTAAAAAAATCTCCTCCTCTCTCCCACCTGCTCCTACCCTGCAAAACCCCAAAATTAAAAACTCAACACAGGCCCTGATTGTCACCTAATTTCTGCTGGACCTTGGACTGGAGGGTTGCACTGTGCAGGCAACTGAGCCCTTTGGCTCAGACTGTCAGACAAGTTTTTTTAATCTAATTCTAAATTACCTCAGGAACAAAGAGTGTTTCAAAATACAGACTGCCATAGCCACAACACAAATTTAGCCCTAATGTGGAGAAATTTTAAATCCAGAGGGGGATTTTCTATTGTGCAGAGCACAGCTGTGGGCTGAAGCGTCCCACAACAAGACACAGCATGTGTGCAGTCCACAGCTCCAGCATGAACGTGGCTCATGTCCTGGCCAGTGACAAAAAAAATTCCTAGTGACTGCCACATGATTATATCTGTCACAAATCCCAAGCTGAACAGGAGAAAATCTGGGTCTGGAAATTTGAACTGTCATTCAGAACTTGAGACAATGAGATATGTTTCTAATCATTTCACTTTTCAAACAAACTTGTTTTCCTGTAGAAACCTGCCAGTGGCAAATAAATTGGAAACAAATCTGAAAGTTATATCATTGCCCACCTGTGAGGTAAGTGAGCCTCTGCAAGTCTATTCTCACAGCTTGAAAACCGAGAGCACATAAACCTGCTGTGATCTGAGGTGAGATGAGGTGATCTCTGATGAAGGACCAATTGGATTATTATAAACAACTACCATTTAAGATTAGGCCTTTTCTTAAAACACTACTATGAATACGAGTTATGGGGTTCAGTGTGGGGATATCTGGGCAACTACTCCGTGGTTTGTAGCCTAGTGAAGGTTAGGCTGCATTTTCTGATTACTTTTTGGAAGTAACAAACCTTCTACAATTACTTCTGTATTTAAATATACATATATGCACACACACACAAAGACTCGCTGGTCAACACAGGTGTCCTGTGGCCTAAATAAAAACCACTTGTTGATTAGATGGAAGACAAGAGCAGTATTGACTTTGTGAAGATGACAAACAAAATTGTCCAAATTTCCACCATTTCTCTTGCCTTAAAACTGGCAGACCCCAATATATTCCAATACTTGACTGTTCCAGCTGTGAAAACAAACTTTTCAAAGTTCTCAAACAGCAGGCTTTCACATTTCTGGGAAATGAAACACTACTAGTTGTTTTATTTATGGTATCTTTGCTTTATGACAGTTAATGAGCTGTAATTTTATAAAAGAGAACAAAAACAATACTTCATGCCATCACAAATAGCCATCAGCATTATTTATTGCAGATGTTTTAATCTATTGCGGTAATAATGAAACATTCATTGTTTTGCTACCCTGAGCTATCTGTGAGAAATTTAAAATGACAAAAGCTCACCCTCCCTTTTCCCCCCCTGAAGCTTTTGCTCCTTTCCAGAAGGTTCTGTTGTGGAAAGGATAATGACGCGCTTGGTCAAAAAACAACGCAGCGGAGGAAACAGCCAATGTACAAAAATAGTTTCCTGATGAAGTCTAACCAATGCCTTCTGCAGGGTGCAACTGTTTGGTAGACAAGCAGGACATTACATTTGTGATTAAAATATATTAAAGCTTCGACTCCATGGTATTAATGTAAAAAAAGGTTTCACAGTGTTTAGTCAGTTGTTTTAGTATTGGAACTTGAAGACTTCAAAGAGCAAGCTGAAAGCCATCAATTCAGGTTCATCCAGCCTCTGTCCTGATTACAAACTCCCATGGCTGCTCAGTGATCTTATCCAAGCCAAGGACACAGGTTCATGAATGCAAGAAAACACCTGCCAGAGGTGGCCATGCTAACAGAGAACAGTACATTGACCCAGAGTCCCCAAACTTAACCTGCAGCTCTGCACTCTAACCTGCTTTGAATCAGCAAAGAGCAATGCTGGAACCTGCAAAAAGGCAGCTCCCTCATGGTGATTCTTTGGCTTCCTTAAGCAATGATAGAAATCTGGGGTGATTTTACCATTTGAGCTGCATCTACTTTCACTCAAAATCATCAGGGGCAAATAAAACTCAACCAAAACCAACCAAGTCCCTGGAGGCTTGCAAGACCAAGTCTTTGGAATTGTGTTCCAGTGAACATTCCACATCATTCCCCCTATTTCTCAGTTAGCTCAAACATTGACTAATGCAGCCCCACTTGCCTGGTATAACAAGTAGACAACTTAATTTATAGCAGGTTTAGCATCTGTCAGGCAAGTAACAAGACAATCATTCACAGGCTCTATACCTAAGAGCTGGGTGATTACTCAGCCGTCTGGAAAAGACAAAAGAAAAACTGAGAAATTTCGTGTGGTGAGCTCATGTTCCAGAGGTTGATTTTCTGCAATAACATTAGGGAGCAGGGAGCCCAACTTCCACATCTCTCCAGTGTTTGCCAGCACATTGTAGTTTCATTTGAAGTCAAGTTTAATCACAGAGACAATGAGCTGCAGAAAACGGAGATGTGTTGGGGAAGAAGACCTATAGCCTAGTTGAAGCTGCCTAGATATCATCATTACATTCTTCTTGTTAAAACTCAGGCATAAGGAAATGAATAATTTGTTTACATCATGGCTAAAACTTAACTCTTCAAAGATTATTGCATGAATTACTTATTCCAGTTTCCTTTACGTTCCAGTTGCAAGGATGCAACATTCATCCTCACAGGATGCAAAAGCTTACATCCAGCTCCTTGCTCAAAGGAGTTCCCAGCAAGGAGCAGCTCCTTGACCATGTGGCCCAGACCTGTCTGGTACCCATGAACCTTAGCCAGAGTGGCTGAAATTGTGGGATGAAGCACAATCCTCCACGCCTACATGCCTGCCCTAATCCTTCATTTCCGCTGCTTACACCAACCAGACAGTCCAAGGCAAGCACTGTGAGCCACAGATCGTGGTCTTCATCACAGCTCATCAGAAAGGGCCTCAAACACCCAAAGAATTCACTTGGCATTCATCATGGAAAGAAAAATCAAGTCCTGTGAAAGAAGGCTGCAGCATCAAAAGATCATGTTACCTTAAAAAGAGCTGCTTTTTTTCCTCCTAACAACTCCTGCAGCAACTATAGATAGAATTCAGCTGTGAATCCTGCTCATACAAAATGACAATTAAGCTCAGTATTGTTACAGTTGGACTGCATTGCCTCTCTTAAAGCCTTTCCAAGGATTTCAGGTACTATTTCACCTACTTTGACCCTAGCCATAAAACAGGTAACATCTCAGAATAGCCTGGCCTATTTTTCCAAGTGGTTTAAAAGCCACAATCACTTAGCAACTTCCATTGCTGCACTTCCCTCATTCAAGCCAAGTCTCAGGTATGTCCTCACTGTCATTATCTACCTCCACAACAGCCATATCTCCATGGCTCTCAGTTTCCCTTCTGAATAGCTCAGTGATGCTATCTGCTGCAGAAGTACCTGGCCTCTTTAGTTTCAGGTTCCACAACACTAATTTAAAACCCCAGTAATATTCATGTTGCAGCAGAGATCTGGGCCTTGATGTTTGATTTACAGCTTCCTAGAGTTTGTTTGCCTGAGCCAAGAGATCTTTAAACAGGTGATTTGCATAGAGGTCTTTCACAGACTCTTTCCAATAGGGATGCTTTCAAATGGAAAACAAGGTAAACGCTACTGACTTTTATCATCAGTGGAAGGAGATTCCTTCCCTGAGCCAGATGAAGCTCTTCAAGAGAGTTAATTACATTGCTAATGGGATAAAAAGACAAAGCAACATTCAACAGTGACCTTAAAGCACTGTGATGCAGAACATGCAAACAGCACTTACTGCCCTTTTCACTTGAGGCAAAACTAGACATTTTTTAGTGTTAGGAGTAGGAAGTCTAACCTGGTTTATTTAAACCAAAGAGCCTGTGCTCCTACAGGTGAGCTAATTCCAGAGAGCAAGAACACCAAATACTTCAGTTCAATAAAGACTTTTCATAGCTGTGAATACTCAACAGAGAATGTTGGTACATTAAAGGTAGAGATTTAGAGATAGCCTGGGAGAAGGTTCTAACAGTGCTGAAGGCATGTCAGAATTAAAGGACACTGTTCCCTGTAGGTATACTGTGATTTACTTTGCAAGATGGAAAGAAATACTATTTAAAAGCTGTAATTTTGAATTCCAGTGCCCAAACCCTTAGCTAAACACATGTACTGCAAAGTCATCATTGCATGCAAAAAGACTACTACAGCATTGGGGGGAAAAAAAAAAAAAGAAAACAAAACCACAAAACAAAACCAAAAAACAATCAGTAAGCCAGGTGGACACTCTGCCACATGACTTACAGAACAACCTGGATTCCAAACATAAGACTGCAGTGGATTCAGTATCATCACAAGCAGAAAATGATGAAGGCTTAGTCATGAGCAAGTGCCCCTCAAAAGTAGGAGGGTCAATGTCATGCTTCACAAAACCCTGATGACTATTTGGAGGTGCTTTTTGAGACAGCAGATCTTGACATGAAAAACAAACCCAAGAATACAAAATAGAATACACCATCAGGTAATCCTAAATTGCTGTTAGAACTGAGGAGATCCTTAAACATCTTTATGTCAAATTTCACACCCAAGCCAAATACCTGCAAATGTGCTGCTTTCAGCTGGAAAATAGCAAACCTGGAAGAACAGCAGTTTTGTGCAACCACACCCTTGAACTTTTATAAATGTTTTTATAGGAAGGATAATGGAGGATTTTCCAGTACAGCAAGGATTGCTGTTCCCATAGCTTCACAATACAAGCAACCTAACACAACATGCATTATCCTTTAAGAACTTTTAGCACAACTATTCATAGCATTTACATAGCATGTAAAAATGATTAGGAAGACACCACAGACAATGAAGTAAAATGCAATTATGGTTTACCCACCCTAAGATTAAAGGCAAGATACAACTTTGGCTGTTCTTCACTGAACTGTATATAACTCACTCAGCTGACAGGCCCCCAGTTTTATCTGTTAGATGCTATAATCATCAAGTGCACCTTAAGCTCTTGTAATGAACAGGGTTGTTTTGTTTTTCAGCAATCTTAACCACTTCAATGAGACCAATAAACCTCAAAGTCTGTTAGATATCATTTTTGTAGAGCTCAGTGGGGAAAGCTTTGTAAAGACTCACTTTGATATTCTGGATTCAGCAACAACAAAAGTTTTGGCTCTAGATTGACAAGATCAGAACGAGTTATATGCCATGTGCTGTGTTAGGCCTCACCACACCTAGAGGCCTGGAACCAAAGTAAGACAGCAGTAAAAAATCCCCAAACAACCAAGCAACCAACTAAAACCAGTCCACAAGGTAAGCTTTAACCACAGAAGTTTGAACAACACAGAGAAAAGGATTAAAGACCAACAATGAGTGAAAGAAGAAGTTATTTTAGCTTTGTCTACCTATGACAATTTAAGCTACCAACTCAAGGCTAAAACAATGCTATTATTTCCCTCAGAGAAAGCTACCTGGGCAACCTGTTCCCACTTCAGTGTTTTCACCTCCCTGTCCCTGCAAGGGGCCACACACTAAGATTTCCTCCTCAGATTGTTTCATTTGTTTCCCAGTACAGTTCAGCAGTAATTTCTCCAGTCTGGATTACAAATATCCACCAACTCATCGTCACCACTAGGGTTACAGTACTTAAAAAACCCCACAACCTGCTCAAGACCAAACCAAGCCCAATTTAAATTCATAGTGAAAGCCACCAAAAAACAACACATGATATTTTCATAACAAGAGCAAGATAACTCTCTGTTTTACCAGTTCTGTAACACTCACCTTCAGCTCCCATGTCACTCTAAAAAGTCTTTAATTCTGCAAGACCAGGCTACTGATAGGCTGTTGTCTCTGCTGCCACTCTTCTCTCACAGAGAGAATAGATAGCTCCACAGCTGGTATAAATCAATCTCATCATTAAATTTATTCCTGCCAGCTGAGGAAGGGGCCTCTTTTTACTCTGTAGCTTGGAGTACTTCATCTACTGTGCCATTTGTCATCTCTTATGCAGCAGCCTTAGCCCAGAAATGGTTATGTTTCTGATAGACAGCCACTCTCCTTGCTTTAAAAGGCACCTGACAACACATTTGCCTGTCAAACTCTTGACAGTAAAAGTAATTTAAAGATCTGTGATGATAGATATTATAGTTATTGAAATCAGATGCAAGTCTTGAGTGTGACAAGTAAGGGTTTATTACTTCAGTGTGAGGGTATTCTTACACTTATTTCTTTCCATAGATGGACTGGGGATAATTCATAGCTGTGAATCAAAACCCTTGGCCAATTTAACATCAATCTTCCATTCTCATTCATAAAGTGTGCACAAACCCTCCACTCATTTAGGATCCAGAACCCTTATAGACAGCTGACTCTCCCAAAGTCTGAAAATTCCTGAACCATTCCTTTCCCCATCCCCTCTATTTTTTGGTTTGATGATTATATGAATCCTGTTGCATATACAACACATTTAAAAAGGGCAAGTGGTGGTTTAAGATCAATACCTTCAGGCACTCATCCTGTTAAATGTACTCCTGGCATTTGCATGAGTTGAGAACACAGTGAGCTGTTTCCTGCAGCAGGAACCTGGAAGGGTTTTTCTCTCAGATATTAAAATGCAACTGTCTAAATAAGTGTTCTGTACAAAGAGAGATTTACACTGTAACTTTATACTACACATTAATAACAACATTATAAAGAATTAATGCATGAATGGAGCTTTCCTACATTTTGATCATCCTTCTGAAATTCAAACTTATAACCTATGCATGCATTTCTGGCAAATTAAGAAAAAATTCTTTGCACCTGTAAGTTGATTTTAGCCCATCAGAATAACATTTGCAACTGACAGTTATGTAGATGGAATGGCTAAGATCCTAGATTAAATGTTTTCTTACTTGCTATTTGAGAATTAAAAACTTTTTTGACTTTTATATATGTATTTTACTATAAACTTAAACTACTTAGGCTGAGGACAAAAATAATAACAAACTTTCTCAGAGTAATCGAAGTATCTCATTGAAATAAAAGTTCCTTACATTCTATAGCATATTATCCCAACAATCTAAGAGTTGTTAACAAATATTCTTTTAGTAGTTCATAATTCTCCTTTCAGTCTCATCTCTGCACTTTCTCACTCTTAAATGAATTTGTTAGTTGTCTGAAATGTATGAATACTGTTGATAACAACCAAAGCTGCAGCCTGGCAAAATTGAACAACTATCCCTTTTAGTGCCTTTTTTTCCAAGAGCTAATAACTTTTTTAGAACTTTCAGCACTGAGATCTTGATATTTTTTCCATGATACTATCCCACATGAAAATGAGTGATGTTAATTAAACAGAACTGGCCTTATTCCTTTTGAATGAAAGCACTACTTTTCTGTGCTAGTAAGCACACAAGTGTGTTTCCTTTGAATAATTGCAACAGGTGTAGTCTGGAAGATAAAACCTCCCATAGCCATATATTTCAGCAAGTACTTGTGGCCACCAAGCTCTGGAAGCTCCTGGTTCTGTTACTCTATGAAAATATGGAAACTGTGCACAAAATACACAAAATATAGTTAGACTCAATGATCTTCAGGATCCTTTCCAACCTAAATATTTCTATTATTCTAGGAAAATGTGATTCTTTCTCTGATCTTGGCAATTATATCCTAAGAATGTGCTGTGTGGGGGTGCAGGGATAATTTGACTGCACAAGTGAACTGTTAATATTAGGTATTTGCATTTTTCTGAATGGGTAAAAACACTTGAGTTACTGTCAGCTTCTTTCAGATGCTGGAGCAAAAGGTAAGAAAGGATTAAAGAAGTGCAAAAAAATGGAAAAAGCTTTTGAAAAGCACAGAAATAGTATAGAATGAGCCACAGAAATTTTTTTCAGGCATTGGCATTGACAAAAGAGATTGAGAAAAGAGTACATTTAAAAAGAAATCCAATTAAAACTTATTTTGTGAATACTCCCCCTCTTCAGGACTGCACCCTGCGTCTGTAACTGCCGTGTTGAAGTTTGGTAGTAACACACAGTGGCAAGCAAAGAGCTTGAACATGTCTGTATGAATATTCACAGAGCAGAAAAGGAGTTGTATGAATGTGAAATCACGTTCAATGTACTTGACAGTGTGTTCTTTAGTAATTTATAGTTTTTCTCCGAATGCTAACCTTCTGAAATAAGTGTAACTCAGCTGCAAGTCACTGACATTTGGTATTTAAAATACCATACCTGTAAGAATACAACATATTTTCCAAGAGCTCTACAAAGGAACACACTGCCAGGTTGGTGCTGTGTGCATACATATAAGAGATTTGGGCTTTTGGGTTCTTCAAGATCAAAACTCTCAAATGACTACCTATAACATTTCACTCAAACTAAATGGTAGAATTCAGGGTCACATCACACAAAGCTGGGCTCAGACTGGCCAAACTGGAGAGTTTAAGGAGGTGGTCTTTGCTAAATAGAACCAAAGGTGTTTTAACAAGCCATAGCTTAAAGCAACTCTAACACTTCTCTGCTGAATCTCAGTTGAAAACAATAAAAAAACCAAATCAAGTATACTTTAAAAGCTGCTGAGAAAAAGAGAAATATATCATATCTTATATCACATCTCAAAATTTCATGTAGATGCATTATTACTTTATTGATATTTGTCTAACTCTTGCTAAAATAGAGAGGTTTAATCCTAACTGTTACCATAGAATGTCTGGAAACATACATATTCAGACCTCCTCTAACCAACTAATGAGAAGCTGCTTTCTGCTGCTTTTGATTCCAGAGCCTCATTTTGTCCTACTGAGTTTATAGCTTACGCTTTTTCTCTGGAGAAAGTAACAATTATCCAAGCACTGACTAAATGCTTCTGGTATATGTGAGAGACATATATGCTGCTGTGCATGCTTTACAAGTACTATAAATTTGTTTTCCGGCTCTGTCACAAAAGAATTCATTCCTGTTGGTAATTAATTACTCAGCCATTGAGCAGGTTCTATTTGGCAGATTATCTACCATCAGAATCTACTCTTTAAAATATTTACTTCTCTACATAAGTGATGGAGGCTGCTGTGTGTAATCTTAAGCCTGATTTATTGTTTGGTAATACCTTATTCTTGCTTAGTGAGTAATATCACTTAAATGCAAACCAGAGCTTTTTATAAGAGCACAGAGACTCTAATTTTCTAAGGTGGGTTCAGCACACTGTGGTGTAACTGCATTCTTCAAGGTCACATGTCAATGAGATTGATCTGACTGTGAGCATTCAGTTGTTCCCTAAGAAACATACTTTATTGCATGTTTTCCCTGTGTCTGAGAACCCTTTTCCTGGCTGCTTTGGATTTATGTGTTCCTGGGTACGTTCTTGGCTCTTAGGACATTTTCTGTTCCATTGAGGACCCCAGGCTCACAGCAGAGATATGATGTAAATAAATGTTGTTGCACATTGAGTGCTCCGAAGGCAAAGTTTACCCTAATGAGCTAAATTTCCCCAGGCTCCCCTTACTGGCTCCTGCAGCAGAAACTCTCTGCTGAGAAGCTTTGGAGAGCGAGGCTAAATTCAGCCATTACAGAAACACCACCCTTATTTAGTTACTACCTTAATTGACTTATACATCTGGTCTCTTGGACTCAAAACAAAATGTTAAATCATTTGATTCTTCTGTAACCCAGAGAAAACACATTTTCTTCCAGCTGAAAAAACTGCTGTAGATTTTCTAAAGTGGCCTAAGTCCTGAAACCATAACCTAAATTTTTATTTTCTTAGTTATTTTTTCCTTGTGAGTTGCTATCATTGTGAGAGTAGGTACTGGAAAGTATTCTTGCAGGGTAGGAGACACCATGCTGCTGTATATATAAACACCATTAAGTAGAACTATCACCAGAAATGGTGCCAAAGAAGTTTTATCAATTAAAAGGTCAATATGAATATATCAATAAATAAATACTTGTACTAATCCAGAGTTATATTTGCTTTCTACCTCTGCTGCAATGTCCCCAAAAGCCCACATATGCCCAGATATTTCTGGATTGCCCCTGTTTCCCTGGCCGCTCATAACATATGGCAACACTGTCAGTAATCGTCATAAAACACTTCAGGAGCCAAGAACACGTACAAGGGATGCCCAAATATAGACTTTGCACTCCATACTGACATATCAGTTTATCATGGTTTTTTTAGCAACACCATGTTCTCATGAGCAAGAATCCCATGACAAGAATCTGTAAGGCTACTAATTTTCTGTGTGGCTTTTGCAAATCCTCACACACATTTCGTCTATCATTGAATTAATCCATGAAGTAAAGACAACAAACACAGACCTATTTATAGCACCTGGCAGTGACGTGAAGAGAATGGATCAATTAATGTATTTAGACACTACAGTTCCTGTGAGGTTGCTATATTATATTTCTTGGGCTGGAGATACTTCAGAAACAAGATGCTTTTGATAAAATACTAACCCAAAAGGAGGCTGAATTCCAGGATAAACTAACTCTTCGAACTGCCTTTTGAGGAAGTACTATTAGGTGACCGGTGATGATTCATATAGTTAAATTAAAAAGTGACAGTAAGTTAGAAAAGGAAAATTGGTTTGTTCTGGTGGAACACATTTTCACAGAGCAGAAGGTGCTGCAGCTGCAGAGGGAGAGAGGGAGGACTTCTCAGAGAATGTGCCAGGAAACAAATCCATTGCATTTCCTGTTCTCTAGATAAAGGATAAATCGCTCAAATGTAAATATGATTTAGACCAAGGCATCCACAGTGACAGAATGATGGACAGTACTTTACACAATATGTTGATATATTGAATATACATCAAAATTCACAGATCTAACCTTACCTGACTCACAGTTCAAGATTTTAATATTTAAGATTAAAAAAGAAGAGGTGTGAACTTTCTAATCTGAGTGGGATAAATTGCATGTCAAAGTTTTGCTTTGGCACCTGCCTCATCATTTTCATATTTCTCCAACAGCTCATGTGAAAAGGGTTTCTGAAATCCAGCAGACACCCCTGGGAGACAATCTGACAGAACAGGCTCAAGTCTGCATCCCCCAGCACAATAGCATCGTTGCTTCTCAGTCTGCAGTTTCCACGTTATCTGGGAGGTGCTTATGTACACAGACTATCAGATGTCCAATTAAAGCTTAAAGGTGCTGCATATAAAATCCAAACTAAAATGTTTACAGTCATTAAAAAGAAGACATTAATGTCATAGTGTTATATGAAACTAAGCAGGCTTTGCTAAAAAAAACAAACACTGCCATTCAGGACCATGTGATTTTTAAATCAAATATTGGATATAAACCCGTCAGAAGCTGGCATGTAAAACTGTTATATTCCCAGTGATCTCAAGAAAAAAGAAAAGCTAAGTCAATGAGAGTTTATTTTCAATGAAACAAGTAGTTAAATTCTTACGTGGCTGAACACACACATGAATGGAAAACAGAAAAAAGGCTTTATTGGTACCTGAACATTAACAAATCACACCAACATATGTTAAAGCAACTAGAAATTGATTGTGAGAAAAATATTGTCTTTGGATACTGTTGGAAAGGCACAACTGGTGTTAAGAAAGAAAAGGATTATATTTGCACAATTTTATTGAAAGAGCTAGAAACAGCAAAAATAATTAGAATATGTATTTATTAGTTTCTTTGTTTCTTGAGGGTTTGGTTTTTTAAGGAAGACCTACACAGAGACTGTATATTGGACAGAGTGAGTTAAAAACTCATTTCAAGTAATATCTTAAACACAAAGCATAAAATTAACATCTTGTTACAATGTCCTGTAACCTACTCTGTTTTTATTCCTAACGTTGTGTGTTGGTTTCTCTTTACACAAAACAGTAGTCCTTTACCCATTAACCATACACAGGCCCCATCTGTTCCTCATTAAAACCTGGCTTTTTCTGTTGTGTGTTGTCTTTCTGTTGCTGGAGCCTCTCTGAGAATAAAAGGGTTCCATAATTTAGGATTTAGGTAAATTCTCGAAGCCAACTAATTCACACAGAAAAAGAAGGGTCGACAGCAGGGAAACATTTCCTTCTCACTGACTCTAAAGAATCCCCACATGTCTCCTCACCTGCACCAGCCAAAGGTTCCCAAAGCAGCCCCAAAACATGAAGGGACTTCTCTGTGTGCTGTGGGAGAGTCAAGATTGGCTCTGGGAGAGTAAGGAGGAAGGGAAGAGAGAGAGTGAGACCTCCACAAGGTAGCTCCTTTCAGCAAAGCCTGGTAAGGAGAAAATGCTAATAAAAATGGAGGGAAGAAAAACAAGTCCTTTTTCGGGACTGCAGTGTATCAGAGGAAACATTCCACAGGGGTAATTTCCCAGTTTGACAACTCAGCCCATTGGGCAGGCTGAGACGTATAAAAACCTTGATGAAAGGCAGTGTAATTGAGAGTAGCAAACTGATTGATTCTGAACTCATGTAAAAGAATAGCAAACAAATGTAATTGTAACAGTACAGTCTTCTCAGCTGAAGTCATCACAGGCAGATATTTCACACTAAGATTTACTAGACAGCATACTCAGGATTTAATATTTGTGATTCATGTATTTTTCACACATTACTCAAATATAGACTTTCAGTATGTTGTGACTGCTCACTGCCTATCTCCACCCAAGTATGCAGTTTTGTTTTTATTTTATATCATGCTCAGTCTTGAGTAAAAAGAGACTGACTCACCAAAGACTCTGCAGGACAAAAACCATGTTACAAATGATCAAAAGCATTCTGCCTTAGTCAGTTTGCACCACAGAAATGACATATGATGTGGTATCACAGCATCAAGTAAAACTACTGGTGGCAAATACAAAAAAATGACCTCATCCACTCTTTATTATCTGAGAAACAATCCTGATTTTTATAAATATATTGCTTGTAAAAAGAGACAATACACTTCTGGAGACTATGTATATGCATATATGTGTTGTAAAATCCATATTCATTCACATCTGTATAAAGTTACTTTAGGCAGCATCCAACTAGTCCCTGAGCTGATATACTATAGGTTTTTGGTGTTCATCTGGATTGCAAACTTTAAAAGATAGTGAGAACTGCTGAAATACTTGTCATTTATTACTCACAAGAATGCAAATATAGGTAATTACACAAAGAACAGCCATTCCTTAATTGTTTGTGGAGAAGGCCAGTTTAAATGGGCGTTTGCAAAAAACCAAACAAGTCACATCATGATGGAGCCACTGAACAAATATTTAGCAAACAAACTTCAGGTCACAAACTCTTCTTCAGCATTTGTACCAACAGTTAGTCGCCTTGAGCTTGCTCTCTTGTAGTTTTGGAATAGTGAAAGAAAGAAATGCAGCATTATCAACCACTTTCACCTTTGGAAGAGTCTGATTTGATGATTTTATAGTCTAACACAAAAATCCAAAGTTTTCCCAGGAAACGTAAAATACATATTACCCTAGAGATGCTCTTTATAGAGCAAGCTTCATGTTTATTTTTTTTTTACTATTTTTCCCCTGTGCATCTTTTTCACAATGCAGAAACACCTCCTGGCTGACACTGAGTTCTGTTTCTGAAAAAATGCACACACAATATCTAGACTTGATTGTGTGTCTTCATTAATCCCTCCCATAAAATAAATAGTTCTATGAGTATTCCTATATTGCCACAAGATTTTTTTTTTTCTTTTATCTCTTACAGCAGGGACACATTTATAGCATCAGTAGTCCCACATCACGTCATTGAAAAGCAATAATTTCACTGGAGGGCACACCTGAAGTAGGACAGTGATGAATCAGGTAACTGTTCATTTTAAGGCACATCAGAAATGACACATCAGAAAAATAATTATTACCTATAAAAATAAAAAGAATAAACAACTAAATCTATACTTGTTTTCTGGAAGAGTACGCTTATATAAATAAAAAAAGCAAAAATAAAGGGCTTTGTCTCAAGAATGTGCCTATGTATTCTGACCTCTGGCTCACTCTTGAAGCTTTGAGACAGGTATGGGCAACAATCACAATCTACAGAATCCGTGTAAACAAAATAACCCCCTCAGATGCACTTTTGGTCAACCCATGATACGAGAATCAAGACTTTTGTAAAAAAAAAATCCCCTAAAATTATAAAGAAATATTTTCATTTTGGATAAAACATCTCCCTCAGCCAATACAAGTAGCCTTAAACCCTTGCTGTGTTCTGACTTGATTTTTTTCAGTGGCAGCCAGATTTTCTGACACTTCCACCTCCAACCAAAAGATTCCATCTTGCTGGAATTCAACAGGTGCTTTGGAGAATCCCATACAGTAACTCTGACGTTACAGTCAAGACTCCAGTCCTTCAAGAGGCAGGAAGTAGAATCCCAAGGATAGATGAGGATCATGATCACAACAGGTTGCTTGTTTTCATGGGAATGCTGGCTGCCCCAGGGCTCTCTGTGTGTTGGCAAAACTCGCACAAGGTACTGGAAGAGATGCAATAGACTAGAAAAGCTTGGAAAAGCTTTAAAAAATGACAATGGGGGCACCAGAAAATGATGTGGTAAAGAAGAGGTCACAAAGGAAAGGCAGAAGGGAAACTAATGCATGAGGTGAAGGGATAAAGGTACTCCCAAGTCCATGCCCAGGCAATACAGCATTGCTCTAGCCCCAGCTGCTGTTCCCTGGGTGGGTATGGAGCAATGAAGAGTCTCCTTTCCTTTTGCTTGATATGGGAAAATAGACTGACTTTCTGAGGGATTCCAGATCCACAGGAAGAGAGGAAAGGCAATCAAAAGGCAAGCACCCCTTGAAGAGAAAAAAGGAACAGATAAAGTGCTGTGATCCTGAAATATTTGGCCCCTGCTGGTAAGTAGTGCCCCTGTGACTCCCATCACAGGCCATGTCCTGGGCTGTCACCAGCAGTGGGACACAAAAAGTGTCCCAGTTACAGCTGTCAGCCCTGGAGGTGAGCTGGGACTGTTTCAATCTTGCATGAGTTGGGAAAGAGCCTGAAAATGGAGGAGCTGAATATATGTACGAAGCTTTAAGATTACCCTAAGAGGAATGAGAGGGAACTGACCTTTTCTATTTCTTGAGACTTCTTAATCACGGATTTAGATGTTTGGAGTTAATAATGGTGCTGTTGGCAGGAAAGCCAAGAATTGGAGCACCATAATCTGCTCATCTAGGTACTGGGTGGTCTTCATGTTCCTCTTTGAATGCTTGTGCCTCCTGATTCCATATATCTCCAAGCAAAGAGGCAGAGAGAGATGAATTATTGGTGAGCCTGGCTATCTAAGATAAGAATAAAAAAGAGAATGCAATCCTGAGGATTTCAAAAGTTCATGTAGAGAGTTGTGTTAACTCTTCCATTGTCCTTAGACCATAGCTAAAATAAAGTGCTAAAAATCAAAAAGGGCTAAAGTTACTCTTGTAGTTGTTAGGAAATACATATAAAGTTTTATGAGTCATCAACAGACTGATTTAAAATAAATTATCAGAAAATATATTTCAAGGAGAATATACACAGGCTGATTTTAAAAAATGGTACAGGAAGGCCCACAAAATGGGCAATTATCTCTCAACATAACTAAGTCATAAAAAGAGCATCTTTTTTGCTGTTATTCAGAAATAAGCAATGAAAAATAAAGTTTCTAAAAATTTATAATCAAATAATTTTGGACAAAAATAGGGTAAATAGAAGGGAAAAAAAATCTATACTTTCTTCTCTTCAAGTAAGTACTTCAAAATCATTTAAGGGACCTCTTGACATTGTTGAGTGTATTACACAAAGATAATCTCAGAGCAGCTTCACTGCCTATCTATCATATTCCAAACTGCATACTGAAATTCAATTCAATTCCATTCAAATTTATTAAAGGTCAAAAGTTCTGGGGCACCAAATGTTCCAAATTTTAATTACTCCAAAATCTTCATGCTTTTATGAATCAATGTCATCCACTTCAGTTTAAACTGCAAAATCTTACTGAAGCAATTTTAAAATAAAATAGTTCATTTTATCCTTATAATTTAGACAAATTAAAGTTCTAAATAAATTTATTTCTTGACATAAGAGGTCATTTCCCAGATGTTACAGATCTGCTACAGATCTGTGATGGAAGTGGGACACTCAAATTAATACCACAGAATAACTAGTTTGTATGAGAAACTGCAAATTAGTTAAATGTTAACTGCAGAAATAGTTTGTTTTATGCTCTTCCAAGATTCTCTTCTCCTTATTTTCCCTTTACTTTACTTTTCTTCAGCCTTCAGCTATTTAACTGTCACCTTTTTGTTTGCTTCCAATTCTGGCTTCTTTTTCTCCCATTAAAAATATCTCTCCTTTTCTTAATGTTTCTTTTCACCATCCCTCTAAGTTTCTTATCAGCCACATCTGCTTCAGGAGAAAAAAAGGCTCCAGCATCTAAGGGCAACTGTCTTTTCTGTTCATAGTTCTTTTTAGATACTGAGTTACTTGACATGAAAATGTCTGCCATAAAACCCTTTCCTCTGCTGTGTGAAGTAAGATTTCTTGTAAGTAGTACAACTACCTGAAAGGAGGCTAAGAAAAGTACTTTGAAGAGAGCCTCAAGGTTAGGAAAGGCTGTGTTAAACCATTCTGGTTACACTTTGACCACCAAAGATCATTAAATGGTTCTGATTTGCTGTTCTGCTTAAAGCTTCCAAGGAAGCTTCTAGTGTCAGATGATGATATCAATATGCAAACTCGCAGTTAAATTATTTGGCACATGCCAGGGTTAAATACTGTAATAAAAGAGTGGAAATTTGAACTTTAAAGACCACTCTGTAGCTCTTCAAGAAGGACAAATGTTTTACTCCCTTCCTTAAGATAAGAAACTTGCTATTTTTAACTATATACGTGACCATTTTTTAAATCAAATCAAGATAGTTCATCTGGGCAGAGAAATTGATCTCCTGTTGGTGATGTGCTTCCAGCAGCTATTTGGGGATCCCAGTGGTCACTGCCACCTGGTGAGACGGGCACACAGGCAGTGATGTCCCTGAGCAGTGTCACCTGAGACCTCCTAATCTCTTCCAGTCCTGGCTTGATCCTTTTCTTTTCAAGCATATTTTTATTTGAGGCAGCAACATTACTGTTAAATCCTTTTTTTTTTTTCTTTAAGGATCCATGCAGGTAAAGCAACATATCAGATTCCTTTTCCTTCTTACCAAAACTACTTGAAAGATGTATTTATTTGATAGTCAAATATGAACCATGGAATAACTTGCAAGATTTAACCCCAATGCACAGCTTGTCTAAATTACAATCAATCTGAGGAAACTTGGAAGGAAGCAGCTAGATTTTGCTTTATAACAAAGTTAGGACTCTTTTTCTTTATCCATAGAGGACAGGTAAAAATTATGAGTACCAAATAATCATAAGAAATTCACAACCTATCAACCAATCAACGAACATCAGTATAATCTATTTGGCAAAACAGAAAAGTTAACAATTTCAACATATTCCCTCTACCTAGAAAATACAGGACTGGGAGTGACTGAGAAATGACTGATATGTTACTGACAGGACTTTAACACCAAAACAGAACATAACTGGACTTTTAACAGAGTAAAGTAACTCTTTATGTGCCCACATGTGTGTATGCATAAATAACTGGGTATA
>VXBB01007266.1:218022-239888 GCA_013399915.1 Illadopsis cleaveri | reverse complement strand
GTATATATATATATATATATATGTTTCAACACACAAAGAATCAGTAAGAACAAGTATCATTTTCCTTCACTACTTCTGTATTAGTGGCATTATTAATAATAATAATAATAATAATGATAATAGTTAAACAAAGACCATGGTATTTGATATTTCTAGTGCCAACTACAGTAAATAAACCAGTTATGCTGATCCTAAGCACTTTACCTGAAATGTAATATTAATTGAACAACAAAAAGAAGGGTTCTAATGCTTTTTAAAATCCTAAAATGTCATAACTCTGTTAGTTCATGTGTTCATATTTCTACCAGAAATATGAAAGGCACAGATCTGCTGCAGCTATTCACTGTGGGACAACTTTAAATTCTGACCTTTACTTTCAAAACCTGATGAAAAAAATTACGATTTTATTCCCTATAAAATGAAAAGAAATTGATTCAGAGATTAAGCAATTTTGATTAAGTTTTCCTAAAAAAAAAAAAAAAAATTAANTATATATATATATATATGTTTCAACACACAAAGAATCAGTAAGAACAAGTATCATTTTCCTTCACTACTTCTGTATTAGTGGNGAAAATTACACATAGTACAACAAAAAATATACAAAGTTATAAATGTCAGAAAATATGCTTGTACAGTCTTCAGTGCAAACATTATATGCAGTATATAGCAGTTAATAACAACCAGGATATTGCTCTATAATACAGTTTTCTGAGAGATAGAAAGACAGTCTTAATACATTGCCATTTCATTATCAAACCATGAGATTTCTTTGTATAATTTCCAACTATCACAGGCATGTAAATCATACAGGACAGGCATTCAAACAATAATTGTTGGCTTTCTTAAACATGAAGTGAATACATAAAAGTATATAATGTGCCAGAAGAAGACATCATTGCATAAGCAATTAAGCAAAGCTATTTTTTCACATATTTAAAATTTAATATTTAAACTCTAATATTGCCTCCAAGATATGTGCTGTTACCTCCCCATGCTACTCAAATGCTGCTACAATGAAAACTACAGGTTCATATGGGAATAAATCCCCTTATTTTCCTTCCATACTACTTTTTGTTGCAGTTCTATTTGTCAGAAAATAACACTTATCTCCGTTCTCCTCACTTCACTCATTTGAACTGCAATGGAGCAGAACTAGGCTACAGATTTCCCAGTTCTGAGATCCCCTATGGAAAACTAAAGAAGAAAACTTCATCCAGTGATGTGTAAGCTCAGATAAAGCAAATGCCAGCCCTAGAAATTAAAGTTTTATGGTGGTCCCTGTTGGACCTTGAGAAAAATGACTAAAACTGGATCACAACAGCTTTTCTGGACAAGTTCTTATGCCCCTTAATATACCACGATCTTTTTTTGGAGAAGCATCCCAGAGAACATGAACAAAGGTTGTTCTAAAAGTCTTCTAAAAGACCACTCAGAGCAAAAATATTTTGAAATCTCTTTATATTGTAAATATAAACTACTTTTAAAGCATCGCTAAACTGCTGCATCTGAATGCTTTAGTGAAAATTTCATTCAAGAGGTACACAAACCAGCCATGTCCCCTTTCATGTAACGTCACACTTTTTGGTTTTACTTATGGAATTTAAGTGTTACCCAGTTAAATAGAAACATATATGACACAATCACGAGCCTTTTCAGAATATCTTTTCCTTAGAATTTTAACTATGATGTGCGGAAATGAACCAGCAAGAGAACGTCTTCAAGTGCAATGTCAACCGACAGGCAAATATACAGCATTAATAACAATCAACAAGTCATTCATCAACTATGATTACACAACATTTTTTCTCTCACAAATGAGCTCTCTACTGCTCAGAGTATCCAGCTCTGCACGATGATCTACACCCCCACTGCTGGAGAAATTTTGACATCATGGATAGCAAAGCCAAATAGCATAAAATGAATGGCATTCCCGTCAAATGTTCTTGTTCTTAGTGAGTCTGCTGCTAAAATTTAAATAAAAGAAGCGCTAAAGTCTACTCTAGATATCTCTTAATTTCGAGGAGAGTTAATTCAGATCCAAAACTTTTAACACATTCAACAACTGATGTCTCTAGGCAATCAAGTAACACAATATCAAGGTGTTATAACAACTAATTTACAGCCCATTTTTCCTTTAATCAAATATAGCAATGTGCTCGAGAGCACTCTGTCCTGAGAGAAGAAAGCAAGTAATTTGAATCAGTAAGGTCTGGCAGCTAATACAGGTGACACTGAATGAATTATTGTTGTAGTTGCAAAACAATTTTCAAACAGGTGGTGGTCTTAAGCTTTTGAATATTTGCATAATTTACTTGTCGTGGCTAAATGCCATCCCAAGCTGATTAACTTTATTAATGCTTTTGTGAGACATTAATATCTGTACCACTATTTATTTCAATTCTTCATAGAAAAAAATTAGACTGAATACTCAGAATCAGAAATTTTCAGACACTTGCAAGTCAATTAATCAAAACTGAATGTACAGTATTTTTACTCTAGGATCTGGGGTTTTTTTTTCATAACAGATATACAGATACTCATTTTAGAAGGTCTTTTTACTGAGAAAGAAACATACTGTGGAAAAATTCCATTCAACATATTTCAGTTGTGCCTCAGTTTCCACAACAATTAAAATAAGGAGCTCTTTTAGTCATAACTAGTTCACATGTTCAAATATTTATAAGCTGTGGGTTGCTATTTTTTGCATCCCTTATGCACACATTCATGCCCTGCTAGTTTGGGCAGTGTGGGCTTTAGATGTAAAGTACCTGTGAATGGGCAAGGCAGTTCTCAACTCCACTGGGTTCATCACCTCTTTCCTTAAAGCTACTGATATGGGGACTGACAGAAGCAGCAGATTTATGGATATCATGTTCATGCTTTAGAAAAACAAAAAAATATATTACTCAAGCTGCAGATCGACTTCCAGGTAAGAGGACTGACAAAATAACACCCATTCCAAGGATACCAACAGCCAGCCCTCCAAGTTCTGGTTATTTTAGGGACTTCCATCATATATGTTTTCCAGGTAACCACACCACATTTAGCTGAACTAAACAGAAAACCTTCATTCCATTTTCAATATTCCTTCTCTCTTTTAGTAATTTAAGTGTTTCTAAAAAAACTCCCCAAAAAATCCCAAAACAAAACCACAGCAAGCATTAACAGGCATAAGGATAATATTATGCTGCCCATCATGGGCATTCTTGTTTATAAATAGCTGGACAGGAATAAGGAATAATGTCAGCAAGAACTGAGTTGTCCTTTAAATGGAAATAATCATCTGGTTATTTCAGTCAAGCAGCTGTGTATGCAGTAGGAAGTCTCACTCAAATATTATGATGACTCATCTACTTTCCTTTTCTAATAGTAAATGCTCATTTCTCTTTGTAAGTGCAGCACTGATAAACCCTTCACAAGCTGTAGTTCTACCTTACATCCCCTTACCTGAATCTGCAGATTTTAAAGTGCAGCTATGCATTTATATCCATAAAATTAACTATTGTAATCACCTGGGGTTAAATGGTGCTTTCACACAAACTGCAGACCTGTGAGATTTGCTGTCTTTATGAAAGCTAACATCTGAAATAGCATACAAAATGCTAAGAGTATAAATAGAAAAGGTGCAGCCTGGACTTCTCCCAAGTCCCTGGAAAGAGAGGAGTTAATCAGCACAGGCAGTTCAGAGACACGGGACTGTACTGCAGATGTGTGCAGCTCACGGAAGGTGTGGCCCGTGCCTTCCACATGCATATTTAAATACTTAAATTACATGGCCTTAAGGCTGCTATTAGAGAACAACCTCGCAGAGAGGAGGAATTACACCGAGAAATGAGGCCTAACACATTTCTTCAAAGAGAGAGCTGATAAGAAGAGAACGAAAAGCCCGGGTTACTCACGATTCTTTTCACCTCTCCACCTTGACCCCGCTTTTATCCTAGGCGAGACGTCCACGGCAGCAGTTATGTTTATTAGCCCAAGCAGCAGCAGCAGTGACAGCACAGCCATCCCAGGTAACAAAAAAAAAATATAAATCACCTCTACCTGGAGTACGGCTAGAGATGAATTACAGAAGACTTCCCTTAGTAATGAACAATTGGAGCTAACAGCACTTACTCAGCAGAGGCAGAGGGAGATGTAAAATATTATTCCTACTAGAAATGTTTATTAAAAATTTCCATTGCATCGCTTATTTCCTTGATCCAGGGAATGCAAAAACAGAAGAGTTGTAAAGGCTTCCCCTAACTAGGAGCCTCTGGCACTGAGATGCAGGAAGAGATGCAGTGGCAGCTTTCTGTGGTCCCTCAGAAGCCACTGGCTCCTCACCTGCCTCTGACACCTCTCAGCCCTTCCCAGTGTTTATCAACATTCCCCACAGCACCCTAGCAGGGGACACAGCCAGGCTGAAAACGGAGTTTTTTCTCCCTCGCTTCCATATTTCACTGCAGTTTCACAGAGCTGATGACACGGAACATTTTAATGTTGACACTCAGATCTCATTATGTTTATCAATGGGCACAAAAACACATTTTGTCAAGCTGCCCCCCCTTACCCACAGAGGGGGGCAAGGGCAAAAAAAACCATATCCAAGATGAAAAATAAAATGCTTAAAAAAGAAACTTTTTTTTTTTTTTAAACCTGTGCAGTAACTCTGCCTCTTATTCAGCACAAGTATCTTCTATTTCTAGGGAAAATAACACAAACGATGCCACCTCCCACTCAGGTTTCTGTCAGCAGATGCTGCATAAATGGAGCAGTGCATTGGCGGTAAGAGAAGCTCGGAGAAATTGTGTACAGAATCTGTGTTACCTAACAAACCTTCTCCCTGCAGCCTCGGGACACCCAGCACCCAGAGCAGGCAGAACCCAGCGCTTCCAGCAGCGTTTTTGGAAATAATTTAACCCTGGATCTGCCAGTACCAGGGAGCACCATCACGAACATCGCTGCGGTCATCGGACAGTCTCAAAGAATGGAATGCAAATTATCTGCTACCCCTTTCACCACAATTATGAAATCATTCCATGTGAGTTGTGGAGACCCAGAAAAGCTTCATCCTGAGAGCTGAAAATCACTATAATAAGACCAGAGGGCTTTTCGATCGTGGTGACAGAGGGCTTTAGTCTGAACAAAGTCTGCATTTATATCCACTAAAAGTAACTGCAAATTTTCTAGTCCTTTAGCACCATAAGTATCAGCCTCAGGAATACTTAAAATTGTTACTTATACAACAGTAAACTTACTTTCTTCACAGAAGAGTAATGAAATAGCATTCTCCAAGCTGATCTTCTGCCTCACACAGTGCATGCTGTCTGTTGTGTATAGATGTAACCGAGCTGCAGAATTAAAGACCTTTTTTCTGAATAAAGTACTGGAGTAAATTTCTAGGTACAATTTCAGTTACCAAGAAAGGAGAGACAAAGTAAGTTATTTTCAACTTAATAATGCATCTATTAATTTATAATGTTCATAACCACTGCTCTTTATGAAATTTGAGCTCAAAATTATTAGTGCAATTGAAATACTGCACAAGACCCGGTTAGGAGGTGACTAGCTGAAGACATTAATTTCTAAACCTTCTCATGTCAGTGACAGGAACTTTCCAAAAGAGGGCAGGAAGAATTTTCTTACCTAGAGCTGACAGGTCACAGAGGATTACAAGAAAGTTTCAATGGCATTAAAGTAGTTATCCACACACCCTTTAAAAGGGATTTTCTTTTTCTTTGGACCAGTTGGAGAAAGTAGGATGAGAGATGTGCCCTTATGTCAGTTTGAGAGAACTTCATTCAGTACAAAGAGCAAAGTATTCATGAAATAGGATATAAAGAACTTGTGATCTGCCAAATCTCTTGCTTTTTACACATTACAAGCAGCCTTCAGTTTTGCTCTGACCCCAGCAGCCCCTTGTGGCTATTCCCTGTGGAGAGATGACCAGGAGGGAGTGGGTTCCACATACAGACCCAGGACTGTCTGGACAGGGAGAGAGTCATCATGTCCTTGTCTCAGTGGGATTTCCTTATGAAAAGCTTTGGGTTTTTTGTGATCATTTTATTTGACAGGAGTCACATCTATGTGCTGAAGAACAATGGAGATCACTCCTACACATGCTGTTGGGCCTTTGCTCTACAGCAAAAATAACTCCTATGGTAACTTACAGTGTTAAAAGAAATGGTTAGGGGGTCCAGATTGTCTTTTTTTACAGCACTTTCTAACTGCACATTTTTCACCACCTGAGCTCATGCCAGTTCAGTCAATAGTCACTCTCGAAAGATGACTCATCGTGTTAGTGGTTATGTAAGATACCTGAATGTACCAAATTGTTCACTGCACCAAAATACAGCAAGGAAAAAAAAAACCAAAAAACAAACCCTCAATTAATATAAGGCAGCCTTTAGGAGCACGTGAGCAGTAATGTGGAATGGTGTAGCTTACTGTGAATGCAGAAATATTGACTGTTCAAAGGACAGCTGCAGTTTTGAGCTCCAAAACCAAAAGGCTTTGCAATCTCACAGTTGGCAGTGGACTGTTTGAAGGACAGAAGACAAAGATTTTCAAAGAAAAAAAAAAAGCCAAAGTGAAGCATGAAATTCCAGACCGAAAGAAATTAATCTGAGCTAAAAATTTGAGCTGCCTCATAGAAGAATTTCCTGCCCTGTGGTTAATGCTCGTTATCCTTTATCTGGTCCCAGATCCAAACTTCATTGAGCCTTGTGCTGTGCAAAAGTAAACTGGTGCATCAAATTGGTATTTCAGCAGATGTTGGCTGAGCTCTCAAGCCCCACAGCTGTTTTGTGTAAAAGGGAATCCTACACAGCATTAATGGAAAATTTCAGAACTGGCCAGACGGCTTTTTATCTTACAAATTAATGGAAGGCTACTTTTATAGACCCAAACCACTGCATGGACACTTCTGCACAGGTTGCACCCATTTATCCCATCACAGCAGAAAGAACTCTTGCCTTCAAAAAAGCTACCCTGTATCCTGAGGGGTGTGAAGGGATGCCCAAAGCAGCATCCCACAAGTGACATTCACACAAAGAAATGCAATCAGATATCGAACACTCCTCACCAAAGGAGCTTTTACATCACTCTGCCTAACAGTGTCTCATGCACAGTGTTGCTGGTTGGCAGGGCAGTGGGCAATTACTGCCATCAAAGCAATGCCTTCCCCACTGGACTAATAGCAAGTGAAACCAAACCAATTAAGCATTCAGAGGTGTGAAGCCAAATAAAAGGTGGCCTGCTCCTATGCGATTCAGTATTTTATAGCTCATTTAACTAGTTTCAGTTTCTGCTGTATAATTTCTGCTCATGTGAGTTCCTCAGCTATTTGAAAGCTTGCTCAAAAGCAATATAATTAATTTTGGAATCAGCCATGTGGACAAATTTTTCAGGGATGCAGTGGACCACTTGAAGATATTACACTAAAACTGGATGCCTTCCTGACTTATATGTTACAGTTCAGCCCAAAGGACTTGAAGATAAAATTATATAATTAATTTATGATCTGTGTTACGCTGGTTCTATCTAGCTTTAATACACATCATTTTCTCAAATCTTCAGACATATTTAATTTCTCCTCAGCTTTCATTATGTCCCAAACTTTTAATTTCTGGCTTAGTGCACCATAGATAAAAGTCACTTGCAATATACTCCACAGATCTTTCCTTGGATCAAGTAGCTTCCACAGAGCTTTTTATCCATAATAGGCAGAACTTTTTTTCCAAAGTTCTCTCTCCTTCAAGGCTTCACCTTCTTTTAACTGGCTACAGAGCTCTCTACAGCATCTTGGCAAGGGCTTCCAAGGAGGGTTTGAAATAAATTTTGTCTGCATTCATTCACAAAGATATGATGAAAGCTACAGCCTCTCCCACTGGAAGAGCAGCTGTCCTTTGAAAAGTCAGTTCCTCTTGTGCACAGAGGTCCTTCTCCACACCTCAAAGCCAAAGCCATTCCTTACACAAGGACATCTCTGTCACTTCTGAAGACCCTACCACTGACTGTGTTGGAAATTGATGGCCTGGGAAAGTTTTTTTATGCAGAAGTCAGGTGCTGGTTTAGTGCTAAGGAGGACAGACTGACAAGAGCCTGGCTGGGCACTATGCCACAGATTCGTGAGTCATCCTCTTCTCAAAGTCACACTAGGACTGGCTCAATTCATGGGTAAGGGCAGTTCTGCTCCCTGCCTGCCTTTATTGTGCAGGGTAATGATCTGCCCTTTCAAGTCCTTGATTTGAAGGCATCTTTATCAAATTTGCAAAATGAAGCAGGTCTCTATTTCTGCAGTATGAGCTCTACTTAAATAGCTGCCACATACGGTTCTTATGCTGCCATTGATGCATTTCTGTAAGTCTCCTTTTTTAAAAGAAAAACTAAATCTGGTGGCTATCAAGGAACCTCTGCGAGGCAGCCATCCAGAGACTTTGGGGCATGACAGGACAGTTACAGAGCTCATTAAAGCTAAACCTTACCCAAGTTTTATTTTACAACCCCTATAACTCTAAAAACTCCAGGGAGATCAACTCAGATGCAGCAATGTTTGCCATGAAAACATTGTAGTGCTGTGAAGTGAAGGGCATACGCACATAATCCAGCAGTGTGTGTGTGGAACAGACCCACACACCATTGTACCCCTGCAGTCTTGGGGAAACACTCAAGTTTCCAAATCAGCTTGGCTGGGTTATTTTTTGTTTTGATTGTAATACAGATCTAACTAATACCTAAACTGAACAAAGATCCTGAGACTGACTGGGTTTTTTAATCATTCAAATGCATATATTTGAAAAAAAAACCCTGCCAAAATCACCATTCTAACATACCTGTTATTTTTTTTCTGTTTACTTATAGAACACCAACAGTGCACTCAGCACTGTATAATCTTATAAATTAACATTACCTCTCCCCTAAAGACTTCATGGTCCAGCATGACTGAGTCTTAAAAGTCAGCACTTCTCTGAGGGCATATGTTTTTTTCTTAATTTCTTCACTTTAAAGCCTTTAAATTCTCAACCATAACATTATACATTTTGCCAGCACATTTTACGTTTTTGGTGGTAGAGGAAAACAGATGTGTTCTTCACGCAAAGATACACACAAACCTTTAAGTAAATGTACAGCATCTATGTATACACGCTTCTGCTAATAAAAACCACAAAAACAAAAACATAAACACAGCAGGATTTGCACAATTGAAAACCAATTCTGATACCTATTATTTAGTCTTGACTAAAGCTACATTTAAGTAAACCAATTTTGGTTTGGGTCAACCAGCCTTACATATACACTCATTAATTATATACAGTTAACAAAAAATGAAATTCCTCTTGTTGAAATTGGAAAAGAGATGACCTGTTTTTTTGAGGCAAAAAGTATGTTTTTCTTTACCATGTACCTTATCAATCTGCCATCTATTCTCATGCCCTCAAGGCAACACAGATTTTGATTTTGATTTATTTCAGAGACTTCAATTTTCCTAGATTTATTTTTTCCATGTGGCTGCAGAAGATTAGGCACTAGAAAAAGTCTGTAAAGCTCAGTCAGGAACTACTATGACTTTCGCAAGAAATTCCCCATTACACACCTAGCAAGTAATGCTATGAGAAAAGCATTTCTAGCTTTCTCTTGCTATGAGAAAAACAAGGATTAAGACTTCGTTTTTTCCCTCTTATTTCATAACACGTTTGCTTCTCTTTGTTTGTAAAAGATGCTTTAAAGCCAGGGTTGCCCTAAAGAGAGTTGGGTCGAAGCAAAGCAGATCCAAACCAGTATGGTTACCACTACGTTCTCCTCCATTTGATCTAAAATGGCAGCTTATATACATTTCTATATAGTTTACAAAATGGATAGCTCTTTCATTGGCACACAGCAGAGAGAAGAATGCAAACACACATTGTTGAACTTACTTTTAAGGTAGCTAACAAATACTTACTAACAACTCTCTGCAGTGACCTTCAAAAGCCCATTATCTTGCTGTGACACCTTAACATCTAATTTCTAACTGCGCCACAGGCGTCAACAGGCCTCAGGTCAGGCCTCAGCTGGGGTAACTCAGGTCTGGGCAGCTCATTCCCTAGGAAAATTCTCTACAATCCTTAAAGTCCATCACGAAGTAAATGGAAAAAAACCCCAAACCCTGAAGTAGGAGCATGTAATAAAGAAGATATTTTGTTCTTTCTGTTAAAAATGCAAAGTGAGTTTGTATGAGATACCTCCAAACTTGCACTCAGGCAAAGGAATCATCCTTCCTAAGCAATCTAGACATGTCAGACATAAGTAGCTAAAGTCTACATGAGAGAACATCTCTTAAAGGATGCTGTTTGAGCTGGAGATGGCACCTTGTCCTTCATACCAGGAGAGTTTATACATTTAAACTCATTATTGGGGGGAAAAAAAAAATAAAGTAAAATAGCCAAAAGACTAAGGACCAGAAGAGCAGGGCACTCCAACCCCAGCTGATCCAGGCTACCTGAGTGATGCTGACACTACCACAGGCTAGCAAGTTGAGTTCCCTCTTGCACTGCCTCCTCCTACAGCCACAAATTGCTTCTGCACAATAGAGAACTAATTCTTCTTTAAAAGCAAGAAGTACCAACAGACTCTGGATCCCAACACACCATTCCTGGAGGAAGCACGGCTTTTGTGAAAACATCTCATCTCAATGTGCCTTCTTAGCTCTGGCACTAAATCAGCAAAACCCCTGAGTGTATCTCAAGTGTTTTCAGGACCCTCAACCACGGCACTCCAGGCTTTTTAAAGACTCTCTGTCTCTTACTGCTGTGATCCCACACCAGCAGCTAGAGCCTGCCTTCTTCTAATGATCATTTAGCATTTTTATGTGTGACTGCACAACTAACAGCTCCTCACAGCTCTATGTGAGCCGGTATTTCAACACAGCCAGTGTTTTATGGCAGCATAAATGAGAAACCGTATGAGACTACCACAAGAATGCTTCCCAGATCATGTTGATAGTAAAATTTTATAAGATAATGTTGGCGCTTTTAACATCAAGCTTATGGATTAAATATGTCCCAAACACATTTAATGCATTCAAGTCATTTATCATTGTCTGTTCTAACAAACTGGCAATATTTATCCTATTAATCCAGGTGAATGTAGGACTATTAACTGAGTGGTGGAGAATTGTAAGGATATGTTCAGGCAAAAATAAACACAGGAAAACTAAAGTGAATATTGTTTAATGTAAAAATATGCCATCCTACTCAGCTCTCAAAATAAACTGCTAAACTGTCATCGGCCTTCTGCTTTTCAAAAAAACCTGATTGTTAGGCTAATCTGTCAGGCCTGATTTGCATTTCTATATTTACATTTTCTCACACATTTAAAATATAATCTTAGTGGATTTCAAGAAAACATTCAGAGAAGACGTGGACATTTTATGTTTGCAAGATCAAATTACAGCCTGTTGCGGTTTTTCTTCTTATTCATGCTTTTAAAATGTATTTCCTTTTTGCTGATGGCTCTTTACTGAAATCTTATTTTCCTTTCCACTAATCTGTGACTTCTCCATACTCCATCTCAGTGTACTATTCTCTTTTTTTTTTTTTAGCATATCATTTTTCCAGCTTATCATTCCTCATCTCCTTCCTCTCTCTCTCCAGCTAACCAAGCCTTGCTCAGAAGTGAAGTATTGCCTGGCAGAGGTGCAAAGGAGAAGGGTAGTGGAGCTGAGAACTGTGCCAACTCTAGTGAGTAACTGATGATGAGAAACCCAGGAGAGTGTGGCACTATCTCAGCAGGTGATTTTGAGTAGATAATATGAGATAAACAAGTATTTTTTACGCTGGCCCTGTGCTAAAGTTCAGCTTAACAAACTAGAAGTTAAAGCCAGCCAACCAAGTACCTAAAAGTCCATTAAACTTATCCCAGAATATAGAGATGTTCCTGGTATTCACTCTGTCCATTTAAGAAAAGAAATTGCTTTCTACACATGCTTTCTGAACGGGGCATGTTGTTGGAATATAAAATCAGCCAATTTTTCCTGGGGTAGGTGGCACCAGAAATGTGGGAAACTATCCTGGCAGATGGGCAGAGAAGAGGAACTATGACAAAATGTCTAAAACCAGGTGTAAGAGTCTGGTTACACTTTTTCTGCTCCTGCCAACCCACATTGCAATGCAGTGAAGGCTTTACAATATCTTCATCCAAGCATGTGAGGACATTTCCTCTGCAGTGTTTCCATACTGATATTCAGAACAAGAATCAAGGTCGATGTCTCACAGTCTAATAACAAAAAACTTCAGTTGAAGGACAATTTTACCAGGCAGTTGCATTGGTGTTAATGAATCACTTGGGTTTTTTCTAACTTTTTACATTTTCCATTTTGTCAGGGAAAACTTAATTCTCCAGTGTTGAATCTTGTTATTAGGAGACAAAGTAACTTATAATAATTTTAGCAATGACATGGCTTGTGTCCCAAATGGTGCAAATAATTCACTGACTGTACTGGATCTATAGCAGACAGAGAGCATCTGGCCTCCTCTGCTTTGATCAACATTTTCAAAGCCTACTTGAGGAAGATGGATGCTCTGTCCTATTAAGAGAACAATGGGAACAGGGTTTCTCTGTATCCAGAGAGAAGGCAGTAATACAATTTTCAGCAGTGAATGGAAGATAGTGGTCTGACTTCTATTTGTGCCTTTGAAAATCTCCCCAGTGAGATTCTTTGGGTGAATTAGAGCTATGGGATAATCTCCTAAATTGGAACAGAATCAATAAGCTAAATGAAAACATTTACCTCGAACTCTAATTTAAGCCCTGAGCTGATGAAATTAAAAATGTTGTATCTTTAATAGATGTACAGAAATAAAAGTGTCATCGTTAGCTGAAATGTCATAATGATCATAGGGCTAAAATTATTATCTGAAACCTCATACAAACTCTACATTCAAGTGAAATAAAACACCAACACATTTAATATGTTTTTCTGTGGGTTGAGATACAGCAATAGTAGGAACATAGGCCACTGTTCCTGAATTTTGCTTATATTTCAAACTAAAAAATGCATTCTTAGCTGATTTGGGGCAGCATTTTACTTTATATTTCATGATGTCCTACTGTACATAGATGTGTTAATGGAAATCAGCTGAAAAACAAAAGTGTGTGTTTTGAATGAGTTCCACACTTCCTAAACCAGAAAATCGCAATCATAATATATTGGTGTTTAGAACTATTTCATAATAACTAAGACACTTGAAAGTAAACATTCCTAAGTATATGAGCTACTTGAAATTAATAATCTCAGCAATAAAATCAATACACTCCTTATAGTTCTTAGAATTTTTTTCCAATATTGATTCTTTTTTTTTTCTGTAAGGAACTGTAAGGCTTGTTTATTATTTGGATTGCTGATATTGTTTTCATCTATCATAAACAGAAGCATTTTTCTGGAAAACAATTAAAAATGAATGTGTGAAATAACCAAGGAACAACTAGAAACAGCCAATTGATCATTTTAAAGATGAAAAAATCAAAACTTGGAGACATCCAATGCTGACTCACTTTCCTTCGAAAATGTTAAAATACCCATAAAATGCAAATTTACCATTCAGTTACAGGTAGAAGTTGTTATGGGAATAAAAAAATTGTACATTAAAGTGTAAGATGTGGTTTTTACAGAAACTGTGACTGTAATAACCAAATTCCCCCCTCTAGTACCAGGATTAAACAGTAAATTATGATATAGAAAAGATGAATTTCTGGGGCCAGAGGTATGTAGCAAATTTTTTTACAGATAAGATGGATATATTACGTATAACACAAAAATAAGTAATAATAATCAAAACAAAATTAAAAGAATGTCAACTTTATTAAGGGCAGATGAGAGACCGATTATCTTACTTTCTTATTAGTTTGGAGTGATGATTATCACCTTTCAGAATTATCAGTATAAACCTCTGTTTATTCAAATGAATACAGCTGGAATGTTTTAAAATGCTTTCAGTGACTTCAGGTGTTACTTCCAACTGATTTTTTTTTCCTCTAATTAGTAAGTAGTCTATTCTTTTCCTTTTTCTTTTGTCCCAATTTTTGTGTTTTCCATGTAAGCTAAGTTAACACATTCACATCTTACATGGGGACCAGTTGTCTGATCCATTTCAGTGATCTCTGCTTTCTTGGCAGCTACTCTACGTGCATTCAGAGCTATTTTAAAGATGAAAGCTGTGAACATGACTTTCTCAAATACACCAGCTAAGACAATAGTTTCAAATTTTAAAGAGCCTGTAAAAACCTAAAGAAAAAAAAACAAAAAAACCCCACCAAAACCAAACAAATCAACCCAAAACCCACTTAAAAATAAAAAATTAATCAGATTTGAAAAACATTAGCAGTCACAGAAATATTGGTAGCTTTTCAGACAAAAGACTAATTTTGAAGGATAACAACTACACTGCTAATAAAGATTAGCATGAAATGAAAGTATATTTGGCTGTGATATGGTAAAAAATGGAAAGTTTTTGCAAAGAGTAAAAATTACCCTCTGACACCTACAGGGCTTGCATGTAGTGCATTTTTACAGCAGTGAATAAGGAGTCTGTAATCTGTAAAGAACGAAGCCTGTAAAGTCTGCAGTATGACAGCCTGCCTCAGACTCCCAAAGTTGGTACTCCTGTCTTTTCAAAATGAAAGCCTGACACTAGCAAAAATAAAGACCAAAAGGGCCACGAAGGAGGTGAGCGAGTGCAAGCTGTGAGTGGCAGTCCTTGGGAAAGGTGTGCCCCTGCACAGGCTCCAGCCTGACACCCTGGGAGGAAACAGAAGCTCATACTGGAAACTGCCTGAATATGATTTTCTGTGGGGCCCTTGAAGTAGGTGAAAGCATTTCTGGCTGACTCCCACTCCTTGTTTCTTTCTGTCCACTGTGGATTGTTGCAATTTGGCTCAAAGTGTCTAATACAAGCCCAGAGGTCTGGCTCAAAATTCTGGGCCTAGCAGAGGAACAGAGCCAGCCAAGTCTCACCCCTGACAGGGCAGGTCTTGGCTTTAAGCTCTGGGAGACATTTGTTTAACTTAGGGTGAGCTAGAAGCATCCTCCCAAGAGCCTTTTCAGTTATTATGTTAATGAACCCAACTTCTGTTCCCCTATTGGTTGTCAAAGTTCCATATTTGGTCATGTTTCTAGAACCTTCTACCTCCAAGCCTATATATTGCTACTCCTCCCTCATTTCTGGTCTTTGGAGTCTATCCCCATACAGTGTACGGCTTTTGTCCTGAGAGTTCCGTGTTCAGTTTCTGGTCATTGTCCCTATTTTATTTCTTATTAAAGTGATCTTAATTTTTGGGCACTTCATCTCACTTGCTCCTTTTTTTCTGTGCCACATTTACCCTGAAATCAGGGAACCCAAAAGACTTGTTACAGTCAACCCCCAGTGCTGCGACACAAAAGTGGAGTTTTTTTCAGATTTTATATACTCTCAATGTCCATTGCATAAATGAATCTCAGCCTTGCTGTACTAGGACACATTTCCCACTGGTTTTGGAGTGAACAACTGCCTCTAAAAGTGTTTTTTCCCCCCCACCATATTCCAAGATCTATCATTAGCTTTTGCCGTGCAATGGAACTTCATGGATTTTAAAAGAAAAAAATCAGTCAGAGAGAAGCCACAGTCAACTCTAATATAAACAAACTCCACAGAAATTAAAAGCGTTTGGTTCACAAACCTCAGGGCAGATTTCAATCCCACATCACTATGACATCTGGAAAGAAGGAAAGAAGGAGAGAAAACCCTGTAAGAACAGCACAGAGCTCTTCCCTTTGCTCATTGTTTTTATTCCCTCCTCTTTTTCCTTGTTTTCTCCTTCTTTCCATCCCCTACATTTCTTCACACAGCACATACTTAACTGGACAGCTAGGGCAAGTCACATGGCAGAATTTCATATATGCCATTTCAGTTTGTCTAAACAATTTATTCGTTTAACATGAAGTCCGTTAGTTTATCAGACTACACATTTGGAGGATTTTTTTTTTTTTACAGAAAGATTTGTCCTCAACTGAATAAACAAATTCTCTTCACTCAAATCCTCTTCACTCCATCTATGCAGGGATTGCTTAACATTGTGCTCCTTTCCTCTCTTTGGAGCAGTTCAGGTCTTTTTCTTGGAATGTAGTACCTCCTCATATAAAAATATGTGCAATATATACTAGTTGTTTTTTGTTTTTTTTTTTTTTTTACAAATTGTTTATAGCAAGGAAATAGATGGAGAACAAAATGAAGTACCTAACACCTTGTTTGGTAATGTGATAGCTTCTCCTCTAACTAGTTGCTCCACTCTGTGGCAGAAATTGCAAGGCCACCTGTGGATCCATTCCCAGTTATCTATAATTTAGCCTATTAGCCCTAACACTACATGACATAATTCTCTGCTTGCAACATATGTTGGCAGTTTCACTCTGTGAGGTCCATTTACTGAATCTGAAGTGCCAGCACACAGCAAAACTGGGCAGTGTACCCACAGAAATCCCCAGAGTGACCTGATATTTGTAACCCATGGTGCTGCTGGATTTGTTTTCAATTAGATATATTTAAATCCATGATTCTGAGATTTTACATAGCTTTTTTATAAACTACCATGCTCCCTGCTCTCATTATGCAATATAAGGAAATGCAGAGCAGAAATTAGGAACTGTAATTTGCTATGTCACAGGTTAGAAAATGGCACAAAGGAAAACCCCAAACAAACAAAACACCCAGCTGAAATAGGAAGAGGAAACTCAGTATTTCTGGAACTCAACAGGAATTATAACTAAAGTACTTAACAGACCAACCAAACAATTTAATTTGCAGCTACCAGGAGATGTTTGAACTTTATTTTGTAACTAACTCCAACTCATCATATTGGCTTTTAAAAGTTAACCTCAAAGAAAGTTTGGAAAAAAAAAAAAAAGGTTTTGAAAACTGATTTAAAACCACTTTTATGTTTTGTTTAATTTAGACTGTAGATGTGGCTGTATCAGCTGTTGCTAAAGCAGTTATAAATGGCACCAATACAGCCAGATTCATTTTAAACAACAGGATTTTAACAGGAAGAAATAACATTTGTATTGGATTTAAATAATTAAGCAAATCTAGGAATATTTGGGCCCAAAGTATGCATCTAATTTAAATGAAGGCCATGAGAGGTGACTGCAGACATTATAAAGATTATTACTGAAAATTAACATTTTTTCAGACTACAGTACAGCAATGTGAAAGGCTTTGGACATACTTTCTGAATCTTTTGCTATCAAATACTGACTTGGCTCCGATACTTCAAATTCCAAAGGTAAGGATTCAGCAGACCTATAAATTCCCCTTTGGTGTACAGGAATATTTTTTAGTTCTGCAGCACAGAAGAATGGATTGAATGGTATTTGCAGAAGTATTAAGGCCCCTGGATAAAATTTGTTCTAGGATAGAAGCTTGTGCTTTTGAACTCAAACCACCCTACACTGATGAATTAGATATTTGGCTTTGTATTAACTTGTGAAATTCTGCATCAGCATTTTACGATTGTAGCACATATTTCATTTTCATTGGAAAACCACAACTCATTACAAGTCTTTTATACATAGCCAAGTGGTATGGCTTGTCAAATAGGAACATATGAACTTGGAAATAGACAACATTTTCCAGTAATTTCAGAATTTTTCAGCCTACTTGAAAGGGAGAGTTAGCGGCTTTAAGATATTCTAGGGTGCATCTGAATAGTTTCAGGAGCCAAATCTTTTATTCTGTGTTTCACTGCCAGCACAAGGTTCCTTCAAAACCATCCTCCCAGTTTATATTCTTGAAACACTACTCCATGCAAAAAATTCTGATTCTGGCAGCAGAGCATCCTTATTTTCTTTTATTCTTCTTTGAATCTTAAGAATTTCTCCAATCCTCATAAAAGAAGATCATGAGAACATGTTCTCTCAAGCACACAGATGAGAACTGTAGACAGGAAAATCGTAGGGAAGAATTTGAAAATAAAAGGGTAACAATGATTAATGAACTATGAAGAGAGTTGTGATGCTCTAAATCAAAATGAAAATCAAAAAGGAAAAAAAATCAGCCGGGAAAGAAGACTAATTTTTGGTCAGATTTTTGTCAGGAACTTTTCTCAAACTGTGAAGCTGATAAACTACTCCAAATAGTCTTTGACAAAAACAAAACAAAACAAACAAACACAAACACAAAACAAAAAACCAAATCCCCCAACCCCCCCCCCAACCAGAACAACAACAACAACAACAACAAAAAAGCCCAACCCCAAACCATAAATAAAAAAATAAAAAAAAAAAGAAGAAAATGTGAGGTTTTAGAACCAAGAAACCTAAAATATAGTGATCAGTTACAGTTTGCTCACCACTCCTGCCTGAACAACCGCTTTTAATCTACAGAAGTTAAAAACATTAAAGTGGGAAAAATATTCTTTTCTCTTTACAATTGAAATACCTGAATTATCTGCTCAAAACCTTCTTATTTTAATACACTCACTTTGCCTGAAATCCATAGGCCAAAATTTTAATATTTAGCACTCTTTTTACAGGAATTCTTTAAAATAAAATCCTCCTAGACATTCTATACCAAAATTTATTTCTGAAAGAGTCTGCATGACTATAACAATCCATAATTAAACTAAATATAAAATGGAAGTAATTTACAAGAATGTATATATTGGTTATAGCTTTGTTTACCAAGACGTTTTCAAAAGCAATATTATTCACTCAAACCATGCAATAACTGCTTTGTCATGGCTTTTGGCAGATAAAGCAGAGTGCACAGGTATGTGTACTTCACCCACTAGACAGGAGCAAGACTACATTTAAATTGTTGCAGCCTTTAAAATATCTCTGCTGTGTGTTGCACAAAATGTCAGTCCAAAAGTTTCAGTGGAAGTCTAATAAAGTTTTTCATCACTCAGACTATGACCTCACTGTACATTTTGTTCTGAGAAATGTGCACATAAGTTGTTTGGTAAATTGTTATTTAAAAAAAAAAAAAAAAGTGAATCCAATACATTGAATTGATTTTTGTTCCTGATTTTCCAATATTAACTTTACTATGGAATAGAATAATTACCAGTTAGGAATGATAAAACTGCAAAGCTTGAACATAACATTATTCTCATCAGAATTAGGTTCTAATTCTCAGTAAGTATTGAGCAAGGGATGTTGCTGCAGCTAGCAGTAATTAATAGTAGTTCAGGCTCCAGTTTTAATTTTATTGGAATGCCTTATATGCTGAATAATATCACATTGGACTGTCCATTTTTGCTCCAGCCAGAGTTTTGCAATTTTGCTCATGCCCCTCCTGGAGAACAAGGACACTGCAGCAAGTCTCCCATTAGCCATGGGGGCTGCTCCCAGCCCCGTAAACACAAAACCAAAACCAGATGTCAGAGATCTGCAGCTGGGATTTGAAGATTTCTTGTGGCTCTCAGGCACAAAATAAAGCTCTAATGGATTTTTTTTAAAAATGAGGCAGTAGGACTTAAGTATCACAGAATGCTCACATAGAATATTGTAAGTTGTTTCTACCTCATGCAATGCCAAAACCAATCCAAGCATCTTAAAAATGGATACTGTACCAACTTTTTTTTTCCTCACTCTCCCTCACTATCTCTAAATATATGAAAATTGAAAGTTATACAGTACTAAAAATTTGACTTCCAAGATAATTATCCAAAATAAGATACTTCAAGTTTATAGTATGGAACCGGGTTCAAGATATTTTTCTGTCGAATGAAATTCTCTTTGGCTTCAACTAACCTTCTCTTGCTTAAAAAGTGTTACACAAACATTTTGAAAGCAGAGGCTCTACAATAAAGATGGTGCTAAGCTGAGAAGCTCCACACATGTGAACTAAATATGTAGCTGACAGTCTCAAAAATATCCTTAAAAAATACTTTACCCTTAGAGATAATTTAGTCTCATGGACGTCAGTGGAAGTTCTCCGTTGTCTCGCATAGAATTTAGTCAAAATGTTTGACAAAAAAAAGGGTCAGTGTCTCTAAAAGACCTTTAAATAAAATGACTGGGGAAGCACTGCTTTGCTCAGAAATTATAAATTCTAGAAAATATACAATTAAAATCTCAACTCATGCTGAAGCATTAATAAAAAACCCTAAAATATAGTATGTCTTTCCAAGGAAAACAACTATAAACCTGCTTTGCCAAACTTTAGCTATGCACAAAAATGATAATTTTTTGTAAGCTTTAGATTGTTCCAGATTTCTTTTAGTTTAGACTTGGAGTGGTTAATGTAATTTCTACCTATTTTAGAAAGATTAAAAAAAGTCTCAAGCAGTTAAAGCTTGTGTGATGAAATTTATAACTTAATGCTTCATAATAAAATACTTACTAGAGTTAATTCATTTTCCGTATTCTATAAGAATCCTAGACAGCTGCAAAATTATAAAAAGGATTATTAAAAGTGCTGAAGTAGCTTTCTCTTACTTTAAGTCAGACAGTCCTATAATGCCTTTTTCTCATTTGTGTGCATGCTAAGGAAAGAAGATGCAGTCCTCTGAATATAATTACAAGGCATATTTCATCAGCTCATCCTTCTGAAATCTTCTATATGTTCCACCTACAATTACAGACAACTTAATATTGAAGTAATTTACAATAATGCATCTGATGTCTTTGTTTACCAAGAAAATTTTCAAAGCAGTATTATTTACTTAAATTTCAATCTGATTTGCTATTTTTTTTCTAAATTAATTTTTTCAACAGAAACCACATCCATTGTTCTTGTTACTGATATCCTCCTCCACGTAATTTAATACAGGAAAATGTGTTACAGTCTTCCTTGTTCCTAAAGCAATTCCTAATTCTTATTTAGCGAGGTTTGCAATGAACAATGTACTAACAAAACACATTCCTATTTTAATTATATTAAATAGTGACTTTGATATTTATGTTCTTTTTCATTAAGAGTTTTAAAATTTAATCCTTATCCATGAAGAATTTTAGATTCAAAACATAAGTGGACTAATTCTTACAGCAAAACTTGCAGAAACATAAATAAAAATGTCTTTTAACAATTTTTTTGTGTATGTTGTGTAGTTAATAATTTAAACTATCTCTCCAGAAGCAAGATGAAGAATAAGTCACATACATATGCCACAGAGAGTCCTCAGTGGATTAAAAGTGGAAACTTCAGGTGAATTGATACTGTCAGTCCTGAAAAAAAAAAAAAATCCCAGACCTCAAAAAGTGCCCTCTGTACAACAATTTAATGTACAGAAAATTAAATAAAAGTCCTGAAAATAACCTGTAGATACAATTACCTTACAGAAGAAGATTTCTGTTTTCAACATAACTTACAGAATACAGAAGATAAATGGGTAAAGATAACATTAAACTGATAAAAGCACAATTGATAAAAGAGAGATGATCTCTCTTAAATTACAGCTTACAATAAATTCAGGCAAGACAAATGAGGTTTTGAATTGATGCATCACAGAAGTCAGAGATGTCAAAACTGTATTTTCTAAGAGTTCATTATGAAATGTAACTAGGACTGAAATTAATCTTTGTGGTATTCAGAAATTACATTACAACACATAGCTCAGGGATGTAGTGAACTGGTTCATGTCTGCCCACAGGAAGCAGAAGTGACTTTTTGCAGTCATTAGTCAGCCTTGGACAAGAAAAGGCCCAAGAATTGTATTTATGAGTGAAGATATGTTAGAGCAGGGAAGCTTATCTGTGTATTTCCCATCAGCTTCATCCATCTCTCCTGGCTGATGCCTAGACTAAAAATGCATCAGCTCACAGATGTCCCAGCCTAGAGTCAGTGTTTCAGTGTGACAGGGTACTGCACATAGGTCACAGCAGCTTGACATGCAGCTTCATGAGGACAGAAAGGTGAGAGTCTAAC
>VXBB01007266.1:169022-217992 GCA_013399915.1 Illadopsis cleaveri | reverse complement strand
TAGTCTGCCCGGGGAGGTGGTGGAGTCACCATCCCTGGATGTGTTTAAAAAGAGACTGGGTGTGGCACTTGATACCATGATCTAGTTGAGGTGTTAGGGCTGGGTTGGACTCGATGATCTTGAAGGTCTCTTCCAACCTAGAAATTCTGTGATTCTGTGATTCTGTGAGTAGCAACTGCTGTGCCATATGATTGTCATGTCTTTGGTTTCTAAGTCAGAACGGGGAAAACCCCACAGCCCCCTTCTGTCCTTCAGGTTCAGTCAGTCACTTCCATCTGCCAAGTTCTGACCTCTGCTCATCCTACCACCCCTGTGATCATACACACACTGGAGGATCAGGAATGACACTCCCTTAACACCTTTGAAGGTGTTCTCCATCCCCCCGGCTGGGTACATCGAGCCTGGGAGGAGATCAGCACCAGATACCCCTGCTTAAACATCCATAAGCCACTTGCACAGGCTTTGGGCTGCCAGAGCAAACGAGTACAGCCCAAAAGTTTATGACCAAAAGTCTCTGAGTCTCTGCACTTAGCCATGCTACACAAAAAGCCTTTGATCTTGCAAATATTTGAGTGCCATGGACACCTTCTCTCTCACTGGAGTAGAGGAGCACAGTAATTAAGAACCCAAGACCTTGCAGAGTTACTCAGTTACAGGTGTGTGCCACGCCAGACAAATTCTGAAAGGTTCTGATGTGATAAACAGCAATAAAATGAAAATTGTTCTAATGTCCATGTCCACATATTTTTAGAGTCATGAATGTGTAATGCCACAGGAAATAGAAACCCAAACTAGACATTATATTCACCCAGAGAGGAAAAAAAATGCAGTTTTAAGCCAGCAAAACCATAACATATGAAGCAGATAGCCACTGCTTGTCAGTATAATCTGCTAGGAATACAGTTCTTAAACTCCATCCTTCTGGGCATGTAGGAAAAAGAAGTCATTACAGCAGTGAGAAGGGATGATATTCTTCTTTAAGGTCAGAGGGGTAATTCCTATTTGTTGGCAAATAGATTCCTTAAAGCATGATGTGATCAAAGGGACACTCCAGAACAAAGCCAAGGCACAATTGCCTGGTTTTCTAATGTCACACACACTGAAGTGAATGTGAGATTAAAAGAAGGCAGTATTAGGCAGCACACGACCTCCAAATTTTGCACATGTACAATATCTGGCTAAGAATATTAAAATATGACTGTTCCTCTTGTGACGTGTGCTACTAGAAGGGCAAAAACTGATTACAAAGAAGACCCTGCCCATGCAGAGCCTTGTGCGCACTGCACATGATGTATTAAAAATGGAATTCTGCAACAGCTGACAGGACAGGGAAATGAGGACTGGGAAAAAAAAAAAGAGAAGGAGTCAGGGAAATGTAGACCCCCCAGGCACAAAGCTACAATTTATGCAACCTGCTTGCTAGCTGTCGGGTACTTCAAGCTCACCAGAATATGTTCCAGCACTGATAAAAGAAATGTGTCACATGGAGGTGGAGGAAAAATAGGAAAGGGTGTTGAAATTTGTGGTCAGAATTCATAATCCTTATTCAGAAATGCCTAGTAAATGAATAAAAGGAGCAAGCAGCAGTAAATAGTTTTTACCTGACCTTCAGCTAGGATTTTGTTACTATTGTTGGGATGATTTGAGAGACTGGTAGAGATGCACCTTCATTTAACATTTGCATCTCAGCTCCTCTTTTTGCTTTATGAATTCCTTGCATTCACAAACATTTTTGGGCTTTTAATGTCCAAATTTCAATTGTATCTTCAAGTATTTACTGGCTTCCCTTGGTATTGTTTCTGTGCCCTAGTTAAACATGTAAAAGATTACTATAAAAAAAAAAAAATAGGAATGCCAAAAAAATCTACAGTTTTACACAAATCTTCTGTTCAACATATGTTTGCACAAACCCATTACATTTCCACTTTTTGAAACAATATTCTGGTAGGAGAAATATCTAGAGGAGCTCTAGGAAGAATTCAGATATGAACAAAACTTCTATCTATTTATAGCTTCATGCTTGGCATTTATTAAGACACACTTACAAATCTACAGTGTCTTTTTTTTTCTAGCTAGCTTACTTTCATTCGCTACCTTATCATCCAAATATCTGCCCATATCTAGTGTTTCCTAAAGGTGTTTCCCTGTGTTGTAAGCCAACAAAATTATAGCACAAGGAATTGTTGGCAGTTTGATGTTTTTCCCTCCCTAGTGACAAGTAATACCTCACAACAGATGCTATTCATTTCTTCTGGGCAAGCTTGGTTCTTACTGGGCTTGCAAGGTAATACAGGGGATGGATTGATGAAGAGTGTAAAAGTAAATGAGTTTAGAAAAGTAATACTTTAGAAAAACAGAAATGGAGCTGGGGTGTGAAAATTGTGGTGGAGACAAAAGTGTGTGTGGTTAATGAAGAAAATAATTGGAAAGAGTAAGTTTTACAGCCTGCCTTGGCTGTTCCTATTAGAAGATCCAATCTTCCATATCCACAGGATGACAACTTAAAAGAGATCTTGGAGGTTGACAAAGCCCTCAGTGTTACACCATAATGCTACTTTCACAAAGAGTTTATGAGGACCTGGCAGTGAAAATCTGGAGTCCTTCCCTTCCTCTGACAGAGAGCAGGAAGATTAGAAAGACAAAAAGATACAGCACCACACAGATAAATAACCCACATGCACAAAACTAAGTTACAGTGTCCAACATAACACTCCTGCAAACACGCTTGAACACCAGGTGCTGATAACTGTGTGTTTGAACAGAACTGCTAAATTGTGGCTAAAGCATCTAAAATAGGATTTTCAGAGGCACTCAGTGTAGATTTAATTGGTTTGCCAAAAGCAGCAGGGATTTTTGATGCTGTTTCAACAGAGTTGAATAATGTTTTCCTTTTGAATACAGCTCTATTAATGGTTTGTCTTCGACAAACTGCCCAATTTTTCTGCAATATAAAATTAGCCACACAAATACTCATGGCTTTGATACCTGAGTATAACATTGTCATAAATCCCACGTTAGGCAAGGTGTCACACTGAAATCAAGGTAAACTTAAACCACTGCAGTTTTCTGGGACCTTCTGGTGATAGTGGATTTCCACTTGTGGGTGTTATTGCTTTGGGCAGCACCAAGGAGTAAACTGTTAGGATTCAATGTGTTTGGTTTAATCAGAAAAGCCTCAAATGATTTAAGAATATATTTAAATGTGAATGTGTCTTTGTGGGGTAAATACCTGAAGCTATTTTAGCATGAACAGAAGGACTCTGCTGGTTTGGTAGAAGTGTAGATGAAAAATGGAGGTGATGGCCCCCTGACCATGCCCTTACCTCTGTACCTTCCAAGGATGTGGGAGAAGAGGCAGCTGACACTCAGAAAGAGCAGAGCCATCATTTAGCTTTAGCATGGTTATGGCTTGCTTCTGTGCTGTTTGGTTTGCACGTGTAATTGTGCATTCCAAATTATGTAGGTAAGCCAGAATTTGGGATAGGCATTCTCCCCATGACTTCCACCACAACTTTGAACTGACTCTACAAACACAGAGTGACTGAAGTTAAAGCACGTCAGAGAAATTTTCTTCAACAATGAAGAACATTTCCCTGTAGAAAATTCATTTTTCTTTTTTTGGATCATGTTTGGTTGCATAATTAGAGGATAAATGTCTCTCACATGTACTGAATTTTGACAGGCTAAAGGCATGTCAACAGATTTGATTTCTCACTTTACTGTACCTGCTAACAGATCAGAAAATACTTCTGCTTTAAAGTGTTATACCTTCAGCAAAATAAATGTCTTGAAGTACTAATCCCAGATTTAACAATAATTTTCTTCAAGCAAGTATTGTGTAATGTTTTACATCAATCTTTTTAATTCTTCCAGAAAATTAACAGAGCAAATTGTAGATTTGATGACCTGTCTTCTTTGCCTTTTCTTTTGCCACCTTTATGAGACTCATTTATCAAAAAAATTAAGGTAAAAATTCAAAGATGAAGAGGAAAGCACCTGCCAAAATGCCTCACTAATTAGAAATAATTTTGAAAGGCAGTTATTAAATACAATTTGTTCAGCGCTTCACGTCTATGAAATAGACTTGAACATTTCAAATCCTTTCTCACCATTTTTCCTAATCACAACTTCCTACGTTATCACAGCTTGGGAATCCCAGTGCATTATTTTTGGAAGTGCAGACATCTTCATAAAAAGTGACTATTCAATTTATATCATCACTGCTATGCCCTATCATTGTTCCCATTAGTGAAGAAAAAGTTCTGTCAGTGTGCTGATAGACGGCCAGGAGTCAGAACAGTGCAATTAACCTTTCTTAAGCTTATTCTCATCTAAGTGAGATAATGGAATTTGGTTTTTCTTTTCAGAGACTTTTGAGTTTTAAAAATTATTTTACAGTATGCAGAAACCAAGATCTTTCTACGTTTCCTATGAAACAACTCTGCAATTTTTGTATTATGTATTTGCTTGTCATTCAAAAGAAATACAACTGATTACAATTATTCCACAAAAAAAATAGCTCTAAATTACAAGACCTCCTGAATAAAAAAAAACCCCCACCATCCTGGTGACGACTTTAAAATGCATTCTCCAAGTTTTTAAGCATGCCTCTGAAAGCTTACTCTCTAAAAGAGAGTTGAAAATGTTTCTCTAAAATAAGAATTAAATAAGAGTTTAAAATTTTGACATTGTTAGAATGGGCTAGGAAGTGGTGGGAATTTCAGCTTGAAACAGAAATGGAAGAGGTGGAAGTGTTGATTAACATGCACACACCTTCTCCTGGACACGAGAAAGGGGAACAAGTCCACTTGTGACAACTCCTGCTTAAAAAGGCTAAGTGACTTTTCAAAGTCACACAGGGATGACTTTGCCTTCTGATTTCCATTCCCTTGCTCCATTAGATCTCCACAGTGCTCCACACTCGCCCTGACAGAAGGATGTGCATGAGCTCATTGTGACTGACAGTTTGCTGTACTGTCACCACTATACAAGGAATATTAAAAGAAAAAAGGAACTGCAGCCTTTAAAGCAGGTGGCAGAAAACCTTAAAATACTACTTCCCAACATTATAAATACATCATAATTGTCAAAGGCAGAATTTTATCCCTTGGAAACAGGTGGTTGCACATTTAGCTTTCTATTTTTTGTCCTAGTGGGAAGAGAAAATAAATAATGTCTCTCAGCATAACAGATCTCCTTGAAAATATTTATCCAGGTGCAAAGGTGCATAGTTTTTGGTTTTAAACTTTGGGTAATCCCACTGGGATGAATTTCATAGAAGAAAATGTCATCTAATAATTGACTCAAATTGGCCTATATTGGTCAGAGCATTTCCTTTATGCTGCTCAGCCTGACTCAGATTCAACAGAAAACCTCCCTGTGCTGGATTGAAGGAGAGATTTTATCTGTGGAGCATTACCCCATTCCTGGCATAAAAGAGCCAGGATATCACAGAATAGCTGTAGAGGGTGCATAGTGAGTGTGGGAGCTCCTCCTGATACAGGCAGCCAGCAATGAGGCTGATTCTCTGCAGCCTCTGAAGTTTGTACAGTCAAGGAAAATATCCAGGGAAATAGAACAGCCAGCTCAGAGGCAGAAACAGGGAATCTTCCTCCAAGAACTGAGCAGGATATTGGAGTAATACCTTTAGCCTCTGGTTAAAGATCCAGCACTGCACACTTGAGCATCCCTCCAGACTCCTCTGGGCACAGCAGTCCTGAGTGACCAAGCTATAAATGAGCATTTCCCAAAGGCCAGACTCTCTTTGCTCCTTTGTGAAGTGAGATAAGGCAAGGAGTACCTGGAGGAGCTATAGAGCACATAAGGGATCTAACAGTGGGAATAAAATAGGGGAGCATTAAATGGATCCTTAAGAAATTAACAAAATGAAATTTACTGCTGAAAGGTACTGCTGGAATTCACCATTTGTGTGATTTTTTTTTTCCAGGACTAATGTGAATGGACATTTATTAATTCTTTCTTACCAAAGAACTAAAAGTGTTAAGTGAAGAAAGGAGCACTAGCACTTGCAGTGCCAGAGGAGAAATATGAACTAATTTCATATAACTTTATGTATAAAAAAAATTAAGATATGTAACTGAAATTATTTTTCTTTGCCTTATAAAATGATAGATTTTGTTTTTCAGGATCTCAGATTTATCTTATTATTTGTCTCTTAATTGCACCCTTCTTTCCTTTGCATTGCTGAACTGAAAAATTAAAAGCTGCTGATGGTCCACCTGAATGCATATATAGAAAAATAGAAAATGCATTATTTGATTTTTTCTTTGCTCAAATAAGAAGAAGCAAAAGGGTGCTTTACATGCTCATTGTATGGTTTGAGAGATGAGGCAGACTTGAGAAAACATCCTGTTTTGCAGCTTCCTACACAATTTAATTAATCCTTCACACCACTATGAATAAAATAATGCATAATCAAATAGGATTTTGCTGATAATTCATCATCAATTATTGTACCTCTTTGCAGTGTTAAATAATACCAACCTCATTCAATGTGTGAAATGAGCCCCATTGATTCCTTTGTCTTTGTAATTGAAAGGGACAGTCCCATCAGTTTCATTAGAGGTTATTTGTCCTCTAACACGTCAAACAAGATTTAGAGCTTAAATATTGGGGGCTGGGAAAAAATCCATTCCAAAACACAAATAAACCCAAAGGTAAAATTTATAAGGTCAGTGAAATACTAATATTAGGTTCAGCTGCCCAAGCATCCCAGTGACAGATAACATATTAGCAGCTGGTACATGATTTCCCTGTGAAAATTGCAATAAAAGAAATGACTGTAACTTAAAATCAATGCTAATACAGAGAAGTATGACAATACACATTGCAGGCCAGTGTACATTTCTGAAAAATGGACTTTCATAACTGCAGCACCAGTAGCTTTGCCAGTCACACTTGTGTCACGCTCTGATTTAGGACCCAGGGAATGCTGGGGCAGCAGAAGCATCACAATTCAATCGTATTATTTTTGGCTTAGGGAGAAAATGTGCTTTTTAAGGAAGCAATCAAAGCCATAGATAAAAATCAGTCCTCCTTAAATAAGTACTGGAATTGCCAAAGGAGCTTAGAAATATGAGGCTACACGTTTACTGGTCAGGACAGTTAACTGTTTTTGTGCTGGAAAGGCATGAAAGTAATGTAACAACATCAGGACCTATGCTGATACTCAAGAACTGTAGTAGGTTATAAATATATAAACAATTATTTATTTCATACTCAGGAGCTAGGCACATTTTTATCCACTGTTTCTAGAACATTTTAGTTGTGTTCTTTAACAGCATGATGCACTATCTTGACCAGAAATGGCAAAGCAGAAAAGAAAAATAGCACTTAGGCTGTCTTGGAGAAACCAATCGCCAGTGTGTTCATTGAGTTCAATATGATTATTCATGCATGAAAGAGCTACTTGTGAAAAGCTGGTATGGATTAGAATTGATTCCTCACATTAGGTTTCCAGAATGAACCTTTGCCTTTAAGGTGTTATGCATTTCCCTGTTGGGAGAGCCCAGTTTTCTTCCTTCACTTTTTGGAGAGAAAAGAAAGCGAGGCAGAGCTGCATCTGTAACATCGTGTTACCTTGGGATTCCAACCTCTCCTGCAGCCCAAACCCCCAGATTATCTTCATCCTTCATATGATGGTTCACTTCTGCCTCTCCTGGCAAGAAAATACATTTACAGGGTAAAGACCAGCTCCACCTGAGCTTTGCTTTCAGGGGAGGATGAGATGAAATGCTTCAAGCCCAGTTATCTCAAGCAATGCAGATATATTGCCTTCGGTTTGAGAAAGATGAGAAAAGAACCTTAAAAACTATTTAGCAATCAGTATGTCACAACCAAAATGATGAACTTCTACAAATTAATCTGGTTAATGAAAAAATACATGTAAAAGGGAATAGGTTAATATTTTACTTGATCTGTTTGCCATCTGAAAGTATGTTTTAGTTACTGAACCAACAATGCATCACCTTAGCAGTCTTCATAATTAGCTATATCTCTTCTCCTCATGTAGTGTGTTTTGTGTTAAATTTCTTTCTTGGAAGACTAACGTGCAGTTAACAATTGCATGACCTAAGGCTTGGCTTGAAATCTTTGTATCTGAATACCATTTTCATCTTACCTATGTTTTATTTTCTCCATAAACATGTCAAACATATATTTCTGAAAGCATTGATTCTTCTTTCCTTAAAGGAGAATCATCCTTAAAGGATGGATTTTTATTTTTTTTTACACAAAATGGCAGTGAGGAAGTTTGCTGGACTATTTAATGCATCCAATGAATATCTAAGAGTTAATTTCTTCTCTCCGAAGCAACAACTCAGCTTCATTCAATGACTCAAGCCAACTTAGCAATAGCTAATGAGCCTTGGCATACAGAATAATGACACAAATACATGTTTACTTATATAGCTTTATCTGAAATAATGAAGCTATTCTCTATTTCATAATCTAGATTCCCTCACCGACATTTTAATAGAATATAAATAGCACATCTTTAAAAATAAAGAACCAACAGGAAGGAAATAGCACAGACAAAAATTTTACCAGCCCTTGAATTCTGGAGGAAAAAAGAGAAGCAACTTTTTCTCCTACATAGACATCTACACAGCAGTGTTTCAGATTTTCTCAGCTTCTGTTCAATACCAAATCCAGAGCTTTATGGGATGGTCAATAATATTCTCAGGCTACTTGAGGAAGAACTTCAAATAGAGACTTTGGTATGAAACCTGAGTGATCCCTGGCACCACGACAGATTTCCCCACTGCTCTGTAATGTCTCCAGCATGACCCTGATGCAGAGTCATCAGCTCTGGCCAGGGAGCCAGAAAGGAAATCTGGCTGCCCCTCTGGCCAGGGAGCAGAAAGGAAATCTCAGGTAAAGGTCTTCAGGCTTTTACACAAAGCAACTGCTGTAATTTCCATCTGGGAGTTTGAAACAGAAAGTTGACTCCAAAATTCAGCACGTAGTCTATAAATCAAACCAGAGACCCAGCAGTAACATGAAAAGAAGAAGAAAGACAAGAAAAGATGGTGATTTAGGGCAATTCAAAAAAAAGGAGCTAATAAATAACAGCAGAACAGAGGATAAGAACAAAGAAAACAAGGTGAGGAGTGAGGTGACTAAAGGGAGTGCTGAATGGAAAGTACAGAAAATTAAAGAATTTTACGTCTGTCTAGTTTTTGATAGCACAGAAATGTTTACAATGTTTCTATCACACTTTGAACTTTGTGACTTCCTAGCCTTTAAACATTTTTCTAAATGCTACTTTCTAATTTTCATTTTGGTGATCACACTATGTTCAAGGCATCGCCTTCAAATTTGTGCTACAATACTCTGGTACTAGTTTGAATAATTATTTCACTATTTATTTAATTATTTTATGCATTCAGGAATCAGTCTTAAAACAGGTCCACAGAGAATATAAGGGGCAAAACTCTTTATGTCTGTGATGTCCACTAATCTCAAAATAAGCACATTGTGCTGTCTTGAGCATCACAAAATGGTTGTTTATTTGTTGGATTAAAAATAGATGTTTTAGTTTCTCTGCTCAGTTTCCTACCTTCAAAAAATATTGAGTGTATGCAAGAACTTCCCACACATTAAACAAAATTATGGGTTTACAATATATGACATCTTTTTCATTAATTACTTTTTCTTTTTGACAACCAAGCCGGACAAGGCAGAATCATGCAAAATGTTGTGTATAAATGCATTTTTCATGGGCACTAGAACTAAATAGCTTGCTATTAATTAACATCTTACATTATTGTGTAGTATTTTCCCGGTGTTCCTTGAGAACAGAAGCAAATGGAAAGTGATGGGTGTGCTGTATTTGGAATCTGAAGGAGACTTTATGTTTATGTTTGCTATTGTTCCTTTTAATGTCCCAGTAGGGTTTCTCTAGGATATGTAGTCAGCATTCTGAATTTCATTAAGTCTGCTGGACTAGCTTATGAAATATGAAATCATACAAGCAGAAATAAAAAATCCTTAACTCCTTTCTGTCCATTTCTTTCTATTAAAAAATAGTACACTGATGCCATCTCAATATCTAGATACTGTATTTTTGTATGTATTGAGTATGTTTTATTCTATTGCAAGGACAACTTGTAAAACACAAAAGAGGATTTACAAAAAAAAATACTGTATCCATCCTGAATCTGTAAGAAAATCCAGAATATGGAATTTGAAGCACTCCCTCAGCTAAAGGACGATCCTCCCTCTTTGTAAAGATAATAAATCATTCCTCATTTTCATCTCTTTTTGCCTTGAAAAGGGAGTATACATTTCAAATTCAGTAGGAATGCAAAGGTCAGTATCACTGTGCTCAAGCATTTGCTCTAAGAAAGAAACATAATAAACCAACCAAACTAAAAATAGAAAAGTTCTTGATTGACAAAAATAAAATTTCAGTTTTGGTTACAGAATTTAGTCCTTTTTGTGCCCTTTTGAAAAAGTTCCTATCTTCCTAAATATTCTTTTAATTTTCAGCATCTTCTTATGGTCCACTGAATATTGTCCTTTTGTATAGAAAAACAGGAATACTGTTTTATTCTATTCTTCTGGTAATGGCACCAGGAAAAGATCAGATGGCATGATCTTTTTAGTGCAAATCAAAATGAGTAGATTTTTTTCTAAACTACAGAATTTTGATTTTTTAAATTTTTATTTCTATGTGATTCTACTTAAACCTAAGTGAATCAAATTGAGAAGTAAGATTTTGACTTCTCATCAAAGGACATAGTGGTTTCAAGCCAATTCCAGACTTTATCATGATATACTGACATATTTATTAGCCATGAACCCCATGGACCTCCACTAATATGTAAAAGCTAATGGTCTGCTAGACGTTTCTACAAATATGCTTTTTCCAGCTTTGCAGAAAAGGACCTGAGGGTCCTGGCAGACAACTTGGACATGAGGCAGCATGGTGCCTTTGCTGGAAAGAAGGCCAGTGGCATCCTGGGCTGCATTAGGAGGGGTGCTGGCAGCTGACAGAGCAAAGCGATCCTGTCCCTTTCCCAGAGGTAAAAAAACCACTGGCAAGGCCACACTGGGAGTGCTGGGTCCTGTTCTGGGCTCCCCAGTATGAGACAGAGGTGGACATACTGGAAAGAGACCAGCCTGACTAATAACCAGTCTAATGGAACAGGAAATCTTCATTTTTACATATGAACAAGCAGAATATGTAAAGAAGTGTTACTGAACTCCAGCACTTCCATGGCCCTCAGAACTTCAAATTCCTCGGGCTCTTTAAACTGCTAAGCAGTATCTCAAGTGTAGTGCATGTTCTTTGTAGTAAATACCTTATACAATCCCAAGGTTTATCTTCTTTAAATTAAGCTAGCCCTCAGAAGCTTAACGTTTAAATCAGGATTACTTCTCCACCAAACCAACACAGGCTGCACTTGAATATTCCAAATCAATGCATGACTAACAGGATTTTTCCTGCCGCAGACTGACTAAATTCAAATATAATCTTAGCTTCTGCTTCCTTTCTACTGATTACAGGCAAGGATGCAGCAACCTTTGCTGCTTGGGTGAACTCTTTCTGATATCTTAATGCAATTTACAGTACACCCTGGGATAATCCTTGTTCAGTATTGCTGAAGTGGCTTTTTCACTGACCAGTGGTTTAAGAAAAGCTCAAGACATTATTAGTGAGCAATCATTAATTGAAACAGTTTACTTTTAAAATAATTTTAGTACATATAGCTGAGCAAATGGCTTTAAATATGTTATTCTGTGAATGTTATTTTTTAAAAAAAAAAATTAAAAAAATCATTTTATGCAAACTATCAATTTAGTTAGATCCCAGTACTTTATTCAAAGGAAATTCAGTCAAATATGTATGCACATTTTTGTACATGGAAAAAATTGTCTTTAGACACATTAATAATAATGTATTTAATAATTTTAATTATATAATTAATATGTTAATAACTTCAAAGTAAATATCTATTTCTGATATATACTGGTATCAGTGGAATTGATAGACAGCCCTGGGGTCCCCAAGGACATGGACTTGTTTGAGTGAGTACAGAGGAGGCCACCAGGGTGAACACATGGACAGAGGGCTGGAACACCTTTCCTATAGGAAAGGCTGAGAGAGTTGGGATTGTTCAGCCTGGAAAAGAGCAGGTTTTGGGGTGACCTGACTGTGTCCTTCCAGTATGTGAGAGGAGCTACAAGAAAGATGGAGAGAGACTATTTACAATGGCCTGGAGTGAGAGGACAAGGGAGAATGGCTTCAAACTGAAAGTGAGTAGGGTTAGATTAGGTATTAGAAATTCTTCCCTGTGAGGGGGGTGAGACCCTGGCACAGGTTTCCCAGAGAAGCTGTGGATGCACCATCCCTGTTCAAGGCCAGGTTTGGATGGGGGTCTGAACAACCTGGTCTAGGGGAAGTGTCCCTGCCCATGGCAGGGGGGCCCAAATGAGACGATCTGTAAGGTCCCTTCCAACCTAAACCACTCTGTGATTCTGTGAAACATCCTCCAGCTTTGTCATCATATCTCAAACTCATCAAAACTTCTTAATGTGAATGACCAACCCTGCAGCACACTCCCACCTTACAGATCATTTTCTCTTTCTAGTGGTTCTTCCCCTTCCCTGCCCAGTAGGTGAGCAAAGGCAGCTTCTCTGAAAGTGCCAAAGCCAGCTGACATATTTTGGCTGCAATTAAAGTGCCTTTCATCTATGTTGAAGTTTATTTGCAGGATACCTCAGGTTTTACATTTCGACAGTTAAGGGAACCACAGTCACTTAAGAGTGGGTCAACACACACAGCTCTTCCACCCTTCCCAGAACAGGGAGCAAATGCAGGAAACAACTCCAGCTTTGGACAGCTGATATGAATATGATTGCTCCCTTTTCTGTGATAACAATTTTTAAAAAATGTTACTGGTGGATCTTATTATATTTATCCATCATATTATATACACCATTCTGTCTCATTTACACTGAGCTGAATTCATTTGGAAGGCTGAATAATGACAACTCTCTCCTGGTCCCTGCACTAGGCAGCTAAAGAATTGTTGATGAAACAGCCTGCCTAGTCTCTTTTGTCTCTTTTCTGTACTCCACATGCTTTGTAAAGTAAAACAATCCTTTTCATCCTCTCAGAGACTATTTTGCATGTGTACTCAAAGCTTTGCTCTCTGTGTTTGGGGACAATGTCTATTTATGAGAATTCTCTGACAGCCTCTCTCCACCCTGGGCTCTGCTGTGGCATGGGAAGCTACATCTCCATCTCTGCTGTGTAAGGACAGATGGAAGAGATTCTTGGGACCATTCCTTTCACTTTCCTTTAAAATTCTTACAATCTGACTTGCCTACTTTCCTGACTTTCAGTACTTCCCTCACAAAAGTATCTAAGCACCATATCACTCTTTCAACCTACTTATGACACACCTGTGAGAAGGGAAATATTTTTATTCTCCCTGAACTTACCTGAACTTCAGGTATGGAAAGTCTAATGGAAAAAAAATTCCACAGCTTTACAGGGAATTTCCCTGCTCTCAGCCAATCCTATAAGCATTTCAATGCATTAAGATATGAAAGGAAATAAAATTATTCATTGTATCTATTCTTCTCTTCCAGAAAAAAATAATGAGAACACCAGAGAGATAACACCACTGTGCTTTTGGATGAGGGGCATTAGCTGCTAACAATCCGTGTGTTTCCACAGCATTAAGGTCAACATGTAGAACTTTCAAGTAGAAAACTCAAAGCTGAACTAAAGTTATCATATTCTGCAATGCGACTAGCTAATTCTATAAGCACAGAAAAATTATTTGTTTTCTGGGCAAAAGGATAATTCCACATTTTAGTTATGTAAGTCACTGTTTGAATGACATTTTGGAGCAGCAACTGCACAGTAAAACACTCAGGAGATTATTTTCTGCATTTTCCAAAGTAGCTTAGCACAAAGTCACGCTCCAACTTTTTATTTTCTGTTTTACAATTGGGAGCTTCCTTCCCCTTCTCTTGCAATGCAGCTGGGAAGGTCAGGAGCTCCCAGGTGGCCATCTTCTGAAGGCAACTTTCATTCTTGTTCCTCCGAGCTTTTTTTTTATATCAGTACACACCAATGTCAAACGTAATTACTGAAAATAAAAAATTTCCTAATCGATGAGAAAGTCTAAACCGAAATAAATGGGTGGAACTAAGCCATTAACCAAGCATTGCTCAGCATAGGAAGTGTCCTGCATTATATGCTGCAAGAGGGATTAACTTGAGATATTAGCAATGAGCAAACCCAAGATCATGTCTGCCAAATTATAAATTAATTTGTTCCAAAGCAGAAAAGTTAGATGGAACAGATATTTCCATTACAGTGAAATCTCAAGGTAGTTGTAAGAGGCTCCTTTTGCTATTATGGACATTTTTTTGTACCAATTTCTAATTTTAAAGCAGATCAACCTAAGGTTATCTCCAAAGAGAGCAGAGTTCTTCTCACTGTACATTTTACATCCATGGAATTAAAAAAACCTGAAGCTTCTATTTATTTCAGTTCTTACCCATTACTAAAATGGAGAGAGTGAAATGGATTTTGGCAAATAATGGCACAGTCAATCTATGGGTGGAAACAAGTACAAAGGGCTCCCTCAGTAGCTGTGATCAATGAACAAATATCTGCTCTGCAGCAACCTGATTGGAAATACAGAATAAATCCATTATCCCCTATTTTAATTAGAGACTTCACCCCGATGGTAGGCTTTGTACCACCTGAAAAACATTGTAGTTCAGATAATCAGGGCAGAAAGTCAGAATACATTAAACAAAGATCATCTGTAAAACTCAGTTTAGCCTGCAGTGAAGTATAAAGCAAGAGCTGCTGGGCTGTGGATGTCCACCCAATTGTTTTCACAGAAAGTATCTTGAAAAGCATTGTAGTCAGGAAAAACTGGTATTAAATTAAGCTCCAAGTAGTCCAGTCCTTTTTTCAATCACCAAAATTCAAGGTGAGTTACATAATTTAGGGGAAAACAGATGCAGTTTTTCACTTCATGTTTTTCATTTCCTTGTAGCAGACATTTTCTGTAATGTTCATAACTACCCTATCTGTATCTGCAAGAATCATAAACTTACAACTGATTAACTACTATTCCTTTCCATAAAAACCCAACTTGCTACTGAAATTAAGGGGAAAATTTACTGTGATAGTCTTCTCACTTACGTAAGAGCAAACTTTAAGAAATGTACTGTAACACACTCTCACACTTAATTTTCATCTGTTGGCTAGATTGCTATGGCAAATATGTTGAAAAGTATCCCATATGTTATACTAAGGACTGATGGCATTTTCACTACTAGCAGAAGTGATGATAAACATGTACCAGCAACAGAGGGGGAGTGGACTAACCAGAGGCTATGAGGCTTTGCTTAAACTGTTCATATAAAATCAGAGCATGTGGTCAACTGCAGAGACAAGAAGGGAGAATTACTCCTACAGTGGTTGAGGTCAAGGAGACCATGCCACTGAAAAATACAGATATCATCATGCAGTATTAGGTTTTACTGAATTCTTTGTTTCTTTCAGAGAACTGAAGAAAGGAAGCAAGCCCCTTGGGGAAGAGCTGAGGGATCTTCTCAGGCACTGTCCTCAGAGCCTGCCACACCTTCAGAGTTACAGGACAAAGCCACATCTTAAAACTGCTACCTTAAAGCCAGGGGTAGGGACAGTTTTGCCACAGGTATTGCTAATAACCAAGTAGTTTCCAGGTTACTGGCTGAAGTTTATAAGGATTTTCCCAACCACTGAAAGACAAAGCCTATAAAACATAACCAGTATCTGCACACAGTCTCTGCTCTGGCAGAAAACAAACCACTTGTGGAGGTTTTTGGTGCAGTGTGAGGGGGTGTTAGCCATGGCATCTGTTCAGCTGGGGCCCTGGGCTTGACTGTGGCTGTGCAAATCTGGGATAATCAATTAGGTAGGGTGTCAGCGTGCCAGCACAGATGTCCTCAGTCAATTGCAGATAATCATCGCCTTCTTTGAAATTTCCAGAGGAGATTGCATTACTCTTGGGACACCCTTGACCTCCCATCAGGAAAGGTTTCCCAGATAAGAAAAATAAAAGGATCATATCTTTTTCCTAGTGCAGCAATATATATTGCAGGCTATTCATAACCCTGAAAGGGTTAGAGTGATGCACTGAGAGCTGCATGCAAACTGCAGGACACAGGAGCAGAGCTCTGCTCTCCCTCCCTTCCCCAGAATGAAATAAATACTGCAGCACGTTATCAAATACATCCAGGCACTTACAACCAGATATTCCTCCATGAGCTACCTGTGACAGCCTGTCAATGAGGAATAGACAGTGCCATCAGTGATCTCAGCAGACATTCTTTACCCAGGAAGGCCAGCAGCTTTCTGGGTGTGCAGCTTCTGCAAGGTCACACAAAGGGAGAAGGTTTTTAATTTCAGTCCATGCTTATTCAAGATGGCACCTGGAATATAAGGAACTGTTTGTGGAAAAACGAGATGAAACTTCATCTCACAGGGACTAAAAGAAACAATTTATCAGTGCTTCAGATTTTACTGGTACTGACTTCAAAAACTTCCTAAGTAGGAATAAAACAAACCTAATAAAATTCTTCCACATCATCCGGTTTCAAATATGCGGTTAGAAATTTTTTAGGGCTGATCAAGGTATCAGTGGTACAGGCTTGGAAACAAAGATTGGTTTTATTAGAAGCCGAGGACAACTTTTGAATCTGGAAGAACATCTTAGTGAGAAAACACAAATGAAGCTCATTTTGCTTAATCCATCACTGCACAAAGGACAGTTAATATCAGAAACAAAGGCTAAAAATAGCTATGATAGCCCGGAAAGGGAGCTGGATTCAGAGGATTGTTTTGAACTCTGGTGATCATATTCTGATTCTTAATAAAATTATTATTTTTAAAAAAAAAAAATAAAAGTTATGGCATGAGCAATAGCAACAAGAACTTGTCCGCATGGTAAAAACCATGCAAGCAGAAGAGTCTTTTATTTAGTTGAGATGCATCTGGAAGACCTAAGGGTAGAAAACCACTCCATTTTGCTTTGTTTCAAAACCCAGGCAGCTGCTGAGTGGACCAGGAGCCTGCAAAAGCAAGTATTGGCTGCTTGAGACAACTCTGATTTCTCTGATCCACACTACTTCAGGAGAAAGCAAAGGAAAAGTAACACTTTAATAGAAAAAGGAAAAAAAACCCCAAAAAACAACAAAACATCGAGCCTCCTAGGCAACAATGATAAATACAGAGAACTAGGTGTGTTGGAGTTAGTCATGTCTACACTGTAGTCAGGGCTGTGTAGCTGAGAGATAAACCTGCCAGGTTTTATCTGGCTCGGGTTTCAGTAGTCAAACTGTTGTGACAGCACAGAGCTCATCAATTCATACACAAATAATGGCTGTGACTGTATTTTAAATATCTACGGATTTCCTTGGGCATGCACTGCATCTCCTCTACTCTGAGTTTATTCACTCTCCACCTATTTTATCACATGGTTGAGCTAAACCAGTGAGTTCTGATATTGAATAGTGTATATTTTATTTTTTGTTCTATTGAGCATTACTCGAAGTGAAATAAAACATAAAAAGCAGAGTTCTTTGTCTGCTGTTCCTAGAGCCTTTGGACAGGTAGCATTAACTTCTCCAGCAAATTTTTGCCCATTTCAGTCAGACCACTCTGAAAAAGAAAGAAGCCAATTTGAGCGGCCTGTGAAGACAATAATGGCTATCCCTGTTTCTAAGTAGTGATATAAAGGGTCAGACATTACACCTTACAAGAAAATGTTCATCACAGAGTCAGGCTGAAGAGACAACTCTGTAAAAAATGAAGTATTTCATGTACATTAAGGAATTATGTTCCAGAGTTTGAGCATCCTACTGCATTGGTCATTTTTTGATGACCATACTGTCTGACAGTACTGCCAATTTTCACACTGAAATATCAATGCATCAGTTTCTCTAACTGCAAGACCATGCAAAAATGTCCACATCAAAAACTGAGGGGTTTGTCTTGCTCATTCATTGCAAGAGAAAAAAAAAAACCTGCTCATCCCTTAGTTGTGAGCCCTGAGAGTGTGAAGAGACCTAAGAAAATGAGTTGTGTGCCAGCACCATTGGTCAGATATCAGGGTCTTGCAGGACTGAGTTAATTGTTTTGGATCAGGTTGGACCACCTTGTGTCTATTAAGGGTGTAATTGATTTCACTGTGATGACTTGCAGAGAAAAGTCCTATCTAATGTGTATAGGAAATTAAGTCTCCTGACACAGGGAGAAAATGGGTTAATCAAACAAAAAATTTCACTTCCAGCTTTACAATTTGGGGATTTTTAAAATAGTCTGCAGAGATTCCATCCTTTAACTGTGTCAGATGGTGTTGTTGGGTGGTTTTCCCTTCAAGATCCCTCCCAATGTTGTCATAATCTACTCCAACATGAATATTAACATATGCTCTGCTAATGTGTGACCTTCTAGCACTGCATGCTTCCTTTAGCCATGAAGGCATCCCCAATATGATATCCCCAATATATGCTCATGTTAAGACAGCCCAAGTGATAAATGAAATGCAGATTAAGCTTTAATTGTAATTAATTACAAGCACACACAGCAACGCCCATGTTCAGCACCATATAAGATTGGATTTTTTTCTGTGAACACCTATCAATGTGTAAGGTTTAGATAACAGCACAAATTCATACTGGAGAATGCTAAATACAATACCCATGAACTTCATCCAAGTGTCTGGACCAATGAAAGGATTTTAATAATACCTTTGTAGCTAAATGCCTAGTATATGTTGCCCTCTCGTGGAAGATGGGATAAAGTACAATTTCCTTTGAATTAGGATTTTGCAGTGATATTTTAATGCCTGGAATGCGATGATTTATTGAATTCACGATTTATCATGTTAAACACTGAGTATATCCTGTAAATGACTGCACTTGACAAGCAAACCTAGGTAATTAAATGTACTAAATCAGGCTTATCCACTGCAAATTGCACGGCCATAGCAGATGTTTCGTTTGCTCATATGAAAAATAAGAATATAAATATCACGTATGATTTTAGATCCTGGTCTAAGTTAAATTTTTTCCTAGCCATTCCAAATATTTTTTACATTTTTTTAGTTGTTTCTTTTTGAAAAACCCAGACTCACCTCACCTATGAATGCTTGTACCTGTATTACACATTACATGAATAGAATGCCTTGGATGTTTCACATCTCACTATCAAATCACTCACATTCTTTAAATGCAGATTAATTAAAATACTTTCAAAGAACAACACATTAATTAATATTTTTTCAATACATATTTAAGATACAAATACATTCCTTATCAGCTAAGAAGAAAATCATTAAGCCTGATATAAAAATTTAAGCAAACACTAGAGAACATGAAAACAAATTTTAGTGAAGCTAAAGAGAAGAATCAAGAACTTCAAAGGCAGTTTAACACACTATCAGGATACTTCAACTGTTAAACATTGAATGGTACCTGGATTTTCCATGCTAAATACAAATATTTTGATTATTTTTGAATGTCTGCTAACAGAAGATAAGTTATATTTGACACGCTTACATAGCATTGTACTTAGGGCAACTTCAGATACTTCTAAGTGGTTGTCTTTGTTGCCTGTTTGGGGTTTGGGGGCGTTTTTTGCCATCTCAGTTTGATTTCAGAGATGAGACAGTTTAGTACAGACTTGATCAAAGATTTCCATCAGCTGTGGACAAAGGTCAGGTGTCCATGTTAATGTTATCAGTGGTCTGTGACAGTGCTGACAGCTGAGTGTCACTGATATGTCTGCAGGATCTGATGGATTTGGTGTGATTGCTTTATTCTTCGCCCACTGACGTTTTATTTAGTTTGGAAAAAGGGGCTGAAGGGAGGTTGTGATTAGCTAACACATTTCAGCTCACCCTGTCCCATGACCCTTTGCCTAGTGCTGGCACAAACCAAACATTTTACTTGATTTGCTTGGATGAAATCAATCCGAGAGGCAGAAGGCTTCAAAGTTTAACTCGTTGGTATCCCTGGATTGTCTCTCTCACACACACACACACACACAAAAAGGTAAATTTACAGGATGTTTGAATTCTTTCAATATATGGGATCATTTATGGAAACTGAAAACAATATGAGGCCGCAGTGTCATTGATAAATATTTGGATCAATGGAAGGCTTCAAGCTTTGGTTTTTTCTAATAACTCCCTCTTTTCTCCCCTGTGAAGTTTTTGGCTGTAGCTTCTGCCTGCTCTAGGAAAACACTGATTAATGAACATCCTATAAACTGAAGCTATGTCGACTGATAAGACCCTAAGCCACTGGCTAACATCCTCAAATAATCATTCCATATTTCTTCAAAATCAGTTTTCTAAGAAGAGTCTTGTATTTCTTGGACTTTTACCTCAGAATTTTATCTAACATGTCCCTTAAGTCTGGTTCTGTCCTTTTACACCTATTAGGATGTGTAGGCCTCTGTTTAGAAAAAGATATTCTCACCCTTCTAACATATATTCTAACATATATTCATACTTATTGGATGTAAATTACTTGAGTTATCCTTGCTTCACAGAAGTGTGTTAAGGAAAATATATTCTGCAATTTTTAATGCATTATAGTCCATCTATTGTCAAGATCATAACAAAATATAATCTCAATAATATTAATATTGACACAAAACTATCTCATAGGGCTTATGTCAATATGAAATACACTGATCTGAAAAGCAATTTATGTTTTTTTAGTGTTCATTTATCAGTGCTGGTCTGATCCATCCTTGGAGCTGGCTTTCCATTCAGCCCCACACACATTAATGCTGGCTCAAGGCAGGCGGAAGGGATGCCTGGCAGAGCACTGGGGACAACACAACCATTGCTTCTGCCAGCAGCATCAATTTGCTTTGACTTGATTGAGATGTGAAGCAACACCACAGCTAGATGACCTAGGTAAATTGAGGTTTTAGCAGTTTGAGGTCAATAAGGCCCAGGCTTGAAACCCCAAACCACCTACATGTATCACAAAGCATTAGGCTCATGTGTGCACAGAGAACAGCAGCACTGACACAGCCCCTGCCCTTCCCAGGAGCTCCTGGGACTTTATTCATGAAGGAGCATCCTGTAGCAGAGCTCATCTTCACACCAGAAAGTTATGGATCATGAAACTTTAGCAGCACTTACCATAACATCCAAAGGGAGGACAAATGAAAACAATATATTAGGGTGGCTGCTTTTATATTCTTGTTCAAAAGCAGACATAATGCAGCAGCAGTAGCTCTAGTAATAGGTGGCAACTGCTCTCATTTCAAATAACAAAACATAGTTTCTTCTGGCTCCTCACCTAGGCAGTTACACCTTCATCTTATCAATCTGGTAAATCATTTTGGAAAAGTACCATTTACCAGAGTCAGTCATGAAGGCACTGACAAGGTACTAGACATTTCTGTTGCTTCTGACAAATTATTCATACAGAGAAGAAAATAATCCTTGCAAAAAAAAAAAGGTTTTATTCATGAAAAAAAAAAAACAAAACTCCACAGAAATGTGGAAAAAGCATCAAAACTAGAATCCTTCACATGCAGCATATGTACAGCTGCACATACACAGGAAACTAAGTGAAATTTGTACAATATTTTTTGAGATCTATGCAATCCAGATACAGGCAAATCCACGAGAGCAGTTTGAGTCTTGACCAGCCTGATAGCTTGTTCAGTCCAAACTTTCATAATTTTACTGCAATTAGAACTTCACAGTGGAGCTGCCCTGTCTTCAGGTTACTTCTGCAGAGGAGAATTAGAGAATTGCAGCTTCAGAAAATCGAGAGTGGATGTGTTTGGTGTGAAATGCTCCAAGGAAAAAATGTAGGCAATATCCAATATTGCTGTCATTGTGGGTAGAGGATCCTAAGCCTGAGCATCCCTGGCTTCTCCTTTGTTTCCTCACAGCAGAAACACAAGTTGTTGCTCACAAGACTCTTTTACTAATACATCATTTAGTCCAAGGACTATCAGAAAACTCCGCTGACAGTCCCTTTGAGGAACAAATAAAAGTCATTCTGTGTATTCACAGTACTTTCAGTTGAATAAAACATTTCATGGGTCATGGTTTCAGGTTTCATATCCTGATAAATTTAGATTAGCAGCCATACTCCTTTACAAAGGTGGGTGAAAAAAAGCTGCCTGTTCAACAGACCTTCCAAAGGCTGGAGGTCTCAAAAAGCTTCTAAAATAGCTTTTCTTTTTCTTTTTTTCTCTACTCCAGAAATCAATATGCTTTAAAACATTTTACCTTCAGGCGTTAAAGCACTTTAAAAAGAATGAATTAAAGGCAGGGCTATTCCCCCATGATATTTTTAAATCTAGCTTCTCAATATACAATATTATTATATCCCAAAATTTGAACTCAACAATTATGGTTCAAAACATATATTCTTCTGTCATGGATAATTTTTTATTTTTGATATCCAGAACTCAGATGAAGTATCTTTATTTCACACATTTCAGGGGAGGTAGGAAGAAGCAAGAGGCCAGAAGATTATCCCTACTGCATTCTTTTTTTGCTTTCCAGCTAGTATAAGATTTATGTCTTACTTCAGTCTTCTGCTGAATTCACTTCATAGTGAATGTGCATGTATAGCAATTTTACAGCCAAAATCAATGTAGAACTTGCAGATCCTGTTATATTTGATAGTCTGTTAACACAAAGCTCATCTTTGCAGTAACATCATGGCAAAGCAAAATTTAATACATTTTTGTTATATTGAATGTGATTTTAATTATCTTAATGCAAGACCTATATGAAGAAGGAGTAACTGCAACATACTAAAGCATTTCATCCTGTTTCTCATCTAAAACTGAACCATGAGCACAATGATTTTCAAGCAAACCTGATCAGGAATACAACAAGGACAAGGAATACCATCAGCATTTGGTCCAAAATCTCCATAAAGCCATTAAAATTGGTAGGTTCTGAATTAACACTTCCAGCAACAGCCAAGGATTAGAATGAACCTAAAGCCCAGTATCAAAAAGTTACATCTCTTTAATAATTGGATTTACAGATTCTCTGTCATTCCTCACAGATATCTGCAGTTTCTGTATTTTCTGCTCTTCACTGTTGTTCTATTAACTCTTTCACATCCACGAAACACAGTTGGTGACATGATCACAGTTTGAGATCAATTAAGAGGTACATGAACAATATTATGCAGAAGACATCCTGAGCAAAATACAACAGGATTCACCACTACTTGACAGCAATTTACACACACCTTGGAATGCAAATTTTAAACTGACAAAAAGTATGGTTACTTTATTCACTCATATCAAGAGAGCACTAAAAGGGATGGGAAAAGCTTGCCCAGGCCGGCCCTCCCTGTCCCTGGAAAGAACAGAGGTGGGACTGCTGAGCTGTCAGCCTATGCCACAGGCCTGGAAACAAGTCCAGGTGCTGGTCAAAGGGTAAGGTCAGGGCCAGGGGTGGTAGCAGGCTCTGCTGGCAGACTGCATCTCTCATTTTCAATTTTCACCCACAGGATGAGGGGGCACACTTATACCTTTGCTGGCTGTTAGCATGGCCAGAAAAAAGCTAAGTGTTTTCTCTTTGCTCTTCAGCCAGCACTCTGTCAAAGCTCTACTCCACAGCAGCTGGGAGAGGAAAAATTTATTTTTGCCTACATTGCTGAGAAGCCCTGAGTCAGCTCTGCTAGAATGATCCCTCATGATGAAAAATTTATGGCTTTTGCTTTGCCTCACTCCCTGCCTTTTAATATCCTCTCCTTTTCCCCATAGTGTTTTTCCCAATTGGATTTGGCAACCTCCCCAATTCCTGTTTTACATTCTCCATCATCATTTTCAAAATAAATGTATCTAGCCTCGTGCCTCTATTTCAAGACCTCTATCCTTTGTTTTAAGATTGATGGATTTTAAAGGGTGAGCCAAATCCCTAAATGCTCTAAATCAATATTGTTCTCTAAGAGTCTCTTTAATCACTTAGATGAGGCACCTATTTCTGGCAAACTTATGGAAGGAGTGAGTTACACAAGGCAAGGCCATCAGATGTGAAATGCTGTCACCATCTAGAGATGTTAGAATGTGCACAATCATCTAAAAACAAAAATTGACTATGAAATAAGGAAGCAAATCAAGTAATACCCCTCTTTCCAGCTGCATGCAAATTACCATTCTCTCCACCCACCACAGGGCTCCAGCCCATTAGGGTTGATGGCAATCAGCAGCCTGGATGAGAGAATGGAGCTTCCCCTCAATGCCATCTGTACAGGAGTGACACGGGAAGGGTCAGCCAACCAATCTACTTGCTGGTGCAGTAAATGAGCACTAGGAAGGTCAGGGTAAAACTACCACTGAGTTTACCCCAGATTTTTGTGGGCTTTATTTACAAGGAAATTTTCCATCTCAGAAGAAAGACACAGCTCAAAGAAACATTTTAAATAAATCTGTTTGTTCCAGCATAGTATTTAAGAAACAATTTCATAAAAAAAACCAAAAAAACCAACAGATATAAACATTTTTCTTTGCTTTGCCTGGGGATTTCTCTGGATCTCATTTTGATTGCTGTACTTTTCCCTTGCACTGGTTTATAAAAATCTCTTTGTCTGTGATCTCCAGGAGTGTTTCTGCCACTTCGACAAGCTAATGAAAAGAACTGACCTAGATGCTAACACACTTTTATGTATTATTATTATTCATTTTTATGTATATTACTTGTTTATGAGTAGCACAAAAGTAACTCCTGTTCACACTCCACCTCTCCTTGCCTTTGGAACAAAGGAATGCTGCATCTGTGCTCAGAGGATGCCAGATTGCTGCCTGTGCCAGCCTAGATTTGGCTGGCAGGCAGCCCACTGGGGTGGCACAGCAGCTGGTAGAAGCTGGGACAACCCTTCAAGTTTCTGCTTTTTTCCTAAAACTGCACCAGCCATTGTCAGGATGTAGCCAAAATATCTCAATTATCCCAAGTTATATATTCACAGAAGCATGGAATACCCTGAGTTGGAAGGGACACACAAGAACCCACAAATCCTGATCCAAGAATCCCAGTGTGTGCCTGAGAATGTTGTCACACCCCTTCCTGAAACAAGCCCTTTTTGAAATCCGTGAGGCTTTGTGCTGTGACCACTGCTCTGAGAAGCCTGTCCCACTGCCCAGCCATCCTCTGGGATACAAATTTTTTCCTAATATCCAACATAAACATCCCCTGGCATGGCTCCTTGGGTCCCATCACAGGTTAACAGAGAAGAGATCAGTAGAGGTCTCCCCTCAGTAGTTACTGAGTAACATGCAGCTACCTACTAAAAGCCCATGGAATGCTGATTCCAAAGGAATGTGTAGTATTCCAACACTGTCTTTGGTGAAATTCCTGCTTTCTGTGCCTGCCATTAAGAGACTGTCTGTGTTAGCAGAAACATGGCAAGGATTGATCAGTCCTTTTCTTTCTTCCTAAAAATAGCACCACTACCTTTAATGAAGAACTAGTTTCGGTTCAGAGACAGAAATTCCAGATAAGTCACAAAGAGGTGGTTGGTTACACCAGGCAGCAGAGCTGCCTGTGCACCTTCTGGGCACTGGGAATCCGTTCTTGGGGAGCTGTGTGGAGCTGGCTCCCAGCTGGAGCCTCCAAGGGAACTGGAACCAAGGTCACATGCAAGGACCCACCCATTACGACATTGTGAGCAGAGACAGCTTGACAAAATCTTATTTGTATGTGATTTCACCCCTTTTGTGATTTGAACACTTCAAGAAAACCATGGTGAAATACATTACACTTTAATTCAAAAAATTCAGAAAACCTGTACTCCAGGCAGCAGCAGCCAGGTGAGAGCAGCACAGAGACCTCCCAAGCAGGAGAAAAAGAGACACCCAGTGTTCTGCCTGTCCAAGGGGACACTGAGTCAGCATTCACCTGACCTTCACACAGAATAGGTAATGTCTAGCACCAGTGTTGGAGCTGAACATCAAAACAATCTCATTTCTGATTACTGATCTGTGGACAGCAGGAGAGTTTCAGAGAACAAATAACATTGAGAGAAATATCAGCAAACTAAGGTATTTAATGTCATGTAAAATATTTTTTTTATCTTTACTGACTGATCCATGTATCTGCTGAGCTAGTATTTCAGAAAATGCTGTTAACAACAGGAGAACAGCCTTGTTTCTATTACGAGGAGCATATTTTGACTTCATGCATGTACTGATGAAGGCAATAACATGTCTAGGAAAACAAGTTGCAAGGTTTTTTATTATTTATGTAATTTCATGCTTTTAAAAGAAGAACACCTCTTTAAATGACAATGTTAGCTGTAAGCCGTGTATTTTGTCAAAATGTGTTTTTTTAATTAACATTGCAAATGTTTCAGACAATTGAAAAAGGTGCCAGGAACATTGATGTTGTGATAATGATAAAACTTTGCCTGTAGAATAATGGAGATTAAAACTGAGTAGATGCATTGCTGGCAAACTGGAGGGTCAAATAGAAATGTTTACTTGTTTCATTCTGGAAATAAAAAAATTGAATTTTCTTGCTCACATATGAGAATGAAAAATAGAATCCATTGATGGCCAAGTTATTTTAAAAATACATTTTTACCAATAGCCAAACAATGTAGTCAGAGCTATGTTTATTTACCATTTACAGCTTTGTAACTCTAACATGGAATTAATAATATGCTTAAGTGTTTTGAATCAGCCAAAAGCTTGTGAAGGTAAAATTGCGGAATACACTTGAAATATGATGATGAACTCATTGCAAGGATTGAAAAACAATAAAATTATTTGCAGTTTGAATTTATGATTTTTTAAAATCTAACATGCTGGGGGAAAATAAGACCCTTTAATTACTACTGACTAGAGCATGATAGGAATTGATATGATTTTTTTAGCATCTTTTTCTGGTGCCTTGTCTTTTACCTTCTTAAAGAGCAATATGTACACCAGAAAGAAAAAAAAAAAAAAACCAAAACCAAAACATCATATCTTACTTTCTCTTTCTTCCCCCTGCTCACTTTCCTTCCCATCATACCCTCTGCTGGTGTGTTTTTGTGCTCTCCCCCTCATCCCTTTCTTGTTCACTCCCATGCCCAATAAAAATGGATGCCTCTGGCTTATGATTTTGCTCTTCTCTCCCTGCTGGATTATCAGCATAATTTGATGCACTAAAGTGACAATGAAGACAGAGAAAATATGCAAAATAAAGTCAACATGCTTCCTCATCTGCAGTCACTTGAAGACAGGTGTTGGATGAAGAGGTAGCAAAAAATCTGAGCCAGACAAGCTTTGCTTGTTGGCATAGCTCCTTTTTTGTTTGCTGTTTCATGATAAATGACTCTGTTGTCCTGAACTGAAGGCAGAATATTTCCCTCCCTTCTTTTATCTTGTACCCGTTTAGAGTTACATCATGTTTGCTTCAGGTTTTCTGCAGAATACAGGCTGTATATTTGCTCAAACACGTGTGGATTTTTTGTGCCAAAGAATGGTAAGGAGTGCTCTCTCACTGAAGGGCCCTTGCCCTCTCCCACAGAGAAAGTGTTCCCCTGCTCTGGACAAGAGCATGAAAGTCTGTAATTTTAACGTTATTAAAACAGACATCAAAACATCTTTAAGCCTTTTATAAGATGGAAATTGAAGTGTAGGGGGTTTTCAGTCTTTTTCCTCTTCTCCATTAGTTGGAATTATGTAATCATTTTTCTTTTTTACTTTTTTTTGTGAACGTGAACAATTATCAAGATACATACATTGGAAATTTTGATTCAAAATGGCAAAGCAACAGAGTGTGCATAATGGTAGCCAAAAAGGATTTGAGATCACTGCATGGCAAACAAAGCAGCTTTTTTTTGACATGCAAATTTTCACATGAAAAGTAAAAATTGTCTGTGGCCAACTAGAAAAATATCAGAGCTATGTTGTGCCTTTTCAATACACAGTTGAACAAACTTATCCATCAGAGGTTTTACTACTGCACAAGTAATGTATTCATGCTTGACAGTTCCAAATAGGAGTGTGATTTTGACTTTAAAAAACCAAATAATACTGTTTATCTGTGTAGAACAGGAATATGACTGGATGCTGAGAAGTTATTGTGAAAGGAATAAAGACAACACTGGATGCTGAGTGTTACAAAATTCAGACTGAATGGGATATATTTTGACATCTGAACCATGATAAAATCCATTGACTGGTTGCAAGAACACATTCACAAAGACCTGGCTTATGGGATAAGGGCTTTCTGCAACAGCCAAATGCAATTTTCTTAGATAACTTGCAAACATGCCAAACATGAGCATTCTGTCCCTGATTTTTATGTAGTAGATTTTTTTTTCTTTTGATCATAAGTTGCTTCATACCAGACAATAAAAAGGAAAAGGTTGAACGTGGAAGGTTTTATTACAAAAAATAAATGTCACATTTGAAGGTGCAAATAGAAGCAAAGACTCTGTTCTACAAACATAAAATGAGCTGTAAATTTCATGGGCCACATCTGACAGAAAACAAAACAAAGAAGCTTTTTTTTTTTTTTTTAACTTCAGAGATATACAACATATAAATAGCAGAAGACAAGATTATATCTGTCAGAAAGCAGAAAAAAACCCGAGACCACTTAAAGCCTGTGGATTACAATTCAGAGGTGAACTTCTTCAGAGATTTTTTGTGCTCTAATGCTGTTGAGGCTGTAGCTGAAGTTTTTGAGGATAAGCACCCCATGTACCAAAGGAGAAGGAAGATGGAATGCTTGAGATAAGCTTGGACAAAGAAGGTGTGTGAAACATGAACTTACCATTTAAATATTAAAAAATACAAAGAGAAATAGGTAAATATTATTTTATTGCATCTCTTTGAAACAGGACAGAAAAATCAAGTACAGTTACTGATATTTTAAGGGTTCTGAGAATTTTTTACCTTTTGAAAGGGAAGGACATTGAAATTTTTTTATGTCCCTAATTCTTCAAGTTTTATGTCCCTAATTCTTCTTCAAAGACCAAAAAGGATCCAGAACTGAAGAAAATGTGAAAGCTTGGTATCACAGAAGAGATATGATGTACAATTTCCTGATCCATCCTTCTCATGGAGATTTGTGCTAAACTCTGCTGCTCAGCATGCCAACAGGATATTCTAATCCATATGTTTGCCAGAGCTATCAACAGATCTCTGGTAATAATAATGTTTTCTTTATCACCTTTCAGCTTTCTTATGCTTTTAGAGGACAGTGCCCAGAGACTGATCAGAGATAATATTAAAATTGGACAAGGAAGACTGGGGGCACCTTGAAGCATCCATCATACATATCAAACTACAGTCTTTAGGCACTTCATGGAATTATTTTAGGCATTCTTATTTTATCTGCAAATTTTTATCACATTGCAACATATGAAGAGAGAATTTCAGATCTTGAAACAGGAGATGAGTCTGCTTAGGGCTGAAGAGGTCTTCTGCCAATTGCAAAGCAGTGTAAGTCCATGTAAGACCACTGAAATTAAAGCATGGAATGGAGTATGGCATCTGATCCTTATTATGCATAAAATGTTGAAATTGTGTATTTATAGCTTTGTATTCCTTTTATTTTTCCCCTGGAATTTCCCTCTCTATCTCTTTAAAATCTCATTTTTCTCCCATCAGTTTCTTTGCCTCTCAATACCACTGAGATCATACTGCTCCCAAGTATTCCCACTACTTCCATTCTTGCTGTTCAAAGTTCCACCATGATTCCTTGCATGTGATTTATTTGCAGCCTGAAAATTATCTTCATTCCAGACCTAGAAAAGCACAGCACAGCTCAATTTCCCAGGCAAATCACACCCTGGGTCCCAACAAGGCCAATGCCTTTCCTTCTCATTGCTGTGGCCAAATGTATTATTACTGCAAAAGTGAGGGCACCTTTCTTCGTCCCATCCTCAGATATTTATCCTCTTCCCTTTCCTCAGATATTTATCAAAATTATACAGGCTGGCTCTTCCAGCGATACTTCACATTTCTGAAAATGTTTATTTTGCTTTCTTTTTTCCTCAGCCATAACACTATTTATTAAAATTTGACACAAGTTTGTAAATTAGCAAATAGCCCTCCCCAACACCCTCCCCACAAAAGATAAAACAACAAAAAAAACCCCCCACCCAACCTGAGAAAAACCAATACAGAAAAGCGACCACCCAATTAAGTAGAAGTTAGTAGTGGAAAATAGTGGCTGTGCAACATTTGAAGATGTCTTCAAGAATCCTTGTACTAACCAGAAGATGAAACTCGCTGTAAACAAAGTACAATTAAAAAATGCACTTAATTGATATGTGTTTTGTTCCAGAGTTTAGCAGGGATCCCATCAACACAGTTTTGTACCGTAACTTCCAGTTAAATAAGTTTCCACACCATCCCTAGGCAGAAGTAATTTATCTGATAAAGAACATCTTGGATGGTCTGAAAGAGAACCAATAATTTTCTAGCTTTAAGAGCCCAGATAAGCAACTAATTATTCAGATTTCAAACAGTCAAAAATAAGTACTCTGAACCACTCCCCTCACCACAAAAAAATCTGAGCAGTAATTATCCAAAATGTCTGGTGACTACTCATAATAGATGGTAAGAAACAGCTGGATTCACTCTTAAAATTAGTCTTATCTAAACAAAGGAGAATCCAAAATTGTAGGACTAATGCAAACCTTTACAGTTCTGCCCGTGAAAAATGTCAGCCTAGATGATGACCAGTTAATTTACTCTCTACAAGAACAATTCTATTTAGAATGCAAACAATGCCATTTGTATTGAGCATTTCCCCATCTTAATTTTCACATTAAGAAATGCCCGTTTTTCACCTTCTTTTAAAGTGTTTTCTCTTCCCCTAAAATATACTTCAAAAATCACTTTTTTGGCGTGAAGCTGGCTATGTTAAACGCTAGATGGCAGAACAAGGCTGGAGCTGAGCATCTGAAAAGGCTTGTCTTCAATTGAGCTCCTCTGCATTTCCAGAGGTACCAGCTGAAATATTTCACCTGGTTCTTCCCATGAGAGTTGTCTGTGGTTATACAAAAATCATCTCCGTATATAATAACCCTTGTATACACACACTGTTTTCATTCCCTGTAAAAGAAAAGCCAGAGGTGTCACTTGGGCAGCCTCCTGGCACTTCCCTCCCATGGCCAGGAGTGTTCACTGTCCTGGGACGTCTGCACCACCACAGAGCTGCAAGGTCAGGTCCTGAAGCCAAATCCATCTTAAAATCTTTAGCTGCATGCCTAAGCTAAAAATGACCCAGAACTCAATGGAGAATTTAGGCTAAAGTATAGATCAGAGAAAGGGATTTACTTTTCTAGGCTTGTCGAGAAATCTAACAGTAGGGCACGCAGAAACAATACAAGGATATAAAACATTCAAACAAATAAATGAACAGATGGATTAGAAAGATCTGTTCTACACTCTTTCTTCTAAAATTTGAAATTGTTCTTTATAAACAATATAAAATTAATTAAGAGTCTAACAGAAATTAAATTTGAATGACCTTCCAGTACCTGAAGGCTGACAAGAAAGGAGAAAGATTTTTTACATGACCATGTAGTGACAAGACAAGGGGTATTGGTTTCAAACTGAGAGTAAGTTTAGATGGGATATTAGGAGGAAACTCTTTACTGTGAGGGTGGCAAAGCATTGGAACAGTTTTTACAGAGAAGCTGTGGACGCCTCATCCCTGGAAGTGTTCAAGGCCAGGCTGGATGGGGCTTTGTACAATGTGATCTAATGGAAGATGTCCCTGCCCATGACAGGGGGTGGAACACCATGATCTTTAAGGTCCTTTCCAACACAAACTATTCTATGACTCGATGAAATTAAGAGATGAACACATAAGCTAATTCACCTACATGCTTAAAAGAATATGACAAACAAATGCGCCTAAACAAATTAATAAAAGCAAGGTGAAATTCAACTGCATTGCCACTGAAAATTATTAAGATATCATTTTGTTCACAATCAGGCTCATGGGCTCCTGTGTCCCACTGTGTCTACAACAAATCCCACTACATCCCTTCAGTGGAGCACCTCACATTTTGGGTAAGTGGGTAAAGTGGAAAAAAGACTTGTGTTGGCTCTCTGAGAATTTACATCCAGCTGAACTTGAGCAGCATCACGTGACTTTTTGCTAACAGCATTGGCAGTAGGTTGCAGATTGAACAGCAAATTTCAGTGAAGCTGCACTGCAACTCTGCTTTTGATTCTTGTGTGAAGGAGTCAGCTGTGGCAGCCAAAGGTTTTGCAGACAAGCAACAATGCACCCATTAAGCCAAACATTGCCCAAACTGGGCAGCTCACAAAACAAGCAATGTGTACACACATTATCTATCCCCTATTGTCAGCCTTCCCTATACTACACTCTTTTCCTCCCCACTCCTAGACTTATACTTTAGAAGCTTCAGTCTTCCATATTTTGGAAGAGCTCTGCTCTGCAGCCCCTCACAAGGTCTCTGAATGTACACAGAAACCTCTCAAACTAAGACAACAAATGGCCATGGAGGGCTGCAGAGCTGCTGCTCCAGGGAAGGCAGAGCAGCTGCTCAGAGCTTGCCTGTCCCACTCAGAGCTGTCTCTGGCACTGCCACGGAAGGAATGTGCACCAGGAATGGCTTGGGCAACAGCCTGGCTACCACTGGTAATCAAATATGTCATTCATGCTGCATTATTTCAGGCTTATAATATCATATATAATATTTCAGGCTTCATGCTGAATGATAGGCTGAGGATTGGTGCTTTGGGAGGATGAAATTGTATCATCTCCTAAGAATCACTGTACACAAGCATGTAAACTACAGATTAAACATAGGTAAGGGGAGGGAGAAGGAGGAGAGGGCAAGAGTGAGAGAGGAGAAAAACTCACTCTATGTATGCCACTCACTGGCTCTTTTGTTCCAGTTTTGCATCATTCTTAAAATGATACATTTAACTGGAATAAAGCAGGATTTTCAGGCCAAATGGGCTGAAGTGAGATCATGTCTGGCCTGCCAACTCCCCTGTTCTGTGGGCAGCTGTGCCCATGGCACTGCAGCAGCAATACCCCACATTTCCCAGGGCTCTGTTGTTCCCCAGCTCCTCCTGCCTCAGCTCCTCCTCTGGAACCCAAATATCCAGAAATGGGAGAAGTTCCAAAATGATGAGAAAAGAACACAGGGAAAATCAGATGACTGCTCCCCAAATAATTCATAGTTGTTTTCCTTGTCCTCACAGATGCCTTTGCACTGCACAAAGGAATTTAAGCAAAAAGGATGCCATGGTAAGCTAATAGGAATTTCCTTTAGTTGTTGTTCATACCTGAGCTATGCAAGCCTTTATGCCTGGAGTTTGGTATTGCTGAGGTTAATGAGACACTGCAAATTTCTCCTTCATACACTTTAAAACTGGAACAAGAGGTGTTTTCCCATCTCTAGTCGTAACATCAAAATGTGAAATTACAAATATATAATCTAGATTAATTTCTTATCTTTTTTTTTCCCTCTGGGATTAATTACCTGTTTATCAACTGAAATCAGTTGATAATCAGTTGATAATCATTCAAGCTAGCATAGGAGTACTACAAGGGGGAGGAGTCCCAAAATCTTCATAATCAAGCATGTTTTGGATGGATCAATTTTTGTACCATTTTTCTGCCTTCCCGTGTCTCATCTCATGTACAAACATCCTCACATATATACTCAGAAATCCATCTCACTGCTCTCTTTCAATCCTTTCTTTACCATCCAAGATCACTGCACAAACCCTGTGGTGAAGGTAATTTCACAGCAGCTCACATTGCTTCCATCTGCTTCAGACCTTGGGCCCTTTTCTCACCCCATGAGAACAAACCTATTCATTTTTCACCTCAGACTCCAGCCTCTTTGAAGCAGTTGCCAGGTTTTTTTACTGTATCATGATTACTTGGTTGACATTAAAATAAAAAGAATACATATATTTGTGTGTGTGTGTATATATATAAATACACACATATATACATATATATACACACACTGTATATATATATATACACACATATATGTATACACATATATATATTTGAAAAATAACAAGGCTACTAGGTTTTCTGTTTGAGTGTGAGCATTATACAGATGAACTGAAATATGACTCTGACCATTCATCATCAGTGCAAACTTCTGGGAGCACATTGATGTTTTTATCTAGATATCTTCTAAGTTCAAGAGCCTTCACACTGAGCACAAAATCCTCTTTCACTGTCAGAAATATCAGCTTTCTAGCCTTTTGGCTGGATAAAAGTAGTAATACCTATGAAGAGTTTATTCAAGGAGGGGAAAATTCTTCTCTAGATAGAGCAGAAGAGCCACACAGCAGCAAAAGTAGGTGGCAGCAGATGACAGATTTATACTCTCTGGAGGACTTCCTTCTCAAAAGCCAAGAAGCCATTGCACTGTCTGACACAAAACAGAGATGATGCTAAAAGTTTACATTTCAAAAACATTTAGACATATTAATGGACAACACTCACTCCCACAAAAGACTATTAAAGACACCACTTTGGGCTGGGAAATCCCTTGGAGTGTTTTTGGGAGATGGGCTTTCCCTGTGCATATATTGCACATGCTCCTGGCAATTTTGGATTTCAGGCATCAAAAGAAATGGGAGCTGTGATAGCCCTTTCTACCTTCTTGTTAAGCTTCAGTGTATTTTGATGAGTGAAATGTTAACCTACATCAATTGTTTCAACGATTACTATAGAATGTAGTTAAAGAAACACGTTTTTACACTTGTTGATTTTAGAGAAAATACTCCATCAGTAAAGCTTGTGCATTATGCTGTCCTTGGTTATTCAGACAGCAAAGTAAAATCACTAGTTTTTCTTGGATTTCCTGCATTTTTGTGTGTTTTCATTCAGATTAGGGCAAATTCCTGAATAAACAGAATTACTGCTGAAAGCATCGCTCTAATCATGGGGAAAAACATTATATCCTCACTAATAGTGAACATAAACAGAAACAGCTTTTAGTTTTATTGAAGCAAGACCTCTTGGACAGTAAAATAATATTTAAGCTGATTAAGCACAGCAGAATCAGTTAGTGTATGAGTTAGTTCAGATAATTTTTATGTTGCCTTTCTGAACAAGGAAAAAATAACTTCAGCTGCAATTTACATTGAGAGCTGATAGCTGTTTCTGACTTAAAAGAAAGAAATGATCCTGCTGGTCATTTACAGGAGCTTGCTGCTTTATTTTGAAAAGAAACACTTTGTCACCTGTAGTTACAAAAATTGCCTACAGCCTTCAGTTTTGTGAAAAAATTCAGGCCCACTTAAACTTCTAGAACAGTCCCTACAAATCAGCACAATAAAAATCAACTCGCCCTGGAAAACCTTGTACATTGGAGTCTGACAGGGGGATCCAAATGTTCATTTTTCTCCTGTGCTGCTGTTGATAAACAATGGCTTAAACTCACGAGCAGGACTGGGATTGGGGCAGGCACAAAGCACCACAAGAGAATGGGGGAAAAGCCAAATCTTTGCAGGCTGGGATGTGTTGCTGGGGTGGGGAAAAGCCAAATCTTTGCAGGCAGGGATGTGTTGCTGGGGTGGGAACGTGACAAGAGCAGCTCACATGGAATGCTGGCCCACCTGGAGCACCAGAATCTGGCTCCTTCTGCGACCCCTTTGAGGGACAAATCCCCACAAGTGCCCATGCACTCAGTTATTCTGAACCCTAGCAACCCAATGGGTGAAATTAGATGCACCCTGGGTTGAATAAATTTTCAGTAATGAAATTCTAAATGTTAGGTAACACTACTTTTGTGTATATTGCTGTCTAAACACAAAGGGATATGTTTTAATTTTAATGCACAGAGGAGTCATATACACAACTCTTATTAACTGCAGCACATATAAAGAAAATCTTCATGCACTAAGAACAGATTCAATTTTTGTTTATTAAGCATACTGTGTTTCATCAGCTGTCTCACTACAATGAATCAATAAATAAGCATGGCTCACCAAAAATATGATAGTGAATGACATAGAATCACAAATTCAGCTCTTATTACAAATACAAGAAGGGATCATAGCTATTTTGAGATAGTATCAATTCTATTTTTTACCATCTAAATTGAGACATTACAATGGTAGGTAGGTTCATGAGCCATGGAGTCTTGGAAGACCAGCTGGAAGTGGAAACTAATTTTGGAGAATTAGAACTACTAATAAATAAATAAATAAATAAATCAGCAAACATGAAAATGTGGACTCTACTAACATTTTTCTCACTTTGATTCTGAGCAGAGTTGGGATTCTAGGTGAAAAAAAAATATGTGAAGAGAGAGAAAAACAAAGTATGCTCCTTGCAAGGAAATGAGGAAGAATTTCTAGTGCTGAACTATTGAGTCCTGTTCTCAGATCTGGACATTGGGATCTCAAGCTCCATGTGTTTTTTAAACAGACTACATGAATCTGTTCTGCTCTGATGTGCAGCCTCACCACTCACACACTCAGCAGCACCTCAGTGCTTCCACAATTTCACTAAAAATTAGTGGGACTATTCAAGCACTGAAAAATAAATAATAAAAAATAAATAATGGCAGTCAAAAGCAGAGAAAAATGGAAAAATGACACTGCTCTTTTACTAGTGCTGAACTGTGGTGCTGGGTGGCACATTCCCAACAGTTTGCAAGAAATTGCTGGCAGGAGCCAGAGCTGTCTGCAGATCTCCTGAGCCTCAGCCCAGCATTTGCAGCACCACACAAACACCACTAATGCTCTGGAGGTACTCACAGCTTTGTTCTCCTGAAGAGGTCAGTGCACAGCATCACTTCTTTCCCAATGAATGCTTCAAAAAGCAATCATCTCTCTCATTGACAGATATTTCTCTCTGTCAAACTGTTTTTTAATGGCTCTCCGAATATTCTGGGTTCCTTACCTTTTCTCTACAGCCCTAGAAAACATATTTTTAGAAGTGTGTGGTGCTATCCAACAGAGATAAGTCACAGCAGAGGTAAGGGAAAAGAATATTTTGCTTGCCCATGTCCAGGGGAGATTACAGCCACTAGCCTAGGTGATTTATTGTCTTGGATTGTAAACAGCACACTGTAGCCTGCAGTAAAGACTCCTTGTAAAACAGCAAGGCATTCTGCTTTTATATTCTCTTTACACATACTGCTGTCAGCTAGGACAAATTTACTGATGTCAATATTCACTGGTAGAAAACCATACAATAGAAAAGAGTAGAGCTCTAAATATTCTGGTATTGTACAAAATAATTTAAAAATAAAACAAAAAAACTGCACAAGCATAATGATAAAAAAAAGTTTCGTCAAACGAGAACATGATATTCTTTCATTCCCCACTAGGAAGCAGTATAGCCATGTTTCTAGCAACCTGGAAATAATAACTATTCAAGTCAGACCTCTGGAATATTTAAAGAGAAGACCACAAGACAAAAAAGAATAAAAAAAAGCCATTTCAGTCTGATGACTACATCAACTACTTGTGGCACCGAATGCCCCTGCAGGAAAGTGAAACTGGAGAGAATTCTGAACATGATGGAAAAGCTTCATGGAAGATATTTTTTCGCATGATTAAAGGAGATAAACCTTTGTAATCTTTCTTACATCCTTCCTGAACATGTTTAGGAGGCAAAAAATAAAAAAAAAAAAAAAAAAAAAAAGACAAAAGGCACAGAGGGCTTGCTACTTTACTGTATTGCACCAGGTAGTTACAGCTTTTGAAACTTTCTGATGTCTTTGTAGAATCCTTTTATAAAGGTCTGAGAGGCATGGTGCATTTATAGAACCGTGGGGGGAAAAAAAAAAAAAAAAGACAGTATCATCTTAAAAATCTATGGAACAACGTTTACCAGATTGGATTTGGGGCTAGATTAGTATTTAGGAGATGGAAATGGTAACAACTCTTGCTGCATACATCATACTTTGTGATAATGAGTTTTGCATCTGTCTTAAGCAATAAAGGAGTGGAAAATACTTCATCTCTGTCTATAGGGTCAATGAGTCCATAATCCTCCTGACCCTTAAGTCCTAATGATGTCCTAATTATTTCAGTGATGTCATATTCTTAACTGAGATTTCATTAACAAGAAAAGTCTGAAGCTTTAGATTCTCTTGCAATTCAAATATCACAACAAGAATACTTGTTGTGGTAATGGCACTTAACATTTACATCCCCTCATTCATCAGCTACTTCACAAACATCAGCTAATAGGGCAGACTTGGAGGTGTTTATTTTCGTCACCTTTTAGACTAGAAACCCAATCCAAGGAAGTGATTCATTAGTCAAGAGCAATGTGTGCTAAAGCCTGCCGTGTTACTTTCCCCAGCCTTTTTTTGCTACCTGAAACCACTCTGTTCCACTTTTTGGTATATATCGTGTTTCAGGACATTGTTAAAGTGAATTCACTGCTTTAATTCCTCAGATATTTAGTACTTTCCAGAGTGTTAAATGTTAACTTACATCTTACATTCAATATAAAGGGTTGGCTATTTTTGAAATATTATCAAATGAAAATGCTACTTTGAAAAGACTTTGTAATGTTCACCATTTGCAACTATGTTACTGGTTTAATGCTGATACAAATAGTGCTTATCTCCCTTACATCTTTTCTAGGCAGAAAGTTTCAAAAACAGATGTTTTGTACAAAAAGGTGGAATTTTTTTTTAAATCCTGATTTGTACTCTCGAGAAGCTGTACTCCAAGTGATACTACAAACACTTCTCAGCTCTTCTGAATCTTTCATATTTCTCTTTCTTGCACATCAAGACATTTCCCCTGCTCTTTCTAATTTAATCCCGTCAGTTTTGAAGACTGCTGACCAAGCCCTTGGCAAAGCAGCCTGTTGGTATTTATTCTAGCCTTAATGTAAAATGTCATTGAAATTCACACACACACACAAAGGATCAGCATAGACATCGCCTGAGAGAGTTTACATGACCCTCTAGACAGAGAGGTCATCACTAGAAGGCAGATTAGGTTGGGCTGGGTAAACAGTGAAGGCTGCAGCAAAAATTGCTAAAACTGCAGAGTGAGGATTCCATTCTGACTTGAGACTTCACAGTTCTCCCCACACCTTTTGGTGAGCTTGCTTCGAGTCTTTAAGGGGCAGAAGGAGGGAAGAGTCCTTCGTACATTAAACCATTTTCAAATGTATGGCTCATAGTAATAATAATACACACTCTCTAAAGCAGAAATGCTGTGATTTCTCCCAGGCTCCCCACTCCATGAACTCGTTTAAGTATAGGAAACAGGATGAGAATACAGTACCATGCATCACAGCCAGCAGCATAAATGATACAGAAATGAAATATGGCCTGGCTGGCAGCATTCCAGCCTTCTTGGCTACTTATCAACTCTCTGATGTGATGATATGCTGCATGAGATTTGCCTCCCTATCTTCTACACATAACCCTTATCTGACTGGGGCCTAAACAATGGTCTTCAGAGGAAACAGGTTATGAATGCAGCAGTTTGCATTTCAAGCTAAATTCCACAATTAAGTATAATTACGTGCCATATGCTTTCATCCTTTCAATTTTATGTTGTCTTAAAACTAAATAAATATGTAGGCCATCAAATAATGGGCTGTGTCACTGCCCTGATGCAACATCTGCAGTACACTGCTGCAATTCTAAAATGAAAATACAGTCAATGTAATTATTCCTAACTAAGCTGTCAGAATTACAGGGTGGTTGCCATGTGTACGTGGAACAGTTTTGAAAGTTTGCCCATTTTTACTCTTTACGATATTCAGGTCCCATTTCAAACCTCTGAAATGTTGAGGATCACAAAGGAACCGACAGCAGTGCTCCCTAAAGCCAGTGCAATTTCCCCAGAAAACAAATTAAGGTACCACGTCTGCTCACATATTCACAATGAGCATTATTGACAACTATCATTTTCTTCTTTCTCCTTCACCCATTCAACAAGCTGAACACGAGGAAGAGTTTCTTTGCTGTGCAGTGACCAAACACAGGAATAGCTTGTCCAGAGAGGGTGTGGAGTCTCACTCACTGGAGATTTTCAGGAACCATCTGGATGCAATCCTGTGCCATTTGCTCTGGGATGGCCCTGCCTGAGCAGGAAGATGGAGCCAGATGTGATCTCTTCCAGCCTGACCCATTCTGGGGTTATGTCTCTGCAAAGTCAGATCCAAAATAATCTAATTTCATAAAAAAAAATATCAAAATATATTATAGAAATACTTTTAATATAAGCCTTTAAATTCAAATTCTTTTGTTTAATTTCTGTATTTGGACTTGGTTTGGGGGTGATTTTCAAGGCATTTGCTCAGTTAGAAAGAAACATGAGTTCAGCTGTCAGATACCCAAGAAATTATTATGTTTTCTCCTTTAAAACAATGAATTTTTTAATACCATGCAAACATTACAATGCTAGCCCACTGAAACCCTAACATCTGGAAAGCTGTTTCATTTACAGAAACCAAGTCTCCAAGACTGAAAATAAAGTATTTTAAAAGAGGATAATTCTAGTAGAGCAGACGTGTAAGCAATTAACTTACTTCACAGTGCAGCAAAGAAATTGTCTTATTATTATAAACTTAATCTAACTTTTATATATCAGATATGTAACTATGTAGTTTTAATAAAACATGAGAAAACAACTAAGCCCTATACATGCACAATGTTGCCTTATTTCCAGTGGGATAATTATTAAAACATGTCCTTTTTTGACTTTGAAGAATTGTGCAAAAAATGGACTCACAATGGAAATGCTACAGCAGCCAGAATGACACTACAGCATCAGTTATGGCCCAACCTGGTCTGATGTATTTCCTCACAAAACAAACAAACAAACAAAAAAAACCCCAAAAGTCAACATTATAATGACTTTTATCTAATACTTTAAATGGCACATTTAGGTCCAGCATTAAAATAAAAAAACATGCAGAGAAATGCTGCATGATATGGAAGGTAACTGAGGACTCTGCTAATTGCATATTAAATGCTCTCTGTGATTAGTAGGTTTTTTTTCTCCAAATAATTTTCCACAGGATTGACAATTACATAATTATTATTAGCTGTTGCATTCTAGTAACAATTAACACTCAGTACTGTAGTTTGTGTACACAGTAACATATTAAAAGATATTCTTACCAATGGGATAAGACTACAGAACAAACCGACAATCCTCCATTGTCTAAATCAGCAATGAAAGAAAAAAAATCCAGCTTTAAGGACACTTGGAAATCTTTCTTCCATAGTGTACATAGGTCCTGGAATGCTGCTTTTTTGGTTAATAAACATTCACGCTAGAAATAATATTCTAGGAAAGAAATCAACAAACCATGAAGACAAATTCTCTGTGGTGACCTTAACACAATTAAGGTTCTTGCTACAGATCAGCACCAGTAAAATATAATTTTAATACCACAAGTATGAATCAAAACCCATTTTTCATTCCTACTTAAGATACATTGTAGCAGCCAGAATTCAGGTACAGATAAGAAAAGCTCTTGTTTTCAGAATCCGAACAACTAATATTTTTGGTCTATTGGAATGTCTGACTACTAACCCAAATTCTTGGCCTCTACTCCAGTAACAAGTGTCGCAATCTACTTTGAGCATTTTAATAAGGAATAGACCAATTCAATTATTGTTATTATCATTGAATTTATTGAAGGACTGCACTTCCTTTAAGCTAATATGCTTCTGCTGAATTTTTACAGTTAGCCTAAAATGCTGCACTTATTTTATAAAGATAATACATCTCATTTTTCATCTTGCAAGAGATTCTTAAATGAAACAAAGCTCAAGAGTGAACCTTCCAAATATATTCTAAAGTTTCTTTTTCTGATCTTGCACAAGTTGTTCCTTCAAAAAAACTATTCATGAGAGCATGTGTGTGGAGAAAAGGGGCAAGAGTAAATCAAAGAGGTAAAAGAAATGAAAAATAATTTAGCAGTCACAAGGGAATGAATCATGCAGAATGAGCCAAGGCAAATTTGGGGCTCAGCCAGGAATCAACAGATGCAGCTGCGTATCTAAAGACAAAAAGAAAACGTAGGACCTGAAGAAATCCTATGATTTTATATAATGCAAGTGATTAGCTGGGTCCAACAGACCTGTTGACTTTCTCAGCATTTTCAGACACTGCATGGCCTGCACACCCTCCAGCTGTCTCTGGAGAGATGTATATGTCCCTCCTACTCTTACTCTAGCAGAGAGTCTGTGCAATCCTGAAATAAGAACATGCCTGGTGGCCAGCAGCAGAGTTCAAGAAGCATTTCATGGCTCAGGGGCCAAACTGAGAGCTCCCAGTCAGCCTGGTCTCTCACTGGTAATTCTAAACCCGAACTCAGTTGCATAAATCTTTAAATAGTTTAAACTCTCTCTTTCCATTGATCACTGACAGGGTATTTAACAAGTTTTGTCCAGGGAAACATTCACTACCTGTGATTTCCTTAGACTATAAAGAAGAAAATAAATGATAATGTGCTAAACACATAAATTTATGATTACCTGGAGCAAGTTTTTCTAATTACTTGCAGACAGGTTATGTCAGCTTCTGCAGCATCTTGTTTGTTTGCTTGTTTACACATAAAGGCCATAAAGCCTCTACTTTCTGCTCTCCTTCATTATTTCTTTTTAGGGTACCAAAAGTGATCTGAGCTGCAAGCGCAAACATTGTGTTAATGGAAATTTAATTCTATGGTCTTGGCTGGGCTATGGAGTGATGCACAGAAGAATCAGAAAGCAGAACAAGGTATCACGAGAGGTGCACAAGTGACACTTTTACAGTACTGTGTGGATCAGCCAGGGAGAGATTTTGCACAGAACATTGTGCTGGAGATCCCTCTTGGTTTTTCCTCTCTCAGTTCTCACTGGCAATGGAACAAAACACAGTAGGTGGCTTGGGCTCCATCTGGATCCAGTGCTTAGCATTATTATGCCATGGTAGAAAACCACAGTGAGTCCATGTCTTGGGTACCACATACAAATCAAAGATAGTGTACAGCACAAATAGAAATAATACAGGAAAGTGCAAAAAAATCGATGGGAGACAGGCAGCCGAGTTTGCATGAGGACAGATAAGGTAGCCTGGGATTTTTCCAGTGGTTTTGATTCTGAGACTTGACCATTTATTTGATGTTGTTGATTTATTTTGAAATAATTTCCTGCATATCTTCCTTTTTATGCCCTTCACCCTTTATTTCCTAATAACCAACAATATTAAACTCTTTTCCATAAACTCATTTCATTGCTTAAATTACAGCCCTCTTTGCGACAAAATGTTGGGAACATCAAAACCAAAACCTGACTGCAATTCCCTGCAAAGGAAGACAGTATGCGGAACTGTACTAAATCAAAATCCCAAGCCACACCAGGTAATGTCAAATAAGTAAATATGATATTGAAAATCAAACTCTTCACTTGGGAATATAAAAAAAGAAGCTGGTCAGAGAGAAGTGGATTCTTGACACTAATGCAGTCCAGTGTGGTCTGATCACTCAGTGTAAGTAAAAGCTTTTAAGGATTATTAAACACCATTATTCAGTACAATCATTCACCTGAGCATGTGAGGTGAAATATCATCTTACAACAGTTCTTCTCTAAGGTGCTGGTCATAAAAATCCCAAGTTGGCCCTTTAGCCTGATCTGGTACAATGTTTTTTCCACAGGATAATTCAGAAGCTCTAAAATACGTCTCTGTTTAGTCAGTGTGTTTGTTTATTGGGGGTGCATGGGGCCCACAGCGAAATCTGGTCATTTGTTCTCAATTTTAATCTTCTGCATCTAAGTCAGCTTTTGTTGTGATCCAACATGACACTTACAGCTCACATCCCATGACGATTCAATATTTTTGTTAAGTGCTGCAAAAGATCTCTTCAAAGTCTCGGCGGAGTATAAACAGAACGTCAGTTATGATCTTCTTAATATGCTCATTTATTAATGTGTTTGTAAAGATTCAACAGATCAAGAAGGGAGGGTTGTTCTTTTTCACACAGCATTTTCTGCTGAGGATTGTCGTGTAGCTGTTTCTCAGATTTTCTCTTGTGCTAATAGCTGAAGCTGACATACATGGTTTGGAGTATTCCATTCCGTGGTTCAGAGGCCTGCAGTTCCTTTGGTTCAAACACAGATCTCTGTGAAATGTGGATGCAATAGCTGTCACTCATCACTCCTCTGAATAAATAAAATTCACGTATTTTTAATAGCCACTTGTTCATTTTATGCTCCACTTTTTTCAGCAGATTTGAATTTGTCCTATTTGACTTTTTTAAAGGGTAAATAGTCCCAGAAGCTCTCCAAATTCTCAGTTTTTATTGCCAGAAAAGGGAGGTATTTCTCCACACCCATGTGCCGGCAAGTCATGGATACAGTTCATTTAGCTCCTTTAGCACCTTCCATTGCTCCCATGATTTCCATTTCTACATAATCAACACATTTCTTACTTAAACATCACAGAAAGGTTTTCATATGAATTCTCTGTGTAAAACAATAGCTCTTTTAATGTGTTTAAATGAATCTCAATTAGTCCTAAATGACAACATTAGGAATCTATTTTCTACTATCTTATAGCAGTTATCTAGATTGGCTCCACCACCGGTGCATTCACTGATACAACAATTCCAGCTAAAAGTGTTTCAGCTGTTACTGTGGCAGAGAAGTTTTATATTATCACTGCTGAAGACATAGGTAACTGTCAAACACCCTCTGACATTAGAATAAGTATATTTCTGATAAGTATACTTCTGATTAAAAACTAAATTTAAAGTTGTTAAGAAAAGAAACCACTCAACGATTAAACTAGACAGAAAACAAATGAAATTCTACCTTATTTTCTGACAGTTAATAAATCAACTTTAAGCAAATTAGTGCATGTGCTCAGAGCAGGCCTGTTTGAAAAATAATCTTCTGAGCTCATGGGAAGAGATGCTTTAGTGAACAAACTTAATTTCCGTGTTTTCACAAAGAAGAAGAATGAAACAAAATACTTCCTGCATACATCTATGGACTCACACCTTCAAGCTAAATCCTGCCATAATCAACAAGCAGAACATTTGACAAATTCCATTTTCCAGTTCTTCTTATTTTCTTCTTTTTTTTTCTTTAATCTCTTGCCACTCTGCAATTCATCATGCTAAAATCTTTGATCCCTAGCATTGAACAGACATGAATTTCCTAAATGACTAAAACTTATGGGTGAGTGTTTCCTTTTAGAGCTGTATGTAAATGCAATGTTAAATTTTATTTTTGTAATCTCTTTAATCAGAAACAAGGGAATTAGCCAGCTGTTTGGAACTCATGTTAAGATCTAATTAAGCATCTGATTGGATTTCCGCGCATATCAAACAGCAAAGGCTGGTATTTGCACACAAGACCAATTGCTTTCATTAAAATAAAAACCCCACCAAATGACAACAGAGAGGGTTTACTCCAATGGTTTGTTTCAGAGATGTCCCTCCACGAGCAAGCACACATCAGGATGGCAAAAAAATTTGCTTTATGTGTCAATCATGCCAACAGGATCCCTTACTGAGTGACACCCAGCTTTCCCCTACATCTGTACGGCATGCTCCTGCAATACGCCAAGGAATTGCCTGTCTTGAAGGCTTCACACAGGAAAAATAATTCCCACAAATTGTCAATTACTCCAGTGTGAAGAAGAGGTTTACTGCCACCTGTGCATGTTTCATTTTTATTTTTTTGTTGGGGAACGCTTTTTGGCTTTTAATTGCTAGTGAAAGCCCTATTTAAAAGTATTACGAGTATATGAGGTTTATGTATTTATACCACATATTTCCAGGACTATTATATATAGTAAAGTGAAAATCAAGTTTTCCCCTTTTCATGTGATAATGTCCAGAGATTATTACTAAGAAAGATGAAAATATATCCTGTTTTTTAAAGCTAACAGAAAGTACGATAATGAGTTAAATTTCAAACACAGTTTTATGGTGTAGGATGAAGCCTGGTAAACAAATTATAGGAGAAAACTACTTAAAGAAGCAGTTTCACCTCAAGAAAAGCAGGAGCATCCCCTTCACTATTGCAAGCAGCTCTGGTCTGGGGCATAACACCCATATTCTCTATGTGCTAGCTAGGAACAAATTCAAGGCAGGAAGGAGTGCCATTAAAGTAAGGTAGTTAATCTCCTTTTGTCTCCTCAGTTTCCTAGTGTGGATTAGGGTTAAAACACTGAGATCAGCTTAAAAATTCAAAGGATTGCACAAAGTTTTCCAAAGAGTAGCCAAAGTGTTTCTCACTAGAAAATAACTGTTCTGTTTAAAACAGAAAATTCTGTGGTCTGGTTATTATAATAAGGTATTTATTCGTAGAAAGAAATACACTCATATTATTACATATTACCACAATGTTGATGAGTTTGAACTTTAAATTTTTGAGTAACTATTATTGTTTATACCAAATATCTACATGGCCACTAGAAGATATTACAGATGAGTTTCTTCCACAAAACAAGCTGCCCATATGTAAGGTCCAACAAAGAATATTTTGCCCACTCCAAACACACTGAGTATTCTCCACCATAAGGCACTAAGAACAAAAATATTTCCTAAAAGAAAAAACACTTGAGGTAGAAAATTCTGGTTTTTTACAAAGTACCCCAAGCAAACACAGCCTCCTCTAGAAGAGATGATGCTGGAATTGGATGTATGTAGAGAAACAAGATACTCTTATGTCTACCAATATACATATAAAAGTACATTAGACACATGCACACATTGGTTTATACCTAGAAATGTTTTTCAACACTGGTTTTTGTTCAAAATCCAAAGCATGATATCAACATGGTTGTCTAAAAATATGTCTGTCACTATGAAGGCTCTTCCTCTCTTGGCACATCCAGCCATGCCAAACTGAATTCTACTCATAAAATGTCTCTGATTGCAAAGAAGCTGTGACTTAATATGTGGTTATTAGTCTATGAGTTCTTTGTGTAAATAACAGCCTTCTATTTGCTGTTTTCTCATTAAAGTTCCCTTCTTCTTGGGGCATGACAATCTTGAAATTAAAGAGTTCTTGATATTTGGTGAAATGAGGAGGAATATCAATAAGACTATAACATTGGACTTCCAGAGGGCAGATTTTGGCCTGTTTAGAAGACTTATTTGGAGAGTTGCTTGAGAAGCAGCCCATAAAAGCAAAGGAGTCCAGAAAAGGTGGGTGTGCTTCAAAACAGATCTTGAGGGCAGAGGGATAGACTGTCCCTGTGTGCTGAAAGGTGAGTCTACGAGCCAAACATCCAGCCTGGATGAGCAACAAGGTTTTGAAGGAACTTAGAATAAAAAGAGAATGTATCATCTCTAGCAGGAGGATCAGGTCTCTCAGGAAGTATTTAGGGGGGTTGCTAGGGCATGCAGAAAAAAATTAGAGAGGCCAAAGCTCAGTTAGAATTTAATTTGGCAACTTTTGTGAAGGATAATAAAAAATGTTTTTACAATATATTAACAGCAAGAGGAAGAATAAGACCGAACTTTGTTCTCTACTGGATGCAGGAGGGAACTTAGTAATAGCAGATGAGAAGAATGAGGAAGTGCTTAATGCCTTCTTTGCCTCAGTTTCTAGAGGAAAGACAACTTGCCTTCAGGACAACTGTCCTCCTGGGTTGGTAGATGGTGTCAGTGAGCTGAATGGACCCCCTGTTATCCAGGAGGAGGCAATCAGAGAACTGCTGAGCCACTTGGATATTCATAAATCTCTGGGCCCAGATGGGATCCACCCCAGGGTGATGAAGGAGCTGGCAGATGAGCTTGCAAAGCCACTCTCCATCATTTACCAACAGTCCCGGCTCACTGGTGAAGTTCCAGATGACTGGAAGCTGGCCAATGTGATACACATTCACAAAAAGTGTGGGAAGGAGGATCTTGGTAATTATAGGCCAGTCAGCCTGACCTCAGTACCTGGTAAGGTCATGGAGTAGCTTATACTGAGTGTCACTACACAGCACTTACAGGATGGCCAGGGTATCAGACCCAGCCAGCACGGGTTTAGGAGGGGTAGCTCGAGTTTAACCAACCTGATCTCCTTTTATGATCAATTGACCCGCCTGCTGGATGCAGGAAAGGCTGTGGATGCTGTGTACCTGGACACAACAGTATTTTTTTCTCAGCCTATATCATGATTTTTGAAAGCTCTGGGTAGGCAAGGTTAGATATGAGTGATATTTTCAGCTTTAACTATTTGTTTTAATAATAAATGTTATTACAGTTTCCAAGTGAAAAGAGAAATAAAGAAACCAAACCCTAAATATCAACTGTGATGCAGCCATGCTTCAGGATCAACAGGGAACTCTCACATAGCCCACAGTGACTGTAAAAATGGATCTATAAATCAGTTATGGAGCAGCATTGACTGCAGAAAACAACCTTGTAGAGAGAAATCAGAACAGATAACATTCACCTGGGAACCCTGATATTTTCATAGCCTGTGGTTGGACTCAATGACCTTAAAGATCTTTTACAACCTAAATGATTCCATGTTTCTAATTATTACTGAACAGAAAGTCTACATACATCTCCTGAATTCTCAGTTCTGAGAAAATTTCCTTTTCCTAGTTGTTATCAATATTTGCCCATAAAAAGTTTTCCCAAACCAAAACAAAACAGAAGAGGAGCTATCTTTCTCAGAATACCTTAAAACTTTGATCAAACTTTTGTCCACAGATGAGTATAATATTTGCCAGTATATCTGAAATCAATTCCTTTTCCATGGTTTGCTGGCTGGAGACTAAACTGTCATAATACTCACAGGTATTAGGAGTAGAGCTTTTAATTCAATTTAATTTTAAATGGAGTTGATTTTAGTCCTAAGTGTGGGAGACCACATGTCCCTGTGCAATGGCATCATAGGCATTTCAGTCACACTTCACCTTGGAGGCTCAAGTACTTGTTGCCTTGGCAACACAATGCTTAATGTGTTTCATTTTGTCTCTCTTCTTTTGTGAGTATGAACTTAAAAATGGAGGAGAAAGTAATATACC
>VXBB01007266.1:145245-168382 GCA_013399915.1 Illadopsis cleaveri | reverse complement strand
CATGGAGTAGCTTATACTGAGTGTCACTACACAGCACTTACAGGATGGCCAGGGTATCAGACCCAGCCAGCACGGGTTTAGGAGGGGTAGCTCGAGTTTAACCAACCTGATCTCCTTTTATGATCAATTGACCCGCCTGCTGGATGCAGGAAAGGCTGTGGATGCTGTGTACCTGGACACAACAGTATTTTTTTCTCAGCCTATATCATGATTTTTGAAAGCTCTGGGTAGGCAAGGTTAGATATGAGTGATATTTTCAGCTTTAACTATTTGTTTTAATAATAAATGTTATTACAGTTTCCAAGTGAAAAGAGAAATAAAGAAACCAAACCCTAAATATCAACTGTGATGCAGCCATGCTTCAGGATCAACAGGGAACTCTCACATAGCCCACAGTGACTGTAAAAATGGATCTATAAATCAGTTATGAAGCAGCATTGACTGCAGAAAACAACCTTGTAGAGAGAAATCAGAACAGATAACATTCACCTGGGAACCCTGATATTTTCATAGCCTGTGGTTGGACTCAATGACCTTAAAGATCTTTTACAACCTAAATGATTCCATGTTTCTAATTATTACTGAACAGAAAGTCTACATACATCTCCTGAATTCTCAGTTCTGAGAAAATTTCCTTTTCCTAGTTGTTATCAATATTTGCCCATAAAAAGTTTTCCCAAACCAAAACAAAACAGAAGAGGAGCTATCTTTCTCAGAATACCTTAAAACTTTGATCAAACTTTTGTCCACAGATGAGTATAATATTTGCCAGTATATCTGAAATCAATTCCTTTTCCATGGTTTGCTGGCTGGAGACTAAACTGTCATAATACTCACAGGTATTAGGAGTAGAGCTTTTAATTCAATTTAATTTTAAATGGAGTTGATTTTAGTCCTAAGTGTGGGAGACCACATGTCCCTGTGCAATGGCATCATAGGCATTTCAGTCACACTTCACCTTGGAGGCTCAAGTACTTGTTGCCTTGGCAACACCATGCTTAATGTGTTTCATTTTGTCTCTCTTCTTTTGTGAGTATGAACTTAAAAATGGAGGAGAAAGTAATATACCACACGTTTTTCTAACCAAAATCATATTAAAGTAAATGCTAATAATAATAATACCACCATAGGGGTGATCACTTCATTGGCAAACCATGAAAACAATATATATCATAGAAAAAAGACAACCTGTTCCCCCTGAACTGAACTCAGGTATTCAGGTTTTTGTCTTACTAGCAGCACCAGATGTTGTTTCCTTCAGAGGATAAGAAAGAAAAAAATCTTTTCCCCCNTATAGATTATGTCAGTGCCTTCAGTGAGATCATTGACAACCTTCAGAGCCCTGCAGCATCTTTGCTGCTCTGACAACACCTTTTAGCAATGGACAGTCCAAAGGAATCTGCACATATATATCTGCATATCTGCACAAAAAGATGCACATACTCTTCTCCATTGCTCACTGAGTTTTACACACCTGTGTAACACACCTGTACTCACAGCTGCAACACAAGGAGATCAGAGTGGTTTATTCTTCAGCAGGTACAAAAATTAGCTGCAAGTGGAAGATGCAAAGTAGGCACTTCTGATCTGGTCCTCTCAGCATCTCAGTTCCTCATTTACAAATCAGGGTGATGCCTCTCTTTTACCTTATTAGAGTCATCTCAATGTAATTTCAGTGGTATTTCTAAATCACTCAGATACTTTTGGAACGAGCTAACTGGGTGAGACCACTACAAAATTAATTGCTGTCTTCAAAGCTAAGCAGTGAATTCAGCCTGTATCTATAAAACCATGAATATTGTGTGCTACTAGTAGTTTTAACCACCCTTCAAATTTGCCACTTTTCTGTCCTCTGGAAGAGTTACTGGTTTATATGAGCATTTCATAAAGAGTAGCTGATGACATGGTCTGGCACACAGGTTTTATGAGTGTGCAGTTGGGATTGTCACTCATGGGTAGCTATGTCAAAAATTAATTGTATAGATGAGCCTGAACAAATGCAAACAAAGTGTTTCTGTTGCATCGTTATGTGTTTTCTATGTAATGAACAGAACACTGTTTGAATGAGTGATTTGGCAAGGACCTAAGAGGTTTCAGTAGTTTCTAATTTTAACTGTTACCCTCATCTCACTAGATGCCGTATAATTTAGTTCTGCAACAGACACACAATGTTTACTTGAGTCTACTTGATTTGGCCTGGCTGGAAGAAAAGGATTTAAGTGAAAAGGGTTTTTCCTCTATTTAAAATACAGAAGAGATAAGGCTATGACCTTATTTTCAAAAATAACTGTTTTATTTGACAACACTTCCAGGCTGCAGTGTTTCCCAACTTCCATTACTGTGAATGCTGTGTATGCTCTGCTGGAAACTGAGATCCTATTTCAACATCCAAGATATCCTCCAATTCACATAATCTTTATTTAAAATAATGATCAATTACTCCTTTCCTCCAAAAAGCCCCATATTTTCCCTATTTCCATTTCTTTGGTTTTATCTTACAGTTACAGAAACCATATTAATTTCAGTACTAACTTAACAAAACCATGTTGGTATCTAATGTTCCTGCCTGTTTTCTTTTGGGGACAACATCTCTATTGCTCTTTGAAAAAGTTCTCAGTCTTTTTCCCAAAATTAACACTCTTCTTGCCACCATGTTCTCTGTCCCTATCACACAGCCAGGTGCGCATGTCTGTACACACAAAGAAAAAAACACTTCTAGCATCAAACAAGCAAAAAGATGAAGCTTTTTGGAAAAGAAAGATTATGTTTTAGCTCTGCAAGGTTATATATATATTTAAGCAACTGGACCAAACCTAAGTTCATATAATAACTGTACACCCAGCAATTAATAAAGCAGTGCTGATCTTTAACTATGAATTAGATCAACCATTTACATCCTCACCTTAAACCAGTAGGAACCAACACAAAAAGAATTTCTGAGGTTTTATACACTATATACAATTTACTGGCAGTTTCTGCCTATGGAGCCAACAACAACAGCTTTCTTCCATAAGCAAACTGGACATGGAGTGTCTTTAATGTTGACTTATGGGGACAGACAGTTAAGTATCCTATTATTTGGGTTTGACCATATACCCTTAAATGCATAAAATACAACAAAGATAGAAGATGCAGATCAGCACATTTTCCAGAAAGCATCCCCCTGAAACATTTCATCTCTGCTATTAAAGGCATGATACGAGTGTCATAAAAAAGTTGCTCATCCATTTATGCTGTCACTAAATTGATTAATGATGAAGAGGGGGTGAAAAGTTCAGCAGAGTTAAGCCTGAATCTAATACATACCAAGGCACAAGCATTTGCTGAACAAAAACAATCTTGTTTTTATTAGTTAGGTTCAGATTTGATGGGATGAACCATTCACCCAGACACAGTCGTAACTCAAGAGAACTATAAGCAACAATAAAGTGTCTCTTCTACTTTGGCATTTTATATCTAAATGTACAAACATAACATGGGTCAAACACTACCCTTTATAATTAAAATGCTTGATGATGTATCATCAAAAATATTATTAAATGAATATACTCTCATCTGAATAGAAGTGGTTGCCTACCATAATGCTGCACAGTTTTCCCTTTCAATGGTCTTAGGAAAAGAAGCAATTCAAATAAGGAGGTTTTTTGAAGCTAAGTAATGAAACAGGGAGTATTCATAACTACAAGAAGCCTATGAACAATCTGTATTATTAAATTTCACAATCTCCTTAGGTTTCTTTGCCCATGAAGCACTGGGCCAATGAGTTTGCCTCCATGTATTTTGGGTGTGGAGAAAAATGTCAGGAGGAAATTTGCCCACTTTTTTCCTCATTTCTCTCTCTCCCACTGAAGCACATGAAATTTGCAGAATCTAACAAATGAATGTTCAAAGGGCATTGAAAGGACAATTTGGAAGCAGTATTAGCAGTTCCTAAAAAGATGTTTTTAATCACTCATCATTAAGTACAGTTATCATATAAATCTATAGTAGAGTGAACCAGCAAGGATATGGACCACAGCCAAGCACACTGGCAAAGGAATTAAAGGGCCAATGAAAATTGAGAAGGAATACATTACACAGAAAACAACTGAACAACATTATATGATCAAAACCAACAGAAGTAAAATCTGACAGTTGAATTGTTTAAATATTCTAAAACTCTGGGAACATTCAACTCAAAAAGAATGAAATAAAGAAAATACATTTCAAGGTATATTACCACAAACTTGTTAATAAAATTTCAGTTGTTACTGATTTTACATGTACCATAAATTTAATGTTATTAATAATTTGTAACAATTAATAATTAAAACCATTAATAACCTATTAGCTTTTTGGGAAAGGATCAGAGCCTGTTATGATCTATTTGAAGCAGCAGTAATTGTCAGGATGATCTTGTCTCCTAAGACTGGTAAATTGTATTAATTTCCTTATGTGATTATAATTATTTGTTTAAGGGCAGTTATTGTAGTTTTTAACTAGAGTCATTGTGATAGACACTATATAAGCACACACATATCTGATGTGATCCTTGCCTGAAAACTTTGACATTCTCACTGAAAGGAACAATAGAATGATTATAAAACAAACAAGTCAAAAATGAAGGCAGAGGTCAACAACAAATATTTTTGCTTGCAAAAACAACCATATGCATAAATAATATATTCTCTATCCTTTAATGTATTCTATTTTCAAAGGCGAGCTTCTATTCCATCTGCTTTTCCCTGGTTTCTCACTAATATCACTGCTGAAACAGATTCTGATGCAAACTAATGTTCCCAGTCAAAGGGGAACAGCCTCTATGTGTAATTTGGAAACTTTCTGAACTTCAGATTTCGTATGAACTGTCTTATGAAGGAAGTGTGTGCACTGCAGTTACTATGAAAACACTGCCAAAAGTGACTCTCTGATCATTATAGTCAAGCCTCTTAGAAATAAAAATGGGCTCAACCTTTGAGAACCAGATCAGTCTATTAACCAGGACACACATATAGATGTGTATCCTGTGTACTTAAGGACATTAAATAAATTCTAATAACCAAGTTAAATTAACATGCAGAAATTATGCATGAATATCTGAAAGTACTTTAAACATGATTAATGAAGTCTGTATAATAATTACATTAGGAAACCAGTAGCATTAAAAAAAGATAATTCTATGTAAAAGAACAAAATTCATCAAAAATTTTAACAAATGGGTGAAAGATTATAGACAAAAATCCAACTCAATTACAGTCTATGGCCCCAGTCCAGCAAAGCACTTAGAGCTTAAGTTTAGTTTTATCAAAGTTAACAGACCTCATCAGTCTAAAGATAAGAATCTGCCTCGGGCACTTTCTAACCTGGGGCCTATGGACTCTGTGCAACTGCACCAAAACACAACATATTTGCCTGGCAATAGTTACATGTCTGACTATTAATTAAAATGCTATCCTTGTTCAAACAACGTGTACTCTAAAAGGTTTTGATGAAACATAAATGATTATGTTTGTAGCCCTGTTATATGCAGCATGATCTGGAAAATTTTCTAGGAAGTTAAGAGGTCCCTGATCTCTAATTGCAGAAAAAGACAAATTTTACAACTTTTTTTTTTTTTTCTTATAGTTTATGCCTCTTAAAAGCACATATAACTATTGAAAAAAAGAATCCATGATGGCTGAATGAAATTTAAGCATAGCCACTCTGCCAGCATTTAGCATTTGCTTGAGCTTTTTAGGGTAAAATAAATCTCCTAAACAAAAGGCAAAGCCTTTTGAGATGGTGATAAGAACACTATCATTGGCTCTGAATATCAGTAGAGAGCTCTGCTGAAAATTAGGGGGTAAATCTTATTAGTAATTATGTTCTACATTGAAGATACAGCTTAGGGAACAAATATTGCCCTTGGGAGTAGGCCTATCTGCATGTGAAATTTGATGATCTCTTCACCACTGAATCACCAGCTCCTGACAAATCTTTAGACATGGCTTCAATAAGAAGAATAAACAAACAGAACAAAGTACTTTAAAAATAAACTCGATTAATTATATGTTGATTAACTGTAAGAACAGGTACATAATATAAAGTCAACCTGTAAACAAACATTTTATCACAGTCAACTCAATACAAATCAAAGTGCAACCGAAAAACTCAAAGATCAGACTGTGATATTCCCATGGAATATTGAAGACAAAGTACAAAACCAAAACTAAAACCAGAGACTGTTTTCTAGATAAGAGGTACCTCTATCAGAGAATGAGCAAAGGAAGGACTACCTGAACAAAAGGAGACATATCTTCTTAGAATTGCTTTTTGAGGTCATAAAAATTGATAAAATCTGAGAAATTGTGACTGCATTAAAAATATTTTTGTGGGTTTTAACAGTACCTGACAATATAATATAATCTTACATTGAAATCTCCTTGAATATTTTTTCCCCTTTGGCAATTGGAAAAGTAAACAAATAAAAGTTGACTTCACTCTGTGGCTTGGTGTCTCAGGATTTGATTCTTTGAGGAAAAGGTGGATGTCCATGAAGTGCTGATGAGTCAAAGTGTGGTGTTTCTTGTCTTTTCTTATAAAAATCCAATATCAAGTACAGAAAATTCCCGAGAAATGTTTCAGTTGCTTCTCTGTTTTAACAGTTTCAACACACAAGATCTTGTCTCAGGGAGTGATAAATGTTTGCAGTACTAATGATGAAGTACTAATGATGGACTGGACACATTCTCAATTCAATCCTTTTAAAAAGGAGCAGGGCTAAAGCATAACGTTTGCAAAGATGTCCTAACCAGCAGATTAGACAAAAAGTGTGTTCTAAAACACAAACATTGTCTCAAGAATACCAGAGCACAGACATTTGTGAGGGGCTGACCTTGGCTGGACATCAGGTGCCCACCTAAGTGGCTCTATTGCTTCCCTCCTCACTGGACAGGGAGGAGAAAATAAAACCAAAGGTTTATTGGTCAAGGTAAGGACAAGGAGAGATCACTCACCAGTTCCCATCATGGACAAAACAGACATGACTTGAGGAACTTAACTGAATTGATTCCAAATCAAATTAGATTATGATAATAAGAAATAAAACCATTCCTAAAACACCTTCCTTCTATTCCTCTCTTCTTCCTGGTCTTTATTTATTCCTGAGCTCTACCTCCTCCTCACCAGTGTTGCAGGGGAATGGGGTTCATCGCACATTGCCCCTGCCACTGCTTCCTCTGCAGGGTAGGACACCTCACAGTTTTCCCCTGGACAGGGTGAGGTCCTTCCAAAAGGAGACAGTCCTGCTGCAGCATGGGCCCCTCCATGGGGTGCAGTCCTTCAGGAACAGAATGCTCCAGCTTGAGGTCCCTTTGAGATCACAAGTACTGCTCCAGCATGGGATCCTCTCTCTATGGGTCCATAGGTCCTACCCAGGAATCAGCTCCAGTGCAGGTCTGTCTCCCTTGGGGTCAGAGCCTCCTTTGGGCATCCTCCTGCTCCTCTGTGGACCTTCATGGGTGTCAGGAGCACAGTTGCCTCACAAAGGTCTTCATGGGGAAGACCTTAATGCAGGGGAATCTCAGCTCCTGGACCACTTTCTCCCCCTCCTTCTTTCTTCACTGACCTTGAGGCTGTTCCTCTCCCATGTCCTCAGTCCCCTCTCCAGCTATATTGCACAGTTTTGTCCTCCCCTTCTTAAATACATTATTCCAGAGGCTGTCACTGAGGGGTTTGGCCTTGGCCACTGACAGGTCCCTCTTGGAGTCTCCTGCCATTGGCTCCATCAGACATGAGGGAAACTTCTGGCAGCTTCTTACAGAAGCCACCCCTGGAGCCCACCCATCACCAAAACCTCACCACAGAAACTCAATACAACATTTTCACTCAGTTGCACACAGGGATTCATTTCAGGATGCAATGAAGATTCTTCTGCTTTGCACAGTATCGTGTATAGGTTTTACACAGCCAGAATTTGAAAATATGCAGAAGCATTTCAGTTAATTAAAAGTTTTGGAACAATAAAATGTGTGCAAAGAAAATACAAAAAATGTTACTCGCCATCCATATGAAAGAGAATTGTGCACATTACTTAGGTTAATTCATTGGACATAACTGAAGTAGTCAACCATTAAATCTTTCTTAAAAAGAACATTCATCCTATTAAAAATTATTCCACTTTTCAGCAAAATTTTTGACAATTCACAATTTATGTGCATATTAACTTCAGTAACTTGCATGGGTAGGACCCAGTGGAACTTGGATGTAACAATTCCCTCTTTTTAATTGGTGGCAAGACAGAAAATAAAACTGTCATGATACAATTCCAGGAGCTATAGATAATCTAGAACTGATAATCTTGCCCCACAAAAAACCCACTTCATAATAAACAATTCTATTTGAGATCCCTGGCTGTGAAAGCACTGTTGGTCTACACTGACAATGTTAAATTAATGACTTTAGAAAGCATCTGGGTTAGGACGTCACTCTTCAACTAATGCATACTTTTTTCAACTCTTAAAGAATATTCTCTCTAAAGAAATGTCAAGAAATAAATAGATTAACTCTCCATGAAATCAGGTATATATCTATTAGTCTTTAGATATTCTAACAAGTCTATAATGTAATGCATCAGATATACTATGTTGAAATATTGTCCTTTTGAAGAACCAGAACATTTTTGGTATTTCAACAAGTTCTTACTCATAGAGCATTTACAAAGACAGCAATATCTTTTTCTACAATAACTTTTTTTTTTTTAATACAGCAAGCATAATTTTCAAACAAAATCCACAAAAGTCACTTTGTCCCAAATTCCCTCAGAAGGATTTTAAATCTTTTTAGCCTGTTTAGTTACAATTGAGAAAAAATATGATGTCAAATAAACACATGGAAGCATGGCTTTGTAAAGGTTTCATTCCTTCCCGTTGCAAATTGGAGACTGCTAGTTCAGCAGGTGTGAAATTCCAGTTTAAGTACAAGCTACTCTAATTTCACAGTTGAATCTCAGAGTTGCCACAGAGTCCCCATTGAGCAAATTCCACATTTGCATGCATTCAAGGTCATTAGTGAAGGTGATTGAAATGAGACTCGACATCTCCATTTATTTATTGTCAGAGAATGGGTCTGAAATTTGCACTGGCTCTAATCATTCTGATTCCACGTCTAAGTCAAGGTTATTGCAGTCTCATCTTGCCCTGTCAGAGAAGAATTTCCACTTCTAAAACACTAGCTCTCAATAAGTCCCATCTTTGATCAGATTTCAAGCTCAATAATTCAGACACAAGTACTGCACAATCTGCTTGTACGTTGCCTCATCTATTCATAATATTACCTCTCATTGGATTAAACCAGCATCTTTTTCTTTCCTTTACTATATTCCTAAACACTTCATTCAATGAGGAACCTCAGCCCCTTAAATAACACAGAATAGACTTTCAAATAGATGTGTACTTGTGCCTGTGTTTAACAAGACAACCCCTTCTTTGCATAAATATATTTACGCATATAAGCATATGGTATATTTAATATATATTCCTAAAAATGCAAATGTGCATCTAGAGAGACTCATATAACAAGAGAATTTAGGCTTTATACCCAGATAGAAAAGAAACAATGTGTGATGACTAACAGTAGTTTGAATCATGGTTACAGTAGAAACTCTATAACGAGAATGAAAATCATCCAGATATTGACGAGTACTGAAAATCTTACTAATTATTTAGAACAAATAATAATCATGCCCAATAATGGTTTCTGAAAGTGAAGTTGTGAACTTCTGAAAAATATGTTACTGAAAAAAATAATATATTTTTGAAAAAAAATGAAAAAAGCCAGCATATTTAGTCTCAGCTTGATTAGTCCTAAAATAAGAAAATTTCAAAGGTGTATGAGCAGTTCACATGAACGGGACTGTTTTACCTCTATTACATAGATGGAAAAAATTATGCAAAGAAAAATTACAATGCTTGTACATAATGACACATTAATCCAGAAATGTTGAGAAGCCACCACAGACTGTACAATTACCTTACTCTAAAAAATATATGATAACCATGTACTATTCCTTTTAGAGCCTGGTCAAATCCCAGGAATCATTAATTTCTTTTCTTCTCTAGCATCCTGATGCAGCTCCTGAAGTCTACAGGTTTGCTGGTTTTCTTTAATAGCATATTTTTCAGGCTGTGAACTTGGAACATGCTTAATTTAGTCTATGATTGATCATATGTAGTTATTATGAAATGAATTTTTTATGTCAGACTAATTCATGAAGTCAAACCACCCTAATTTGAAAGGTCTAGCTATATTTTCTTGGATTAACTTCCATGGCCAGATAATCTCTAAGCAGACTGGACAGGCAACCGCTATCAATTGATTTCCTTTCACTCATTAAAAAGCTTTCTGTGGAGCTGAAAAATAAGCAGTGAATTGATAAGTGTGAAATCAATTCCTTTTTACTCTTTGCAGGCCAAAGATAAATACTTGTAATAGACTTGAAGTTACAGCATGTGGCTAACTTCTGATCCTTGTACTCCCTGCACTGCACTATATGTCAGTTATCAATCAGAGTTTGTCTGATTCACAAATCCATTTCTCTTCCCTAAAAAATAAAGTTAAAATGTCACAATAAGGAACCATAAGGAAGAGTATCAATAAACAGTTAATTTGGTCACTACATTCATATAAACTGGTCTTCCACTGGGAATTTTGCTGAGCTTAATACTGAGTATTCTTCATGTTAGGTACTTAAGATCTTTTCTGGGTATGCAGAAATAGATAATGACTTTAGTATCAGACTTTTTCAGTTACTTCTGTGTTTATTCTCACATATACCTGTAACTCATTCAGGAGTATTGCTATCTAACTTCACAGAATAACAGAAAATAGCATGGGATTATTAAATGAACTTAATTTAGCTGCATAAGCAGGCTACATAAAAGCCAAGGACAGAAGACTGAGGGCTTTGTCCATGAATATTTACTGAAACTTCCTCTGGGAGACATTATCTATCCATCAAGGGAGTGTTCAGTACTAGTTCCCAGTAACAGGGAAAACATTCCTTCTATACAACACAGTTTAAAAACTTATTTCTAAATAAATATTTTTATTGCTGCTTAATTAATCATTCAACTCTTCAAAAATTGAAAATAATGACTTAATAAAATAAATTTAGATATAGATCTTTTCTGGTTTCAGTCTGTTCAAAAGGAAAGATCATATTTCTTCTAGATTATATTAATATCTGATAGAAGTACAACTGAATAATATGATATTTTGTCTTTTTCTATAATGCAAAACTTAAGGGAAAAAAAAAGTGAAAAAAAAAATTAAAGTACAAGCCAAAGAAAGTGCTAAAATATGCTCATGTTTTAAAATTGCCTTTCATGAATAAACAGTGGAGAACCTGCTTCTGGATGATGTTTGTCATTCTGAATGACAGATCCCTTTTTAAAAAGACATAAAATTGTGGGTCACAAACACTACTCTTCTTTCTAAAATGCACTGCAGATAATGATAAACTAATTCTTGAAGTCCTGACAACTTATTTTCTGAGTCTAAAATGGATTTATGTTCCTTGCCCATTGATTTTATGACAGAGGTGAGAAATGTATCCGGGATACATTGATATTTAATGATTTGAAGGAAAACATATCTTTTGAATACAAACATCAAGTTTTTTCTTGTCTACCTTGTTGCTCCAAGGGGTTTTTGCTACTTTGCTTTAGGAAAAGGAACCCTTTTAACTTGAGTTCTAGGTTGCATTTTTGCAAAGTAGAAATGCAACATTCAGAAATCTATCAGGAAAACAATAAATCCAGGGAATTAATCAGGGAAATAATAAATCCAAGACGTCACAGCAAGCCAGAGAGCAAATGGTACCTTTACAACTGGAGTTACAGAAATCTGCCTTGTTTATAGACTCATTTTCCTCATTTTGACATATAAAGCCAATGTCAACTTGTTTATCTTTCCTCTTTTGCCTTGGAGAAGATGTTACCAAGGCTTTCCCCAAGAACCCACTTCAGGGTAATGTAGAGCAGCCACCGCCCAAGATAAGCACTGTGCCTAAAGTACATTCCTCCTGCTTTATACATTTATTTCACAACACACCTATCAGGAAGTATTGTACAGTTCTACCTTTCTGATATGAAAGTCAGTCAAAGGTCCAATAAAAAACAAACTTAGGGACATATACTTAGTAGAACTGAGGTGACTGAAGAAGAGGAAATGGGAAGAAATGAAGCTGTTTATGTAATCGGGTTTGAAGTTCCTCTGGAGTCTGGAACCGTACTTCTAAAAATGCCTGGAGCAGCCTCTAATCAAGAAGCCCATGAAGATCAGTTCAACCTACTGAGACTACTCAGCCAAGATCAAGTCAACATGGATTTGTTTCATGACAGAATATTTCCTATTCAGAGACCAGTATTCCTCCAACCTGCTTAAGAACCTTTCCTGCAATCCCTTAAGCCTGGCTTAAGTCTCACCAGGGCAGGAGCTCCTGCAGAACCACCATTGACTGTGAATTCAGCCCACACAGAGAGAATTCAATGCACAAATATCTTTCAAGAAAAGAGTAATATTAAAATATACACATTATTATCTTCATTGTAAGAATGAAATAGCTACAAGGGACCATATGCTGCATAATACTGTATAAAGGGCTCTTCAGGTACATTCTGACCAGCTGCAGTGAGTGGGCTCATGCTGGTTCTGGGCCGTGCTACGGACCTCAGTAGAAATGGTTCAGTCCTGTATGACCATGATGAACACCCAGGATAGGGAAAAGGGCCCTTACTGTGTGTCTTTGAGGTGTCAGAAACTCTATACAGGAGTTAGAAAGATACTGATGCTTTGGGAAGGCTGACCTGGAACAGACACTGGCCGAGCTAGAGAATAAAGGAGATATTTATCAAAAGGCCTTTAAGGGTACACCTTGGGCAGGACAAGAGCCTGGCCAGGGCTACACCCAAGGTAGACTTAAAATGGTCACAAAAATGGCTGGCTGGTCACAAGGGCTTAAATTTTTATAAGATTTGGTCCATTTGCATATTGTGGTTTAATTGTCCAATTGCAGCTTCAGGTTGTGAGGTCTCCTCCTTCTTGTTCCTCCCTTCAGTCCACCCTTGTTTGTGCTTTTGGGCCTGAAAGTTGTCCTTGGTCTGCAGCAGGAAAAGGATTTGTTTTGTCTACCTACTCTGTGCAGAGCTGACTGGCACTTAATATGAGGCTCAGAACTACATCCCTAGGCAGCACAGAATCTGAAAAACGTGAAAACTAAAACTTAAGGCATCAATACCAGTTCATGTTATTGCTCACATTCTGCTGCTCATCTTAGCATGCACGGTATGAAGAAAACAAAATATATTTCTGTCACCCTGCAATCTCCTGGAGATTTTTCGGTTAATATGCTTCCAACCTCACCATTGTTTTCCCATAAAGATGACACTACTTTCTAACACATACATTTACTTGTCAAATGGTTACATACACTGTAAAACCACTAAGGCACAGACACACTAAAAGCATGTTGTTTCCCAGTTAAAGAGTGAATTACTGAAAAAAGATATAGTGCTCCTTCCCTAATATGTTTCCCCTATATTCAGCAATTACTAGGTCATAGACTTTTAGTGCTAAAAGTAGCATTTAGTATGAAAGCGGGTTTTTTTAATCCATTAATTTTTCCAGTTAATTTCTGACATGTATTGTGAAAAGAAGTCCCTCAAGCTGACTAAATATTACATGAAAGAAGAATAATGTGATTTGCTAGTTCATTTTCATTATGGGCATTTTTTGATCAATAAGTCTTGCTTAAAACATATTAAGTACAATTAAAAACAGAAGACAGAAAAAATTGTTAGTTAACTAAATGTGTTGTCTTTTTGTTGGTTTTTTTTGTTTGTTTTAAAATTTTGGCCAGGGTGAAAAAAAATGTGGAAAAAAATGTGCTGGCTTTATAATTCTGCTCTTAGCAGTGTGTCCTAGCTCAGAAAACTCCTTCAACTATTAAGTTGCAAACTACAGAGCTTCAGGTCCCACACTAGCAATCGCAGTCTATGTAGCAAGTGAAGGAAATGGTTGATTCCCAAGCTGAAAAGCAGATTGAGTTTGTTGTTTGTGGCTCGTTTCTGCTTCCACTGAAATGAAAACTGAAATATCCACTGACTCCAGTTGAACCGGATCAAATGGAAATGTATGTGTTAATATAAATGCAAAATAGGGCTAGTACAGAAAGGGGCTGCATGAACACAAGGAAGGGAAAACTCAAATCCATTAAATACGTCTTGAAAAGGTAAAACTTTGGTAACTTCATGAGCAAGTCTGAACAATCTGAAATAGTCAAGAATGCTCTGCTTTAAAAGAGCAACAACATTATTTTGGTGCCTTGGTTACAATATATTCTGATAATGTTTTGGGGTTTTTTTAACATTTAATTTTTCAGAGAAAAAGGGGAAAAAATCAGAGCAGGTAACCAGTTCAGCAACTTCCATAACTGCTGGTTTAGATATCACATTAATACACAGTCTCTGACAAATTTTATACGTATTAGTTCCTGGCAGCAGAAAAAGTAAAAATAATTGTTATCATAAAACCGACACTTTTTAAAGTCTAAGCCCAGAACTTTACATTTAGCTGTGCAGCCAATGGAAGAAATAACTGTAACATAAATAAATAGGGAGGTGGTTTTATACAGGTCTTGCCTAAAATCCCATTTTATATAAGAACAACTGACCAAGGTCTTAGTTCCTGCCTTCAACAGCAGGCAGTGACCAACACCCATCAAAGCACATCTCTGGGCAAAGGAATAATGCTCCCTCCTTAATTTGTTCAACAATTACCAGGTCATGGACTTCCACTGCTAAAAGTAGTGCTTGATGTGGAAGAGCACTTTTTCTTCCCTTAATTATTCCAGTTAATTTTTGTCGTGGTGTCTTGTGGTAATGAGTCCTCCAAGCTGACTAAACGTTACATAAAAGAACAAGGTGAATGGTTCATGAAGGTTTTATTTTTACTTTTCCCACAATTTTGTCTCCTGTAAATGTTATTGAATATTTCCAGTTCTTGAAGAAAATCTAGTGGGCAACCTCTCCAAACTCAGTTTCTCTGTTACAACCACTCCTTTTAAATCTCCATCCTTTCCACCTTTAACCATCTCTCTCAAGGGTTGACTAGTCCTAAACTGCTAAATCAGTATGTCTTTCTTTTCAGTCAGACTGTTTTTCTCCATTTTTCCAGCTCCACTACAGACTTCACAGATGACAGGACTAGAACCAACTTCAGACAGCATTCAAAATTTAGCACACTGGAGATTTCTATATCTGCATATCAATGTTATTTTCCTTATGCTAGATTCCTTTCCTAATAACACCTAACATTTGATTTGCCTTTTTCTTGACTGTTACTGAGCTCAGAATTGATATTTTCGTAGAACTATCAATCCTAACTCCAAAATCTCATTTGCTCATTTCCATGTGATGATAGTCAGCTAGGAATCCATCATTACATATGTAAAGTTGGAATTGTTTATTTCCCATGTGCATCACTTCATATTTATCTAGATTGCATTTCATCTGCAGTTTTACTGCAGTTATTTGGCATGGTAATATCTTTCTTCCCTTCATCATAGTCAGCCTTTGTTCCTATTACCTTGAAAAACTTGGTGTCATCAGTAAATTCTGTTCACACACTCCCACTTTTTCAGTACTAATGAAAATGTTGAATAACCCAGACAGGTGTGACTCTACTGGTGACCTCCCACATCTCTCAAGAGAAACCTTTTATTGTTGTCTTCTCATTCCTGACTGACTTGACTTTGCCTGGAGACTACAGTTCTACTACAATTACCCCTGTTTTCATTCTTTTTGCTAAACTCTCTTCAACATCATCCTATAATATTCTACACTGGTGTCCAGATGCCTTCTGAAACAAAACCAACAACAGCTAAAATAGGTAACCTCGGGATAGGAGGTCTGGTACTGCTTACACAGGGATATGTATCAAACCTAACCCTTTTTGTGTCTATTTTTGATACCTATTTTGGGGGTAAGCAACAAAAACCCCACGCATAAATCCCCAAAATATTTTATAACCATCACACACATACAAATGAAATCTCTGTGTCAGAAGTAATGAGCCTTAAATGACTGCTGCAAGCTGCAATACATCATCCTGTTAAAGAACTGGGGTAATTCCCCAGTGAAGAGCCACTGTTGTGCCACTTATTTTTCCTCTTTCAATGTCTTGTCAATTTCTTTAGAAGAGTCACACTCATTCTGAATCATATTTCATCTGTATCCCTTAAGAATGTGAGCAACTCCAGCTTCAATATCTGGCTATTAAAAACAGTTTGAATCATTCTGCAGCAGTTTTGAAGGCTATGTAAATACTTATATATAATATGAATGGCCCTTTCATTATAATACACTGACAATATTAATCTACCACAAAATAGATTTCCTTCTCTTTAGCTTTTATTTGGACAGCCATGAGACTTTCAAATGGTATCTATTTACCGTAAGTACTGGGATAAAAATGGAGATCCTTTTTTCCTATTTCCCTGCTGAGGCTGATTCTAAAATCAAAATGAAGGTACCTGGAGCTTCACAGCCAATATTTTCCACCTTCATGCAAGTGCAGAGGTAGTAAGGTGGGTTTGCTTCATTGCAAAGTGGTCCATTTAATAGGCTCATATGTACTGCAGGTATTAAAATGCTTCATGCAAAGATGTAAAGTTCTAGACTGCTAGTCCCTTCTTCATGCTTTTCTTTTTTTGCCTGTCCATCCTTCTCAACTCTCTTGCAAGAAGAATCAGAAGAAATCAGAAAAAAGAGTATACTTTATCTTCAGTGTTATGGCCTTTTTTACCTCTGAGATCAGCAATCTCAGCAATCAGACTTGTGCAATCTCTCCGACTGTCCACACACGTGAACTCTCACACTAGCACACGACATACCCTACACTGACATAAATAAGCCATGGCCAGGATGGCACTTACCTTCCCTGTTCAGTGATTAAAAAAAACAACTCCACACCAAAAAAAATAAAAACAAAACAAAACCAACCAAACAAAAAAACACCCCAAAACCCCACCAAAACCCACAAAAAATACCAAACCAACTAACCAAAAAAACCAAAACCGAACAAACCAAACAACCTGAAAACCCCACTTCCAGCTGAAAGAGAGAATATTATTTTTCATATATTTTTAAGAAATGTAATAGGTACTTCCAAAATGCATTGAATCCCTTGGGTTTTTTTTCACTGTATTGAGCACTTGAAATTTTCAGTCATCATAGGCATTTTTGTACGTATATGAGGAGGCTTTGAATGTCATTTGTGAAAGACTTTCCATAATATTTTCCTTATTCCAGTATTAGAGTCTCCTTTGCTTGGTATTCAAAATTCATTAAAACCATAAAGCACTGAACTAACTTGCATTTGACAGTTCATTTAAAATAATCTACTATGACATATCACATTTGTAGAGAAAAACACAAATTATGCATCTCAGCAATGTCATGATTTTTTCCCAGGCGATTTATCCACACCAGTAATTTTGTACACCTGAATGCATCCCCAAAAGAATATGTAAAACCATTTCAGCTTTTCAGATCTTTTCCTGCTAATCTTTGAAATAGATTTTGCTGGCACTTGTTCATTGCTCCCTAAATATACAGGCATAAAGCTGGTGTCTGAATCACTACATATACTGAGTACAGATGATGCAGATATTAAACACAGATATTCATATGGAGTTCCAACCTCTTCTCTGCTCAAACTCTCACAGGAAGTAGAACCAGTAGCAACATAATATGCACTAAATATAGCTACATAGAATCTCAATTATTTAAAGATTAACTTTTTAAAAAGTTGCTACAATTAAATTTGCAACATGGCATACAAACACCTGACAGGGCAGAAAAGAAATTTCCTTTTCTAATCACAGAGACAAAACCTCAATCCAGTGAGTACAATTCATCTTTCACTTGAAATCTCCTTTTAAGTCTAGAATTAAAAGGAATAGATGAAAGAGTCTATCCCATCAACCTTTTCCCACCCTGAACATTCCATAGGCCACAGTAGGTAAACAGAAGGAGGTAGTATTTCACCCAATTAATTTCACAGCATGAATATTAGAAAGTGGGTCATAGTAGCTGAGTAGTATTTCTCTTAATTTTAATGAAAAAATAACAAGAATTGACACAGTTCAGTACTTCTCAATGTGACTGGCATCTAAGCATATTGTACATGTCTTTCATTAAGTATGTGAGTTAATTGCTAACAAAGTATCATTATCTTTATGTTGTATGACCAGTCCCACATTGGAAAGACAACCCATGTTAGAAGCTTCTGTTAAAATATTATCAAGAACTATCAGTAAAGGTATTCAGTTGATTCTTCTTGTTACTGTAAAAGATAGAGAACATTTTTTCTGACATTACTGGCGAACCTACATTATCATGCTGGTGCACTAAAAAAGTCAGGATCCATTGAAAAGGAGGGAAGCACTTTGCAGTGATGGGAAAAGGAAGATAACAGACACAAAACTGGAAAGAAAGAAGTTTGGATTGGATACAAGAAAAAGCTTTCCCCTATGAAGGCAGTCAAACTTTGGAGATGTTTTTTCAGACAAGTTGTGCAGACCGAGTCTGGACATTCCCAAGAAGTGACTGGAAGGCTTGTCTGGCCTGGTGGCTGACTCTGCTTTGAGCAGCGACCTCCCAAGCCTGTTCCAACCTGAACTATTCCACATTCCTGTGCCTGTCCACTCTGTCTACAAGCTGGTGATGTCACCAGGCTCCCACCTGGAGCATAATCTTGGTTCCTTATCAAAAATAAGCCGGCTCCTGGGTACCCAGAAGTGCTGGCACACGTGTGTGTGTGTGTACACAAACACACACACATCACACACTCTCTGCTTTAATGATGCCTGATGAAATAAGAATTTCCTCAAAAAAAAACCAGTGGTACTGGATACCATGTCCTGATTTATGTAGCACATGTATTAAAATACCCAGGATTTAACTTGAACAGAAGGACTGTCTGTGAATGTCTTGTCACTTGACTGTGTGTTGATATCATCTAAGGTGGGGAATTTAAATATTGAGATAAACATGAATAATGCATTACTATATTTCAGAAGGAGATTTCCTTTCATATGGTGAGTTCACACTGATCTGGTGGACTGAAAGAATACAAGGATAAGACTTTCAAGCTGTTTGATGGAACATTTTAAACAATGCCAAATCTCCTCCACCTTTAACCAAAGTAATTAGGTAGCTTAGTCTGCAGACTGGAATTGGTTGCTTGACTGTGAAAAATGTGTATCAGGATAGTGTTATTTAACAGTAATCTCGATGAAACCTACTCTGAATGGGCAGATTGGCAAAAAAATACATTTTTAAAAACTATATAGGATACGTACTAGTGACAATTTCAGAAATATATATATATACATATATATACACATATATATATATAAAAGTAATTGATGGTCGGTTGTCACATTCTTCACAGCTCACTTTTTCATATCCAAGTCCTTCCTGCTTTTGGCTTGAGTGATCAAGATTACTTTTACAACCTGGCATTTCACTGCTACCTTCTCTGAATCTTTCTTTTTATATCTTTTCACTACATTGTGTTTCCTCTCAGAAAAAAAGACCTCTCTTTGTTGTTTCCCCACCCTTCTTTATCTCCCACTGCATTTACAAGGAGAGAAAGAAATTTCTCTGTTGATACAATTACAATTTCATCTGGTAACTCCCCAGTCTGGACTGATTTAGTTTCACTACAGTGTCCTATAAAAACAAAAAGCCTTCATCCCATAATCCAGTACCTCTTAAAATGAGCTCTTTAATGAGGTTTCCTCCTGGTTTCAGAGCCTATCAGTAAATTTCAGCTTATAAAGTTGTAGTTTATACAAGAAGTTCAGGAAACTTCTCAAACACGACTTGTTGAGAACGTCCTCCTGAGTCACGCTGTAAAATCTGAGCTTTCTGAGGAAAATCTGACCCTGGAAGTCAATCTTGGTATAAACTTATGGAAAATTAGCTGGGGGAAAAGGAATCTCACATTTAGTGAGGCTCTTCCTTTTAGGTGGTGGATTTCAGCCTTCGTTACTGTGTGATCAAACTCATTCTGGATTCTTATTTTACTCATTTTCTAATCCACAAGTCTTCTTCATTGTTGACTCAATTCCTTAAACAATAGAGCCAGGTGAAGGCTAGGGGAATATTTATTTGACATGTAGGACAGATTAAAACACATTAGCCTGTTTATGAATTTTCAGCAGTTACTTTCCACATTGCTGATTTTCAGAAGATAAACTCAGAATGAAATTATTTTAATTCCAACATAATTCAATCTCCAGATGTGGAAAATACTACAAGACATCTATCACCCTGTGATTCTTTCAGTGCCCTGAGAAGAGTGGCTCAGAGTATCAGAGGAGTAAATCTGCATCTCTGATCAGTGCCCTTGATCAACTAATTTTGTATTAATTCTAGACCTCTAGTACGAATTGATGTATATTTTTCTCTGCTCTCTGTTGAAAATTATTTTTATGTGGTTAAAAAGGGACAATTTGTAACATGAGGTTTTTCTATTTCTATCTCTTATGTTAATTTTTAAAATACTATTTAGTCTAATCAAAGAGCTTCTTGAAGAACAAAAAATGAATCAACAACAACAAAAAAAAGGATTACAAAGGTAACATCACGGCGTGTGAAAGCAAAATCACGACATAAAAGAAGTATTTTGAAATTATATCTGACCTTCTTGCAACCAATCATTCTATCTATTTGTTCTAAGTACTAATCCCTCGATTATGGGATAAATTTCTCTATGCCAGACCCTGGCACAAAACTCATAGGTCTTCTTTTGCAGGGATAAAATATAGTAATATGCATTCATCATCTTGCTTCCCTTTGAGCTGGCCTTATGCTACAGCTGTGTAATTTTAGCAGTAAACATTAACTCCTAGCTTTTATAAATATTTTTTTTTAAAAATTCTCTATTTTTTATTACTGGAGTAACTGAGACAGTACACAATTTATTATTCTCAATTCATATAAATTCAGATAAACTCACTAATAAAATCATTTTTTGAGGAATCCATTTAGAAGTGCATTTCTTGCACACTTACCTGAAAACACAGTAGTTGCCTGAGCTACTGATGTGTTTTAATATGAAAGTATTAAAAAGGTAGAGTGACTATAGTGACTTCTGAGAAAGACTCAGTGGCTGTCTGACACGTTTGAATTGCACTGTGAGTGCTAAAAAATCTCTCCGAGTGGCCCACAGGAGGTTAATTCATGTCACCAGACATGTCACCACACAGAGCTGAATCCTTTAGTCAAATGCTCTTTTTACTTCTCTTTCCTCTTAGAAAAGAAATGTGTTATTCCTGGGGCTCCTTTCTCCTTTTCTCTCCCCTTTGGGCTACAGTTCTAATTCTCACGCTAATTCTCAAGTTCTCAGGCTGCTCACTCTAAATTTTAACAGCCAGTGAGCATATGCCTCCAATATTGCTGTAAGGATACAACTTGTAGGATTTCTACGTTTTATTCTCTCTTCTCTCTGTTACTGCCTTTCTTTAATTTCACAGATGTGTTTAGTAAAAGCCTCTCAGCTATTTATTTAGCAATTTCCCTCAGCCTTAACAAGTAATCTCCCAAATGCAAGGGTTTTCTCTGCTCATTGCCCCTCTGAGTTTGGAGAGAAGGGCTCCACAGTGAAAGGAATCTGCTCTTCCTTTCAATGCATGTTATGTCAAAAACTTGCACACAGCAAGAGCAAAAACTCTTCTCTCTCAAAAATTTACTCAGCTCATATTAAAAATTAGATATTACTTGATGGATTTTATGCGGCTGAAAAAATTTCAGTCTTGCAAAGCTCTTAACAATAGCTCAGCAAAAACCAGTATTCAGTACCCCAAAAACAATACTCAAAACCCAAAGCCATTCAAGAAAAACAACACTTGAGTGATTAAAAAAATAGCAGGTTGTCTGTAGTGAAAACCATCCATCTCCTTTTCTTTATCAGCATGTAAACTGGGATCACTGCTGCATTATTCACATGAGAGTTTAATATTTGATGGTTCACTTGTGCAATGTAATTTTCAGAAATCAGTGAGTAATTTGGCATTTCTTATCCTTAGGTAAGGATGCTCACTGCTACAGCAAACAACTACACTGAATTATAGCCCTAACATGGAAATTACCTCTGAACCATGCTGGGCCAATGACTTTTGTATGTGCAAATTAAAGAGCCTTTTAATAATAGAGAAATAAAATCTTTCATGCAGAAATCTGGGTAATAAACAGTATCAAAAGCACAGCAATAATAATATGTATATTTTTACTATGCTTGCAGCATTGGATGATAACTACATCTATAATTCACAAAGTGTGTAAAAACAGGAGCAATAAAACACCAACATCAACACGCTGAGTCATTAATCAGAAGATAAGTTCAATTTATGAATAGCAATTAATTCTAAAGGACCGTGATCTGTGTTGATCCAACAATAATTCCAGGGTTAAGTCCCTGAATATTTTTAGACTCCAAAGAACTCCCAATATTTATAAAGACAAGTATGGAAAACATTAAATTTCTACATTCCATTTCACTTCTGTGAGCCAATCTGGGGTTTATAAATACCACAGGCCTTTGATAATTCATGTAAGAAATCATGAGGAACTTTGAGAAGATCTAAACATTTTCTGGTGTAGTTTGGAGTGTAGGAAAGATTGAAAAACCATGACATCAAGAAATAAAACACTGTTGTGGGAGTAAAATACTTATATATAAAATTATACAAATACTATCTGCATGTGTTATAAATTTGGGAATTGGGATGTGCCTGTAAAGTTGGAACGTGAAAGTTTACTTTCATGCTTGTGAAATGAATAGATTGACATTTGAATTACAAGCAGCATGTAAGATGAAGTACTTCCTATGCATTCTTTCTCAATTTAAATTTAAATTAGTTCATTTAAACAGCTTTAAATTAGTTACATTATTTCTAATTATTATAAAACCCATTTTTCCATGCCTTTTTTGAAGTCATTCCCAGGAGCAAGTCTTGACATGACCAAGCATGCCCAAACCTATTTTTGTGTACACTCTTTCAGAAATCTTAAAACACCAGTGTAATTAAAAAACCTGCAGCATTAGCAGC
>VXBB01007266.1:105738-145185 GCA_013399915.1 Illadopsis cleaveri | reverse complement strand
AAAAAATTGAAAATTAAATATTCTGTCTACCTTTTCTACCTACCATGCAGAAAAAAAATTCCACCAAATTATTAACTTGGCAACTGCATATATTCTAACAGGAAAGCTTGGTTCTTAGTTCTGCAGTATTCTGTTCCCCTGTCCCATGCCAAGGATTTAATAACTTTACTTTTATGGTATTTTGCAGCAGAAAAGGCCAAGCAACTTTCAAAATAGATTATTTTAACTTCAACATTATTTTACTGGCCTTCTATAAAATTGCGTTATCATATATGGGTTTATGGTGTTTTTTTTTAATTTAAAGAGCAATTATAAAGTGAAATTCAACATTTGGGAAAAGTCAGCAAACTAATTCTATGCAAAATATTTATTTCTTTTTATTCTTTTCTTCACTAAATGTAAGGTGCATTCACATGGTAGAATATCATAGAAGACTGGTCATGATACCTAGCTGCAAGTCTTAATTTTGTTATCGTCTATAAAATTGTGAATCCATTTTATTTAAGCAAAGCCTGGTAATAAATTACTTTCTCTGACAGTTCCTGTGTTGTCTTAAACTACATTCTTCAGCAATTTTTTTTTTTAATTGCAAGAAGAAGAGAAAAGCAGTCCCAGGAAGAAATAGCTTGCAATTTAATCTAACACTCTTTCACAGCATGCATATTTTCTGGGACAAAAATAGAATAAGGCAATCCAGAATTGTCCTCAGAGCCTGAGACCTGGAGAGGCTCTGGAGGGATCTGAAGAGAGTGGAAAGAATTGCTGTATCCCATATTAGGGCAAGTGATGTCAAGGTTCCTTCACCATGTTGGTACAGTTTCTTATGTAGCATATGGATTTCCTGGCTCAATAGAAAATGAGAACACAGGTCTGAGCCTGGAGAGTGTGGCTGGATTATTTCCTAAGAAGTCTCATGAGTATCTCTGTAAGATAACAAAGGATTCAATAAATTTGATCCAAAATCAGACCCTCACCCATGTTGATTTCTGTTTCCTTCAATAGCCAATGGTGAGACACAGGCAGTCAGGCAATAATTCAGCCCACTCTCACCTGGGCTGCAAGGGTGCCCTAACTCAGATGCCCCCACTTAACATAAGCTGGAATGAATTCAGGCCCTCATAACTGCTCCCTAATTTATTTCCCTGAGCTTTACACAGCTGAACTTCTGTCTCCTGAGCCTGGTTAACTTTCAGGCACCGTGCCCAGAATTAAAGCTCCAGGCATAACTCTCTTTCCTCTTCTGAGATCCTGGTGAGATGCCCTCACTCAGCTGCTGAAGCTTGTGACTCATGAGACAAGCTTTTCAGCAGACTCACTGCAGAGTTCCTTCCAAGAGGATGCAAGAGTGCTGAAGACTTCATAAAGGCTTTCAAATTTCCTCATTTCTTAGAGCATCATGGATGCCATGGAAATATATCATGTGTTCCCACAGTCTTGTTTACCTTGGGAAATGCTAATGAGTCCCTGATAGTTCCACTCTCTGCACTAGTGCTACAGGCCTCCTGCATAATTTGGCACTGCTGCCAAACAGGTTAGAAAAAGTACTTTTCTTATAGTATATCACCTTTAGCTGTCTTATCAGCTTGACAATGAAACAGGTCTCTCATCTAAAATCTGAAGACTTCTATGCTACAACAAAATAAGTGGGTTTAATTGTACATCCTCAGACTGACCCCAGCTTCAGGCAAGCAGCAAGGGCCTTTTTCTTACACTTTGGTTATCCTGGAAAGAAAACAGGAGCATGCAGACTACAGCACAGCCATAAGCACTTTGCCTTGACCCTTCATTTAGATAATTTCAGGACAAACAGGTGCAAGATACACAACAGCAAATCCACTGTTTAGTCTAGAGGCAGCCCAGTTGCCAGAAGAGAATTAACAGACTCCGAGGACGGGATTTATCTGACCAAAGGTAAACCTACTGTGTTTAGTTTAGTTTAGTTTAGTTGAGGGAGAAAACAGACAACTAGAGAGGGCAACCCCCAACAGTGCACCTAGAATGCCTCAACTCCACTCTGAATTGCTTCACTTTATTGAGTTATAAATTATGTAGAGCCTCAGGGATCAGTTCAGATACGAGTATCTACACCACTACATATACATGTCTGTGATGCTGGTTAGAAGGATGAGGATCATCAAGTGTCAGCACAGAGATGGAAAATGCCTATTTGATGGGTCCAAACAATTTATTACAACCTTTCATTGTGCTACAAAAGACAATGGAATTTCTTGGTTAAGATGTTGGTCAAAAATGTTATTTTTTTTCCAAATATTTGGGTATTTGTTAAGTTCATAGATAAAAGTTACAGTGCTGTTAGGCCACTGTTTTTGAGCAGTTACATTCAGGGTTTTGCATACAGCAGTACTGAAGCTTAATTATTGGTAAACCCCTATTGGTTTTTTTATCCTAAAATCTGTAATAGAATTTAATAAATATACAAAAATTTAAAACAACGTAAGAATTTTCTACAGTATTATTTTAACATTGTCACAGTACACTGTACTCTCAAAATATGTGAACTTCATCATTTTTCCCATGAACAATATTATTTCTACCCTTACACAGAAATGGAAAGTATAAGGAAATACCACCTGTAATACGAAGAGTTTCCTCCAATACTTCACAGATAAACTGAGACATGAAAGGCTTCATTCTTAAAGAATATTTCACACTTTAACAAGCTTATTTTGTAGTGAAAAATGTGATTATATGTAATTTTAATGGCAAGTGCTCAGACCTGATGGAAAATGTGTTTATGGGAATCAAATTAGATAAGCTATGGAATGGGATGTGGACTATTGATGTCTGTGAGCTGGCAATTTGTTTGAGGTCCTTTGTGCAGCAGCACTTGGGAAACCTGTGGCAGATACATGGATGGGCTCCAGTTTTCTGTGCCTTTACAGGACAAAAGACAGGTATAGTAAAATCAACAGTTCATTTTTATATTACCCTGACTGCAGTTCAGGAGCAATGTGCACTCAAAGATGGGGGGATATTGCAGAAAAAGATACTGTTCCATAAGCCATAAATCCAAAAAAGCACAACCTTCTCTCCTCTTACATTGTCCCAACATGATATTCCCAGCTCTTTATGCAATACTCTCTGAAATCCTGTCAGTGGTGACTCATTCTTGCTGCACTCTGTCTACATCCTTCTCTACACAGCCCAATTCTCATGTGAATATCTCATCCCTTCAAATTCCCTTTTCCTGTTACATCCAAAAATATTGCCAAACAGGTTCCAAGACTAGTGAAGGAAGGAAGCAAAATTTATTAGCCTGCAGATGTACACTACTATGAGATCAGCTAAATCACACACAAAATACCAAAGTGCACATTGACATGGCTGCAGCAGGAATTTTGATAGCATGGACACAGAGCTGATAATATGAAATGCTAGCTCGTGTCATCCTAAACAGGATAATGACATGAAACAAACAGGCTTTGAGCACAGATGTACTCAACTGACACAGCATATTCTATTTTCCTAATCCTTTAATTCAACCATCCTCTGACTTTTCCACATTGATTCCAACAGATTTGCTCTCCATTCAGCACCGCCCTCCTGGAAATGTATTTGGCATCACCTTAAGAACAGAAAAGATTGAGTAATCTTCCTGATCACTTTAGCAAATCCAACTCCTAGGAGCAATGATCATAGGATGGACAAAATTTTCTCTTTCTAATCTAAGAACACAAAACCTTTTTTACAAATTCCACCCATATATCAAATACAACATCAGCTGCTGAACATGAGAATTCCTAGACATCTACAACTGGATTATATTTAAATTAAATTTTCTAAGGACTGACAAGAAGACATCAAGCAAGTTTTAAGTTTTTGCTCCAAAGTGTCAAGGATTTATTAGCAAGTGTGAAAAAGTTTTTTTTATCTGCGCTTTTTTTTTTTTTTTTGAAAACAAATATACAAACGAACTAAAAGCCACACAAAACCCAACAACTCTGAACCATTTCTCCTACATTAAATAAACATGAATTTGATTCACCTGGAAACAGAAAAAATTTCAGTCTAAATGATTAACCTAGTCAAATTACAGGTCCTAATAAGTGGAGCTATCAATATGGTGTTCATTACTTTATCACTAATGAAGACTGAAATAAACTTTCCAAGTGATAGAGAAGTTTACTGCATGGTTGGCACTGAAGAGGAAAAAAAAAAAATCAAGTAAAAGATATTTGCACTTGATAAAAATATCATGTTGCTCCTGCATATTTTAGTGACATAAACAAGCCTGTAAAACAAATATTTCTGTAGATAAATGTGAGATAAAGCAAACGTAAGGAAATACACACAAGGTAGGAATGCAGAATTCTGCAGTGAAAATGCAGCAAATCATTCTTTTACAGCTGGGAAATGAAACAGGATGTACCTCTGTGAGGATGAATGGAGACATTAAAACAGGAGGCAAGACAAAGACTTCAGCTGAAGAGGACTCAGACCACTTAATTCCTCATTTTGACAGAAGTCAAATCATTTATAAGTTTTAATGGTGACTATCAGTGTCCTATGGCCCTTCAGGGGAATTTTTTTACTCTGTTAGTGTAGTATTAAAATGTTGCTTTTGCTTAGTTATTATCTTGGTTATTGCTTATGCTTAGTTAGTTACATGAATGTTTCTGTCATCAAGTATCAGAATAAGGATTTTACACAACTGGCCAGAATGGAGCAGTTTCACTCTGGATCTTCCTTCAGATTCAAAAAACATGGGAAAAATGTGCTTTTATGAACTTCAAACATATTATTACTTTAGCCATACAAATCATACATTCTTTTAGTCTTTTTTTTTTTTTTCAAGAGGCTAGACTAGTTGGTTTATTTCTAGTTATGTAAGTCTTTCAGAATTAGCCCAAAAGATTGCTCTACAAGTGCTGATCAAGGGAGTTCAGTTATTTCTTACAAGGTGACTGCAACACAGACTGATTGGAGTTTCTGCAGTAATAGAAAGGTTAAATATTTTGAACTAGAGCTCAAAGTCAGACTTGACACTGACTGAATATCTTCATAAGCTACTACTGACCTCAGACCATCCTTTTTCTCACTGTTCTAAGTTTCTTTGAAATACTAGAGGATGCAGACTTCCCTGCTACAGCACACACAACTTAAAATGTTTGAAAACCCCTTTGCACAGCCTTTCAAGAGCCATGGGAGACAAAACCCCTCAATAATAGAATATGGGGGGGAGGAGAAAATCAGGAATCAGAAGCCAATTTCATTTACAGACTATATTATAACTTCTAAAATGTCTACAAGAGGACAAAACACCAGAGCTCTGGAAGAAAAGCAGCACTACGAAATAAAGACAGCAGACAGTGAAAGAATGGAGGCTGCAATGTATAGTCAAGGTGCCAGGGTAGCTTTAAATAAGCTCACTCAGGTCCCAGAAATAATCTAGCCATGACAGCAGGGAGCTCAATTTGGGAAAGCTGTCTGAATGCTGGAAGAGCTGAACCTAAGTTAACATTTTGACCTCTCCATGTAGCAAGCACTTTCAAGGACAGAGAAATTTCATTGAAAAAAAAAAAAAAATGGCAAGCTTTAAAGGAATGGAAAATAAACCAAGTAGGCAGTAATCATTGTCCTCTTCCCAGCTGTAAGCTTCATACATCTCAGTTCAAATTCAGAATTGTCTGTATATGTTGAAAATTTTAATTAAATTCATGCAGCAGTTGTGATCAGTATGTCAGATTGCCATGATTAACTTATTAGACCAATCCAAATTATCTTCTTCATCCCAAGTCCTAAAACAAAAGCTAAGAAGCTTCCACTACTGCAATAGCTCCAACTTAAAACCAGAAGCCCTCCATGAGTGTTATATCAGAAACAGCCCACCAAAGAGCTGAAATTTAAATACAGATGTTACCTTCCTTGTGCAAGGCTGCTAAAGTAAATATGGAAACTGCAGGAAAACAAATCACAGCTATTTCAGACTGTAAACCGTAAACAAATCTAAAAATTTGCTTAGGCTATTTAGAAGGCTAAAATTCTAACTTGTTTAAACTCCAGTTCTGAATCAGCACAATGCCCAGTCCTGATTTCAGAAGCAGATAAAATCCAGCAGGTCTGCTCCCATTCATGAGCAAAGTTGTACTTAAGAGAGGTGGCAAAAAGAGATGATGGAAACTGATGAACAGAAGGGGTCATGGGCACCACATGCTTCAAAAACATGGTGCCTCTTTATGTGCTACAGGTCAAACAAGCAAAGATGTCTAAGTGTGCATCAAATATCAAAAGTTAACCTCTCCCAGACGTTTTAAGTTACATATCCTCAAAGACAACACACTTACATATTAAGTATCTTCAAAAAGCACAAGTGATCAGCTCTGTGCCAGGTCAATGCCATGACCTCAAATGAGTCTTCATGAATGGAACAAAGCATATTTTCTGAAATGGTATTACGCATGAACAGGTCATTTAAATTTTCATCTCTATTTTTAAGTGCCAGATGGTTGTAAGGAGAACTGGAAATTGTTTAATCTTACTGCATGTGAATGCAATCCTGAAGGGCATAGCTGATCCATTTTGTAAAGACAGAGAGAAAGGAAGAACAAAACCCCACAAGCATCCTTTTGTTGCTTACCATAAACTACCTTTTTATTTTCATATTTTCATATATTAAAAGTGTGACCTTGGTGATTGCCTGTGTGTCAAAATGAAGTAGGTTTGAAACCTCAATTGTTTATGATCTGATTTAAAAACCAAGTTCTACACAACATCATTAAATTTTACCTTCAGGGTAATACTGGGGAGAGAATTAGAAAAAAAAAAAAAGCAAAAAACAAAAAACCAAACACAAAGAAAAAACACGCCCAAAATGTAATTAAAGCAATGTCTAAACATGGGAACTTAACAGCAAATGGCTAACCAGATGTGCTTCCCAGCGCTTTTAAGGGTTCTTTTATCTTTGTGGTAGCCTGTAACAACGCCTTGAGCAAAATACATTTGTAAAGGATAGGTGTTTCTTTGTTTTCATGCAGCAGAGGAAAGGGGGCTGACTGGTTTAGTAGCAGCTATTACACAGTATACATTTAATAATAATATTCTAATACGTGGAATATTTGACATTTTATTTTAACCGTTCGTATTCAATAGTTAAATTAGGAAAGACGTTTAAGGCGTACTAAAAATAGAAACTCACTGAAACGTGCAGCATCTACCTGGCCTTATATTGCTATTTATCAAATGTAAGGTATTGATTCCTCTGAATATGGGCCACATACAAGTTTTCTTCTGGGTCAGAAATAATATGTGGCGATTATTAAACCTTTACTTTTAGAGAAAGATAAAGGACTTTCATAAACGTTCATAAAATGCATTACAAATGGTTGGAATAAAGAAGATGAAGCAATAGTTGCACAATGCTGTACTGATAATACCATCAGAGTATAAATGCCTGGAATAAAGTTAGTGTCAATCTTAACTCAACAGTTAAGGTTGAGAAATAAGCTTAAAATAAGACTTGCCTCTTTCACCAAGTTCACTTTGATTTAAAATTCAGATTAGCCAAAAGGGAGTAATTTCCTGTTTCATTTATGCAAAAATAAGGTGGCAGACTGACAAAAGGGTATTTTTTTCTGCATATGCAGATACAGGTGCATATAAATCACCCTTTGTCAGGGCAGGAATTCTGCAAATATGTTCGACACTTATTAAAATATCTAATAAAGCATCTCTAGACACTCTATTTCACAGCACTGAAAATAAATTAGCAAGTGCAGATATGTCTACTGTAACCCCTTGAGTAGTCATAAGTGAAAAACCCTTGTAAATTGTTACATTCTTTTACTGATATGACTGAAATTGGTTTTATAATTGATGTTAAAGACATGAAATTGCTTTGAAGCATTAACAGATTGATCATCTAAATAAATATTAGAGTCAAGAGAGTCTGTGTCATTTTGTGCTCTATTTTTCTAACTGAGAATTATTCTCAGGATAATTGAAAAATTATGTAGAGAAACATTTATTCTTGTTAATTTTAAGATGGGTAGAACAACTTATTAGGAAAATTCTATTTATATTATCTCTAAATATAGACAAGAATTTATGCCAGTGTCTCCATTAACCATATGAAACACAACTTTACAGAGGAATTAAAGCAAATTTATTTTTCTTAGATTCTAATGTGCCTGTACAATAAACTTGCTATCAAATTAGGAGTGCCACAGAGCTGTGTAAACTAGAAAAGCTTTGCAACCTAAGTTTATAATGCATATGAATACACATTGTAAGGGTATGCAAAACCCGATTATGCCATTCTCATAACTGGCATGGTTTTGTCTCCAAGAGGCTAAGAGCTTCCAGTAAAACTATTCATGATACACAGAAGGAGTATTTACCAAAAAATTTATCAATAAAAGCTTCAGATTCTGGTCTACATATTTACAAAATCTTCAGCTGTGGCCAACCAAGTCCACCTAGAAAAACTGATTACATCCTCATTATACATACTCAAACTTTTTTATATCCTCGTGACTGTGATTGAGATCTTTTTCTTCTTAAAAAATCTTAAAATTTATTGTCGCTGTAGGACATGAAAGAAAGACTTTAAATATTTCAGAAGGCAAAGAGCATAGAAAAAGAAGGCTTTTTTGTCTAAATTCTTACTAGCTTTGATAAGGTGTTCCGATACAGACTTAACATGATTGGTGAATAGGAATGACACCTCTCTAATCCCATTGGATAACTAGAAAAACAGCTAACACCAGCTAGCCAAAATTGTTTTGAAAAAAGATAGTTATTTACCAAGATTATTTTTAAAAAAAGCTTCCTTGAATTTTTTTTCCTTGAGAAAAAGTCAGCAGCTGCTAGCAGGCTAAATTCTTTCAAGCTCACGATTTATCTTAGTGGGCAGCCTTCCCAAATCCTGATTTTGAGATAATTTTTGTGAATGCTCTGTCAGCGCATCCCAAACAAATATAATATCACTATATTTTAAGGAAAATTACAGGCATCAGCTTCTCAAGTAAAAAAAAAAAAAAGGATTAAATGCCTCTGAAATTACATCCTTGGAAAGTAACAAAGCAGAGCGTTCCTTCTCACACACACAGAAACAGCTCATAAAGGCACCTACCTACAGGCACAATGACAGCAGCTGTAGCATCTCACCTCTATCAGTCATAATCTAGAACAGTGCCACTTTCTATTAACCAAGCAATAGAGGAACTAAAATTACTTCTCCCGCTCTACGCAAGCCACTCCGGTTGCTCCAGTGCATTTTGATGACTTAATTAGGGAGACGGTGCAGCGCATGTGGTTTTTCCAGCCAGGTTCATCACAAAGGCCACATCATCAAAGCACAAGAGTTGTGTCTTCTGCAGCTAGATTAAAAATAGGGATTTCTTCATTAAGCGTCTTGCAGCTGACTGTGCCTCTTGGTTTGTCTCCATCTATTCAGACAATTAAATAAAGCGTCATGCTTTATTTATTTCTTTTTGAAGGCTAATAAAGAAGCTGTGAATTGAAGTACAGCTGACAATCTTTTTATTTATTAAGACCTCAGTGTACACAGTGACAATCTCTGGAAGGTAAGGCACATGCTGGGATTTTTTTTTTCCCCTTTTTAATATATGTCCTCTTTGCAGGCAAAACATTTCTCCTAACAGGAATTAGAAACCGTTGTCATCCTCTCCAGCAGGGAGAGGAGTCAGAAAAAAACAAAAAAAAAAATCACAAAAAGCTCAAAACAATTAAAAAACAAGACAAAACTAAACCTACCAGCCAACAGGGAAAACTGAAGGTCACACAAAAAAAAAGCCCACAAATGTGAAATCTAAGTACAAAAATCTGAATACTTTGAAAAAGACGGGTAAGTGTCCTAGCTGTAAAAATCAGCTGCCATATAATCAAGTCAGAAAATATTTAAAATTTGGTCACAATACTTCAAATTAATAAAAAAAAAAAAGTTATTTGCTTTTACATCTATCAGCAGGGATGGACAACTAAAAAAAAATTACATGATTGTTATGTAGGTATATTAACTGAAAATATTATACAAGATTTACTACACCCTTTTCATTTCCTGATAACAAGAAATTATTATCTCTTGTGTTATTAAGTAATCTCATTTGTATAGCCATAATGGAAATTATGTATGGTAATATCATACCATGGAAACATTATAATATTTCCTTGAAAACAAATACATTGTATCACAACATAATGGGATCCAGCCTTAGTCCGTGAATATTAGGACATTTTAAAAATATTCTACAAGAAAGGATGGTATACTGTTCTGCACTTCAAAGAAAGCCGAATGCTCCATGAGGCAAGATGACTTTCCAGTCTTAAGAGTTACAAACTGATAATTGTATGTCATTATGCATATTTACAAAGGCATATGCACATGCATACAAAAAAAGCAGTGGTGAAATGAGATGATCTAATGTGGTTCTTTCTTTCTTTCTTTCTGCAAGAGGTTTAAGAATGACCTATGCACTTTGCAGGGATAGGAGACAAGGAGGAGGCAGATGTGAACACAAACATGGTTTTTACCACAGCAGATTCCAGGTTTTTTCAATTTCTTACCTTTCTTTTTATTTACTCAGCCTAAATAAAACCCTTTCTTTGGAGGGTCTAGCCAAAGTGTGAGGGGTGTTTGATTTGGGCCTTGGTTTAGTTTACTTTTTTGGTTCTGAACTGACAACAATTTTCTGTCTGTTTCAATTAATTGGATGTGCATGACAGAAGCACATCTTTCTACGCGTTCCTTGACCCCAGCAAGGCCTAAACTGTCTGTCTACTCTCCCTGGATTTGACCTTGACTTCCACAACCTACAAACTTGGTGGCACTTACACGTGGAAGAAATACATTAAATCATCACCCCTTGCTGCACATCACTTACAGACGCATTTGTCACTGTTATATTAAATTAGGATCACAAAAATGTAATTTACGGCCAAGAGTGACATTTCATAAAGCCTATGAAAACAAAATTACCAGAGAACGTGCACCAAAACACAGTATTTCTTGCCTCTCCAGCCTGTCAACAGAACAGATCCTCCATGATTATGCTCTCTACAGTAGAAGTTATGGGATGGAAAGTTCAGAGCATGACAAGACGAATTTGGGAAGCTGGTTGGTGAGCTGGATTTGAGCTGGCACTGTGCCCTTCACCCAGGGAAGGCCACCAGTACAGTGGGATGCTTTAGTGAGAGCACAGCCAGCAGGGCAAGAGGGAGAGACTCCCTCCTCTTGTTGTTCATGAGTGCACATGGAAGGAAAAGAAAAGAAAATGAGAGTGCATCCAGGGCAGACTAAATGACTTCCATGTGCCTTCCAACCTAATGACTGCCCTGATTCCATGGGTGTTCCTACACCTGAGCTACTCACTTCCACTCATATATCTGTCTGCATGTATTGAATAAAGAACAGATAAATGTTATCTTCTTCTGGGCTCAGATTCGAGGGCAGAAATGGAAATTGCATGGAATTTGAGGACTTATTTTTAAAAATCTGACTCTCTTAAATCATATCCTTCCTTCCTCAGAGTTAACGTTACTCTGGGATTTATAGCTCAGATAAAGCTGCATCTTATCAGGTACAAAGTTTTTGTTCGGATTTTTTTTTGCTTCTGTTATTTGCCATATTTTCCCTGTGACCTAAAAATCAAGCTTTGGAAGGCTTACTGGCTCATCTCTCAACAGTTATCAACATCACTTTACTTTGAAATAATACAAGTTTATGACAAAAAAACCAAAAAAACCTTTTTTTTTTTTTTTTTTTAATATGAGTTTTGCTGTAGGATCACTTGCTCAGAAAAGGTGAAAGCTATTCTCAAGTACTGCCCAATAGAAGGAATTTAAATCCATATCCACCACTCTCCAAGAAGTGCCAAGATAATTTTCTTAGCTCAATGTGTCTTCACTCTTCCTTTACATCTTCATGATCAGGGGCTAACATGAAATTTAAACATCCAATTCTTTTTGACTCTCAGCCTATGCCAAAAGACAGCCAGTAGATAAACTATGAGTTGGTTGAGTTTGGCTGAACATTCCCTTTTTTAAACATTTTTTCTCAGAAGAAGACCTGCCTAACCACAAAACTAGCTGAATTCTTCATCTGAACTATTCAATGGCTTCTTCAGCCATTGACAGATTTATTTTGAATATTTGACTGAAAATCCAGTCAGGCACTTAAAAAGTACAGAAGAATGCCTGAATGCACATTACAAGACCCTGGCTTTCTTTATGAAGCATCAAATTAAGACCTACCAGTACTAGGAAACTTTTATTCAATATATCTTCACAGGTTGCAGAGAAATTAGAAGCATGTGAAATTTCTCATCAAAATGTATCAATCAGACTTGCAAATCCTAAGTATATAGTCTGAGAACAAGTTCAGTAATGTTACAAGTAAGTCAAAAACACAAATCTTGTTTTCTCTAGCCAGATGACAAATTTTGAGTATTAAAAAGCAAAGTGATTAAAAAAAAAAAAAAAAAAAGATGATGCCAAAAAATTTAGTTACTTATGTTACTGAATTATGACTGACTTGACAAAATCTAATGAAAGAGTATTCAGATTCCAAAACAATTGCCTCTTTTTCATTGCCTCTAAGATGCTATTAGTAAGCAATCTGAATTTATGGGAGTTTCATTATGAACAACTGTCTCCTGTTGTAAACAGGCAAACAAGGTAGAATGGTGAATTTATTTCCTGTAGTGTTTCAGTAATAAGCCAGGAAGTATTGGGGAAAAGGAAATTTGAAATATTACTTTCTGCCCCAGGAAAAGTCAAATCCTGAATTGATCCTATTCAGTAAGCTTCTATGACTGCCAAAGAGAGTTGTTTATTTTATGTTTTTTTAGATTTGTTCCCATGAATAATTTCTCAAATTTTTATTTCATGATGTATGTTTTATATTTTATGCTATGTTAAATATCTGCATCTCTTAAGGGAAACCTGTTTTCTGGAGAAACAATGCACAGTAATTGTAAACCACAGAGGTCTAGAAGCTCCTGTCAAACATTTCTCAAAAAATCTGGCTTCCAAAGTGGTATTTTCTTTATCTTCCTCACCCTAAGACCTACAGAGAATCCTGCTGCAAAAATCTATTACAATCTATCAGGAGCATTCAAAATTTTTCATTGTTTGTTTTCAGCTTTGCTGACAAATTTGTCACGTTTTTACAAGGCTTTCTTTGTGCTGGTATCTCTGTGAAGCCCAAGGATTGACGACACACAACACAAGTGGCACCTGCTCAGATGGAGAGACCTTCCACAACACCCACTGTTAAAGAACCAGGTTCCAAACCCACCCAAATTCAGCAGGAATTCTCCTGGCTTTTTTTATTAGCAGCCCCAAAACTTGTAAGCTTGTTGAAAATAATAATAAAGAAAAATCAGTTTAAATTATTAACATCTTTTGCTGTATGTCAGATGTATAGTTTGGGGTTTTTGGTAGGGTTTTTTGTTGTTTTTTTTTTGGCAATCTAGTAACTGGTAACTTTAAAACACTTTAAAGTCTTAACTGAAAACACAGCTCAACATATGGATGTAAATATAATATAGCCTTAGTTAATGCCATGTTTTCTTAGATCAGTGCTCTTTAAAATCAGCTATCAAAATTTTCAGCCTTTAAATATGCAGAGCAACTGGCAAGGAAAAAAAAAAAATCACATCTTTCCCAGATAATGTTCAATCCCTGATTAAATAAAGATGTGCCAAGGCAGAGATACTTTATGCCTCAGGAGACAGGCATAGTGGAATTGTGAGTGTATTTTATATGTGAATTAGAGGTAAGATGTAATGACATGAGATGAAAGGCTCAGCCATGATTTTAATAAAGGGGGGAGACAGTGCTTCCCTGTGGACCCCATATGCAAAACAGTGAGACTCAACAAGAATATATGAAAAGATTCAGCAAAAACTACAACAAATGCTTCCAAGTTATAAGACCACTATTAAAATTCATCACATTTTACTGAAGCTGAGTATTCCAGATCTGAGGGTAAGCTCTAACACATTTCTGGTAACTTTAATTTCACATGACAAAATATGTCATCAGTAAGGCTGGAATAATTTCAATTTTTAGGTAAGACAGAATTGGAGAGCTTGACACCATAATATTTCATTTTTTAAAGGTTTCTAATAACATGATCTAAAAATAATTCCATTTAATTTGTTATTTTAAGAGCATGTTTTTAATTGTAATTAAAAAAAAAATCACAATTTAGTAGTACTAGATGACAGACATTTCAGCTGCTTAGTGCCTTTAGCAATCCTCAGGAAAAGCTATTACCTATTGCTCTATTGATTTTTAATTATTTTTTTTTTAATGGCTACAACAGAATTCTAAAGAATCATTATTTCATTTTCCCTCATTAAATTAAGGAAAAAGTTTGAGATTTTTCACAGTTCTCTGTCTTTCTCTACATTGAAAAAAAATTAAAAGAGACATGCCTCTGTAAAGAATAGACATGAAAAGAGCAAAATGAATGGGATGAACTGCTTAAAGGAAAAAAAAAAAAAAATCCTGCTTTATTTGATCTTTTGTGATAATCACACTCCCGGCACCCTGCCAGCAAGGCTCAGCATGCTGATGTCTGGCCAAGTACGGTAATCTCTTGGTTCAAGTCTGAGGGCTGTGATGAAAATTACAAAGCAGGGACGAAAATCAAAATGCCACCTGTGATTTTATTCTGAAACTAATTTCACGGGAAAAGTAATACAATGAAAACAGTTATTTTAGCAAAGACTACAAGACTATGACTAAATTGAAACCAATGCAAGTGGATGGAGGTAGCTATCATGCAAATACATTTGGATCTGCAGGCATTCCTTTTAAAATGAGCAGTAGATGTCTTTGTGACAGGTAAATTGCTTTGAGATTATATTTGAAGTCCGAGGTCAAACTTTTAAAATGATAATTTTAACTTACATTTTCCTTTATTCTGGAGTCTTTCTGCATTTGAAACCAACAAAACCAGGGGGAAAAAAAAAAAAGCTAATTCATTTCCTTATTTTATTTTCTGTGAACCACCATTCAATACAGGCGAACAAATCCTGGAGGAAACCTTTTTCCTTTCTCTTTTCATTCAGTTGTCTATATTTGAGCTAGTTGCCCAGAGATATGGGGAACAGCCACAAAAGTGTGCATTCACCATGTATTCAAATCAGAAATTCAGCCACTAAAATCTTCTAAATTATTATTCACATTGAAAACAGAAAAAGCAACCAGTAAAAACCAGCATGTCACTTTTTTTTTTTCTCTCTAATTATTGTGTTTTCCTGAAAGGTTGCACATCGTTAGCAGAACTGAGCAAAGCTTGTTTCGATTTTTCTTTCTAAACACTGAAAAATTATTCAGAATTACTAGGAAGCTGCTTTTACAGAGTTATTCTTAAACGAAAACCCAATACAACAAAACATTTTGTTTCATTTGTGTTACTAGAACAAAAATTCACTATTTGCTGAAGTGATACATGTTCCCTATTTTACCACCACCTTCTTTATAAAGTTGGACAATATCTTGCCATTTTTATACACATTACTCCTCTCTGCACTGGCGAGAATATGCAAACACCAGGACAATCCCTGATCTCTGGGCCTCACTGAAACACTGCATTTCAGCATTCCCCAGTTGCCATTTGGCTCTTTCTTCAGGAAGTTTCTCTATAGATTTCTAATTCTCTTTGATATTCAAGTCTGTTCCTGCACCCTCTATCTTCCCCCCACCAACCATGCCAATCTTATAATAGCCACCTTAACCTTGTCTTACTTATATTTTTGTGCCCCTCCTTTTCTGTATTTTCCTTTGCAGTCAAAAAAAAAATCCCGATTATTGCAGCACAGACAATACAATGAAATTACCAAAATCTGCGTGTTACACATGCAGATGCACTTGCAACTTTCTTAACTCCACACGTACACACATTTTAACTGCCAGAGAGAACTTCAGGTGTATTCATGCACACACTCACATGGACAGTAAAAAAAAAACCATGAACATTTATGTTTAAATAAAAGGTACCTACCTGGAATGAGCTGACCCAGTAACTGCTGGCATCTGGACAGGCTGAATACAGCTACCACAGCCAGAAAAGGATAATGTTTCCATTTCATGATGTGTCCCTCCTTGCATTACACCAGCTCAGCAGCACTAACGTGAATGTCACCTGCAATACACCATGAAAATAAGAACAGAAGAATTCATGATAAATTGAGGTCCTTCCAAATATTTTTGTCCAGAGTAATTCTATGACGAATACTGATTTCAGTACAGCTTTAGCTATTAAAACAATGTTAAATTATCTAACAGCTAGACAGTTGAAAACCACAACTAGAATATTAGTTATCTTTGAAGAGCAGACAACCCAAAACCAGATGTTTTAAATGGAGACATGAGGATCCCCATAGTGCACATATGTGTTTTAAAGGGCTGCATGTTGTTTGGTTAAGTTACTAGAGAAATTGCTCACTTCAGCAAGATAATTAAGTACATATTTAACCCATCTCAGCTCAAGGAAATACTTAAACCTTTGCATAAGTTGAAAACACTTATGTTTAGGCTATTCAACTTACTATGAAAGCAGGATTAAAACTTCACTTTGGTCTTCTTATGAAATTATGTTTTGCTGAAGGAGGATTAGGGATAATTTTATCCAGTAATAACTTGAACAGTTAAGACAATTTTGTGGTGAGTTTCTAAGTCCTTAAGGGCAGAAAACTTTCATCTGATTAATAGGAAAATGGAATCTTATGAAGAAAGACAATACTCTGAGTAAAAAAAAAAATCTAAAATCAAAATACTTTTAGCCAAAATATGACTTTTAGGCTCATCTTTCTGACCATGACATTTGTAGATTAAAAAGCATTCACAGCTCTGTTAGTGCTTAGGAGTCATCTCTGCTCATCCTACTCATTTGTTTACTCTTCACCTGTGTTGGTGCTTTATAGACTTGTCCAGAAATGATGGAATTTTTGGAGTTGGAAGATCAACCAGTCCAATCCCCTGCCAAGGGAGGGTTACCTGGAGCAGGTTACACAGGAATGCATCCAGGTGGGTTTGGAATGTCCCCAGACAGGGAGAACCCAAGGCCTTAGGCCTTGTTTTCAGCCTGTTCCAAACACCTTTCCTCTAAAGCTGTCTAAAATACATATGGGTGCTTTGCAGATGATTTCAGTAGATTTCTAAAAACAGCAAGATGTTTTCCTAGATAATTAAATACATGCAATCTGAAATCTGATTATATTCTTTTGGGTGGTTTATTTCAGAGGAGATTCTTTGAGTGTTTTGTTTTTCTTAAAGGGCCTTTCTCTCAATACAAACCCAAGTGCATATGAATGCAACATTCCTTATACTCCATAGTGTCTGGGGTTCATGTCAAGATCTTGATGGTGAAATGAGACATTGTTTTAAGTCTGTCAAGTTATGAGATGTGCCAAATTGCCTGACCCTAACCAACAATGGGAGACCACCAAGCAAGAGTAAATCTGATGCATGTTGACAGATCAAAATCTACTCCAGAAATAAATAATTATGTTAGACCTTGATAACTTTACAACTACACTTCTTATTTCACTCTCCTTATCCTCCTTGCAGTTAAGGTATCCTCAGAGATGACCAGTTTGGATGATGAATCCTATATTATCTAAACATCAGCAGACATAATTGTGAGAGTGAAGAAAACTATAGTGACCTCAGTCACCTGTTCAATCTGTTGGGACAGAGGAGTTTCATCCGTAAGACTAATACATATTTAATGCCTACAGATTGAAGACTTGCATGTCTACTGGGAGCATTCAGTGCCACCTGACACTTTTGGATGCTCAAAAATGCATAAATAAGTTTAATATGAAGAGATACAATCTCCTACACATGTTGCATTTTGTATTTTCTTTGTGTGTTGTCCCTGTGCCTCTATTATCTTAACAACTAGAAATAATAATAATCCATTTCCTATTACAATTACCTATATCCTACAAAATATTATACTTCGTTTTTTTCTCATTTCAAACATTTAGTTACACTGCACACAAAAGCTCTAAGTTCCTTCCATTCTTATTCTTTCAATTTCCCCTATCACTCACAAGGCTGCTCTTCTGTTGCAAACAACTTGACAGCCCTTAATGGCAGAGTTAACAGCAATTAATGGCCAAGGTGTTACATGCTGCTCTAAATGTTATTCATGGTAGGGCTCCAAGACTGAAATGAGGATTTGCAGGTTCAGGCCCTTAGAATACCCATCTCTTTCTCTGTATAGTAATATAGGTTTACTCTGTAAAACTGTTTACTGCTGTGGTTTCAGACTCCCATTTTTTCTTCACCTTTGCTTTCTGCTACAAACACTAGACTGAACGTTGCTTCTAACACAAAGCTGAGGAGGCAGCCCTTTGCTTCTTCAAACAAAACCAGAAAAAATAACACTTTCTCTTCGAGATTTACTTTGTCATTATAATGTGAGGTAAAGGAACACTGAGGTGAAGAAGGAGAGAGAAGAGGTGCTTCAAGTGCCTGAGCAGATTCCCCTGCATCCCATGGAGTGGACTATGCTGAAGAGCAGGTATCCATGCTGCAGCCCATGGAGGGCACCAGGTGAGAGTTCCCTGGAGAAAGCTGCAGTCCATGCAGGAGCAGGCTTATCCTAAATGACTACAACCCACAGGAACTAACTACTCTGGAGCAGAGGGACAGTATGAGGAGGGAGAAGGAGAGGCATAGAGAAGCTCTCCTGGGATGACCACAATCTCCAATTCCTCATCCCCCTGCACCACGCCAGGGAAAGGTGGGATAGCAGAGGTAGAAGAGTTGAGGATGAGGAGATAGAGTTGAGCCTAGGAAAAACAGGAAGGGTGGCAGAGGGACAGTTTTAATTTTTGTCTTTTTTTTCCCTACCCAACTCCATTTTAATTGAAAATAAATTTTCATCTTTAGCCAAGGTCAACTGACCCCAACCATAAAGTTGCAGGGAAGAGATGAATCCCAGGAACACACCTGTTGGCGCTCACCCTCTCTGTGAAGGTATGTCATGCATGAATCCAACATTTAGTCTTTCCATGCCTCCCTCTTGCATTTACTGAACTGGTAGATTCTTTTTAATCTCTGTATGTGACAGAGCTCCACAGGGAGCTCTGACCATGAGGGCTTGGCTCTTTAGTTAAAAGCTTTTCTTATTCTGTTTGTAAGCTTATGTTTGAAATATAATTTTTCATTCTAAACCCTGAAATTACGTCAGTGTCATTAAAAATATGATTCTTACAGAAAACTTCAGTGAAGACAGATTTCATGAAGTCAAATAATTTTAATGTGAAAACATTTTTTTAGTCTGCAGTTTAAAAACAAATCCTGTAAGTATTCCTTGAAACCAATCCTGAATAGGAGGCTAATTCTCTTTCTTTGGGGTACAGAGCTTCTGAAAGAGTAGTCCTGATCACAGGAAAGATAAAGTAAGAAAGAATTGTCATCAGAATCGTTTTCAGATGGAAGCTGAGTCCAGCAAGAGAGAAACAAGATCTTTCTTTTCATTATCTGCTGCCACAGTGCCACAATTCTTGCACTACACAACAATGGAAGAAACACCCAGAAATATATTGCAGCCAAAGAGACTCAGATGCAATTCTCTGCAATTAGTTTTTCAGTGTCTGACCTACAAAACTAATACTGCAGGATGAGGACTGGCAGTAATTAGATGTTGCCAGTGACAGGAGAAGGATGCACTCACAACAGACACTTCAGCTGGCCTGAGACCTCACCTCACTCTCTATCAAATGGCCAGAGACCTTCACCAGAATGTGCAAGAAAAGATTTAGATCCAATGCCTTGTCCAGAGTGCACAATGAAGATAAACACTGGCTTCTCTATGACATTATAATCATTAAAGAATCAATGGCAAATTAAACTGCACAAGCCCAGAGGGGAAAGAAGTAGCGTGGTAAATGCAGGGAAAAGGTCCAATCAATTATTTTCTTCCACTTCCAAAGTCTAGTGCTATTTATCACTACAGCCAGTGCAGAAGCAAAGACACAGACAAGATCAAACCAATGCTGGCTTTATTTTCGTGTCTTTAGGGGTTTTGGGTGTTTGGTTTTTTTTGGTTTTTTTTTCAAAAATTTGATAACTATTGATGCTTCTCTAAGGTTACCAGCTTCCTAAGACTAGATTTTAATGGGGTCTTGAGTAGAAAGAATGGACACAAAAATCAGGTAATTAAGATTCTAACATGTAAAAATAACTTCCCTTTATAAAATACATGCACTTTAGTAAATATTATGCTAAAGAAGATTGCTTATTTATAGAATGAGACAGAATTTTGATTTGTCATGTACTCAAACATTTAGGAGTGGACTAGCAAAATCTCACCAAAAGGAGAAAAAAAACAAAAATAGAAAATATTTCTTTTGAAGCAAGGTTAACTATTTTTAGAAGTGGAATTTTTTTAAGCTTGTCATGCATTTTTAGGCCTGCTGGTAGCGGATGGCCCTTCCCATACTTTCAATCCCCATGCCTATTAGTCAGACATCCAATTATTTGGTCAGCTCTGTTTAGACTGACACTACCTCTGAACTTACCCCTCCTGTGCCTTGCCATCAGTACAATTATAGATCACGGAAATTAAGAACTTCCTTCTACTACTTTAAACATCCTGTCTATGTTAAACAAAAGTATTTAAAGTTCCAGAAGGAAGCTCTGCCCTATATTGTCTCAACTGTGTCCATTTAGGAGTAAAGATGACAGGGAGTTTGATGAACTAGGGGAGAAAAGTCTGGTTAGCTCCTTTTTTTGCTATAAAGTAAATCTACTCTACCAAGATCAACGCATCTCAAAAATATAAATCTGCTTAAACCAGAGTAGTTATCAGTATAACACATCTAAGGTTGGGGACTGTCATCCTTTCAGTGACAAGTTTCAGCAGACATTCATGAAGCTCACCTTATTTAATCTTCTAGTATTCCCAGGCATTTGCTTGTTTAGAACCAATTGTTAACAACTGGTTTCAACAGTTATGTTTCAAGATTTTCCCTTTACTTACTTTCAGCTGTGGTTTGCTTGCTTTTTTAATGCACTGAGAAACCCAAGAGAAAAATATTTATTGTTATTAATAATAGCAATGTATTGAATGTGCTCAATTTACATTTCTAAGCTGGCAGGTGACAAACCCATGTAAAAAATTCTTACCCAGATTCTGACTTGATTTCTGTATGGTATTTTTACTGCCTAAGCAGTACCATAGGAATAGTTCATCTACTATAATTAAAGGTAAAATAAGCTGTGTCCATGCTCATCCCCTTGTACTTAAGCTCAGTCTGAGGCATCAGACATATGACAAAGTCAGTTTTTCTGCCACTAGTTTATTTCTCAAACAATTTCTCTACCAGAAGCTCTGCTAATCTCTAATATTTCCATCATGCCTCACCAAACAAACTGAGGTTAATCTTGATTAAAGGACAAGTTGAGCAAAGAAGCTTTCCTCAGGGAGGAGTACGTCAGTGAGACAATGAGCAACAGAACAGGATTTCTGTGTAAGGAAGCAATGCATTTATAATGTAATATAAATGTGCAATGTAAGGTATGGAACATGAAGTGGAGTGTTAAGAAGTGCAAATAGAATGAAAAACAAATTATACCATGAATTGTGTTATCTGTGTCTAAGTTTTTAAAAAAATGATTTTTCAGGTACTTTAGAAGCAATTTCCTCTGGGTTTTTTTTCCAGAAACACACATATGTATGTGACACAAATATTAAAAAAAAGGATAGGTCAGGTAGGGCTCTTCCCTTGAAGGGGTGGATGCTTATCACTCAACAGAATCAGAATATGAACAAACTTCCCAAGCAATCAATTCTAAAAAGATCCCCCAAGACTCCAAATTCTCACTGCTTGTGTCGTGTTCTTCCCTACACCACTGCCATTCACACTGTGGCTGCCCTGCAGCAGCAAAGAGGAGTTGGCATCCATTCCTTATTGGGTGACACTTGGTAAAAATCAGCTCAATTAAAAGACTAAACACAAAGGAAAAAAAGTTGCCACATGGGGGCTTGTTCTTTAGTCTTCAGGCAGGAACTGGGAACACTGAAGAAAAGTGACGATGCTCTGCAGGCTCCTGCCCCTGGCTGACCCCCAGAGTGCTGGTCTCTCTCAAGGACTCAAATTAGGTTACCAAGTGCTTCCTGCTCTCTGTCTTTGCTGCCTGCCCTGTCAGAAGCAGTGGAGTCACTGTCTGAGCATGCAGGGGAAACAAAGCCCACCTGGAAGTCAGTCTGACAAGGCATGTGAAGGACAGCAAGAAGGGCTCCTACAAATACATCAACAGCAAGAGCAAGACCAGGGAGATGAGGTGCGGGACATGGAGACAAAGGACATGAAAAAGGCTGAGGTAATTGATGCCTTTCTTTTATCTCAGTTTTGTTGGAAAGATCAGCCTCAGGAATCCCAGGGCCCTAGAACCAGAGGAAAAGCTTGAAGTAAGGAATATTTGCTCTCAGTGGAGGTTGATCAGGTTAGGAAGCACTTGTCCACCTGAACACACACACACTAGCTGCTTTGACCTGACAGACATACAGGAGAGACTCCTGAGAACTGGAAGAAAACAAGTGTTGCTTTCAGGATTAAGGATTCAGGGAAGAGCAGGCCCTTAGCCTCATCTCAAACCCTAAGAAGGTGAGGAATGAACCCATTCTGGAGACAATCTCCATATGCATGGAAGGATGAGAAGGTGATCAGTAGTCAGCATGGTTTTATAAAGAAAAAAAGGTATTTAACCAACCTAAAATCTTCCTGTGATGAGATGATTGGCCTGGTGGACAAGGGGAGACTCAGTGGGTATTGTTTATCTTGACTATAAGAAGGTCTTTGACACTCCATTCCATAAGATCCTCATAAAGAAGCTGATGAGGTACAAACATGATCAGCAGAGAGTGAGATGGACTGAAAGCTGCCTGAGCTGTCAGGTTTAAAGGATTGTTGTCAGCATCACAAAGTCCAGCTGTACATCCAGTCCCTTGCAGTACATCCCAGGGGCTGCCACCGAGTCCAACACTGTTTAACACCTTACCTGGACAGTAAGACTGAGCACACTCCAAGCAAGTTTGAAGGCAACATAAAACTGGGAAGAGTGGAAGATGGTTGTACCACTATCCAGAGGGACCTCTGCAGGTTGGAAAGATCTCATGCAATTCAAAGGGTAATCCCAGATTCTGCACTGGGTGAGAAATAATCTGAGGGACCAATATACCCTAGAGGGCAGCTGGGTGGAAAGCAGCTCTGCCAAGAATGACTCAGTGCTCCTCCTGGACAAAAAGATGAGTAGTAATGTGTTCTTGAAGAAAAGAAGGCCAAAGGTATCCTGGATTAGTCTGGGAAAGCACTGACAGCAAGTAGGAGGAAGGATTCCCTCTTCTTTCTCTTCTCCTAAGCAGAGGCAAGGCCACAGCTGGGGTGATCTGCCAGCATTGGGATCCCCAGTACAAGACTGACAGTGGAGCAAATTCAGCAGTGGGGCCCAGAAATGATGAAGAGTCAGGAACATCTGTCATTTGGAAAGAGGCTGGGATTGCTCAGTCAGCAGAAGATCTGGGGAATCTGATCCACGTGAATCAGTCCTTGATGTGATGGAAAGACAAAGAAAGAGCCAAGCCTTTGGCAGTGGTGGCCATTGGCAGGGTTAAAAGCACAAGCTGAAACACAGATATAAGAAAAAAAGTTCTGTACTGTAAGGGTGAATGCACAGTGGAATAGGCAGCCTGGATAAATGTAGTTACTCCACCCTTAGATGCAAAACCTGATAAGACACAACCCCAAGCAATTAAATTATCCTCTCCCTACCTCATCTTTGATTATCCTGCTTCCATTGCATCAAAATCAGCAACCCATATGCTGTTTTGGGAAACAGAATATTATAGAGTGTCCAGCACAGAATGAAGAAAGGTTTTCTCACTGAAAATTGGTCACAAAATGCTTAGAAGCTGTAGTGCAGGGTGACTAGAAAAGCTGTCAGCATCAAATTGGTCCTTGAGTAAGGACAAGACTGAATGAAGATGGCATGCTGGGGATGTTCTTTAGGGCTTAAAAGAAAAAAAAAAAATGTGAATACAAAAATCACTTATTCTGTGAAAAGTCCTCAATTCACAGTCAATAAATAGAAAGTTGAGGAGGTTTGTGATGACATTTTTAGGGGAATAACCTTATGATCCCACAGGGAAATAGAACAAGCAGATAGATGAACATTTAAATATGCTATGCAGCATTGTAAGCTATGGCCTGTCATCACTGTGATAGTTGTGTTCAGGTTGATTATCCCCCTGGAATGCAAAAAGGAATTCTAACCTACAGACTATTATTTTGCTCAGACCCTCAGTATTGCAGATTTTGTTCCCTATTTTATATTCAGTCACTCTCAGGGGAGCAATCAGAGGCCAAAAGGTAACTGGTAAATGTCACCAGTGAATTCACTGAACAAAACTTTCCCCAAATCCAGAAAGTGATTTCATTCTGCTAATTAGCCTTTTTTCTTTTTTCTGGGAACTGCTGATAGAGCTAAAAGCTGGGAGAAGAGAGGGGAGAAGTGAAGATTTTGTGTGTCAGCACTCTCAATAAGCTATTCAAGAGGGGAGAGGGAAAGACATCAAGGTCTTATCTAAGAGTTTTACAGCACAGGGTAGTCTGTGTGTGCACACAAGTTCCTGAGTGAGAAGAGGAGGTGATGTGGCTTTAGCAATCTTCAATCTGATAAAATTTACTTCAAACCTAGAGGAAGGTGACACTCTGGGTTGTTCTTCCCAATAGTAACCAGGCAGCCTCACAAAATTCATGCTCAGAGAAGAGAGAATTTCTCTATAATTAAAACAAGTCTGCCAAAGGAACAGAATTAGGACCAACAACAGATTCAGCTGACTTGCTCCATGCAACTCTAAAACACAGGACTTTTGGAAAAGCTGTTTGGGGTTGTTTTAATGCATATTTTCAAAATTTTACCCCCTGTAATCAGCCTGGGTCTTCTCTTTTGCATAATTAGGCACCATCTATTAATAAGGACAAGCAAGCAAACGGGAAACAAACCCCGTAGTAACTAACAGCACTAACAGCACTACAGAAAACCCTATGAGAAAATAAATGGAATTCAGACTTGGATTTGGATATGGTACCATATTTGAAATATAAAGCAGGGAGAGGAAAGTAAAAGCTGACAACTCTTGGTTAATAGCTGGATCACTAACTGAGGCAAGGTATCTGCAAAAAAATTCCAGATAATCATGAGAATGAAAATGACAACAAAATTAATGAATTATCTATAAGGTTGCTATCTTTAAAATTCTTCTCCTTATTATAGTGAGATTTTTCCTTTTCCATGATTCAACAACAGGAAATAAAACTTCAAAGTGGTTTTGAACCCAAATTGCACGACTGCCAAAGACCACATACTTGTTTATACCTACTCAGAAGAAAGCAACATGTATGATATGGAATAATTTTCTCATCATTTCTCAAGCCTACGAGTTTCTCAGTTCAGAAGTCTCCTACTGAATGTAAGGAAGAAAGACAGTGGTGCTTTACTCTCATTAGATCAGAATTTCACTTTTTCATTCTACAAATTCCTTTTGCACATTCCATTGCACATTTGCTGCAAGAATTAAGTACCTGCAGCTCAAAATTAAATAGGTTCCTTCAAGGAGGTTTGAACTTCTTGAAAGAAAGGCTGTCTTTTGAAAATAATCTAAATGTATGAGAAATCCATTAACAGAGTAATGAGGCCTGTGTCTTCCAAGAGAAAAAAATTTAAACCTGGCAAAATGCTTACAAATTTTATGTGCAACCAAGGATTGATCTGAATAAAGCAAAAATTCTCATACCTTGCATTATTGATGGACTATCTCCTTCTGTCCCTTGGCAAATTAAACAAAAGACTCATTTCTCAGCTACCAAGACTTTCAAGAGAGTGTTTGGGAACTATGTTCTGTAGAACCATACATTTATCACTTTTTAACAGGAAAAAAAATAGTAATGCCTTGATATAATTAGTACTTTCTTCATTTGTAAGAAACACTGACAGTTTTCAAACACTATTAAGTAGAGGACATTTGAAGAAGTGGTTGTTGTCAAAAGTGTTTCCAAATAGAGTCACACTGGAAAAGAAACATTTGACAGAAAGGAAATCCAGTGTCTGAAAGGTTAAAAAAACCCCACACAAAACCATACCCAAACCACTCCTTTTAACTGCACTTTGACTTCTCCGTTATAACTGATGTAAAGAAGCAAGGGTTTTTCAAAGGCATTAAGCTTTAAACATTCACAGGATCTTTGAATGTCCTCAGCAGCACCAGAAAAGAGGGATTCAATTTTCACAGATAATTGTGTCAGATAACTGTCTCATCCCTTGTCAGAAACAATCTGATAAATACCTAATTACCAGCCAAGTGATTTCAGAGCCACACAGCTGGGCCGGAGAAAAGGCCACAGGGAATGACAAGTTCCCCCTAAAGCCACCAAGAGCAAGAGGCATTTGGTTTGTGAATTACTCCATTTATTCAGCTGATAAAATGTATACAGAGTCCCCAGAGAAAACAAAGTATTCATAAAATGTTCAAATAATAAATAGAATCAATATTTAACCAGAGAGGTAAAATATTTTCAAATAACACAGAATTGCATACTACAGAACAATTACATTCCAAAATCCACAGTGGTAATTAGAGTCCTTAAAAACACTCATTTTTTCCAGAAAGCATTTATCCACTACTCTGACTAACCTTGTCTTTTCTTGATACTGCTATCTAATAGGAAAATTGCTTTGCAGTAAATTTATATTGCAATTTTGTTGCAAACTGGAAAAACATTTTGATCTTAAACAACTATAGGCCTCGCTGTCAAAAGAGAAAGAATTCATAAATTTTCACCAGTGTTTAAGAACTCTCTCATTCTTCTTGAAAAAACTGGTAATACACTAATCCTTTCTGAAAATACCAAGTTTCTTCACTTTTAGGTTATCTCCACCAATTAAAAAAACCCACAGGTATTTGATGTAGCACCTCAGATTTCAGTGAATCTTTTGAAAATCTGCGTTGTAGAAGCCAATCCTGTAATCTTGCTGAATTCCTCGTGCTTGTAGAAGCATTGGCCCCCCATTACATATCCTAAATGTTAATGGATTGCAGAGCATGAAACATCAAAGTAATGTAGAGTTCAAAAATCACAGATGGGGAAGGAGAAGACTACTGATAATGCTTCCACAATATTAAGTTGAACAAGTTATACATTCCTCAGGCTTTATGTGAAAATCCAACAGATCTGGGGTGGTGATCTTAGGAGCACCTATCCCTGACCTAACTCTAATTCCAATCAATTGGAATTCTGCAAATGCAAGGAAACAAGGATGGATCTATGCCATTGTGTAAATCTCTCTCACATAATTTAAAAATGAGGACACAAAAAATCTTGCATGTACGTACCAGAGATGTGAGTCAGTGGCTGATGTGAGGGATCAGACTGCCCAGGGAAGTGATGGAGTCACTACCCCTGGAAGCACTTAAAAGATAGGTTGATGTGGCACTTCGAGACATGGTTTAGTGGTGACCTTGGCAGTGCTGAGTTAACAGCTGGACCCAAGTCTTAGGAGCCTTTTACAATCTAAACAATTCCACAGTTCTACAACAAAGATTTAAACTAAGCTGCTTTGCCTTTCCTTTCCTCTGCTATCTCACAACCAACAGCATGACACTTTTCAAACCTGCTCCTTTCTGACTCTCAGCCAGTAAGTCTGAGCATTTCTGCACGTGTCATTATTCACCTTGCACATAAACATGAAGTAAAGATGTCTGGGAAGAGCTGACACTCTATCAGCATTTAAGTTCCAGCAGTCAGGCGTGCACATCCAGTGGGGCACGGCAGCAAAAGGTCCTGGGGCTTTGCCTGTCTGAAAATTAAGACGTGACCTCAGTTAACAGCTTTGCCATAACCACTGTTCTGAAACTGTTTCAATTATGGAGGTAAAATTCCTGGATAAATTCTCCCCCCATAGCTACATCTGAGAAAAGAGACCTGAGTGCAAATCACACGTTGCAAAGAAACACCCAGGCTTCAGTACACAGTGAAATCTTGCGTTGTGGAATCATCGAGTTTCCAAACTTCTTAGGCTTCTATCTATTATGACAGGCAGGGACGTTAAATGCCCTCTCAAAAAATAAACTTTGTGAAATAAAAAAAAAAAGAAAAAGGGAATTCTACTGCAAAACAATGAAACAATAAGCGTTTTGGGACTGTGAGGTGCAACTTCTGCAGCAAAAGGCTTGCTGGAATTATTTTTCACTTGAGATTCAACTTTGATGGAGAGAAAAATAGCTTGGCTTTTGCTCTTAGTAAGAGCAAGAGCAATTGGAAAGGATTTCCACAACCTGCCTCACCAACAAGCCTTCTCAGAGACAGAAATGTACATCAGGATGCAAAGAATATTCAACTCTCCCTTGCAGCACACTCATTCTTCCGGAGTCGCCAGTAAAGGTGAAGATTAAACAATACAAGGACTTTCAACCTTGTCTGCTTCTTGGTTAAGTAGATTTGTGTGAAATGCTAACTCCCTGGGGGAAAGGAAGAAGGTGCCAGCTTTCATGAAGCTACTGGAAGAGTGGCAGAATCCCTTTGAAACTGAGACTGATCTGATAAGGTCGTTATGGTTGTTAATAGCAACTCCTTCCTCTGCTCCCTTGGAAGAGACTGTGGCATTTAGTGGCAGTTCAGGGCAGCCAGCAGCCGAGCTGTCATTGCAGGGCTGTGACTCTGAAAGCCCCATCCTGTCCCTATCTAGCAGACAAAAGAGCTTCTCCCTGGAAGTGAGGAGTATTAATGCCTTCAATTGTTCCTGGAACCGAAATCGGTAGCGTTTTGTTATGCATCATACTTAAAGCAGATTTGACCAGCTCACTGATTTTTTTTCCCCCCGCTGGATTTTAAACCAGGAGTCCAGAGAAACAAAAATATTTGAAGTAATTGCATTTCTACAGCTCCTGAGATCGTAAATCTTTGGGGCAAAGGTAAAAATCCTAAATGTCATCGCTCCCAGCCCCAGGAGGCATACAGGGAGGATGTAACCCTTAACTCTTCTGTCTGGTTAATGGGCTCATGCAAAATTCCACACTATCTCCAGGGCAGAAAGATACAGAGCAGTGCAGTGGTGGGATTAAAGTACATGGAAGGGAATGAGAACAGAGGTGTAGGATTATTTAAAAGAGAAAATTTGGTGGATGCAGAAATCCTTCAGACCACTGTGGTCTTGCTATTTTTATTTCAAACTTCTGTAAGACCCAACGAGACAGTGGGACCACAGACTACATGCAAGAGAATGTTTTTCTGTAAATCCTAATAAAAAAATAAACCCTAAAACCCTAATTAAAAAACCCTAATAAAGTTCCAGGATGCTTTATCAAATGAATTTGTTTAGTGTATGTGCTGGCAACAACCTATGAAAGGTTAAGGTATCACCAGCAAGCTTCCCCCCGAGAAGGGGCTTCCTGTAGGAAGAAGTAGGAGGAAAGAAAATCTGAGGCAACACCTGAAAACTCATTTTTGGTATGTCTACGGAATCTCAAACAAAAATTTGCACTAAATTTGATGAAGAGCAGGATATGCAAAAGAAGCTTCTTTCATAATCTAAACAGTAATTTGAAAATGAAGGTCACTCCTAAAAAGAATGTCGCCCTCTTTTTCCCCCCACACCTCTTCCTCTTTAGTTTTTTTTCCTTTTAAAATACTCCTTTACAGCATATTTTGTGGCATCTCAGAGTTTATTGACTCATAAGTTCTGGTTCATAATTTAAGGGCTGAAGTTATCTGTTATAGAGTTAACAGTAGAAGAAAATTCAAATGGATAGACTGAGCATTCTGACTCTGGCCAATTTCCCTTATGAGGATGCTCCCAAATCATTAATTCTGTCTATTCAAAAGACAAAGGCTGTCAGTGTCCATCAGTATATGAATTGCAGTAAACAGCAGGGTGCTTTTTACCTTTTGTTTCTAAGTATAACTGAAAAAAGTAAATTAAAAGGATAAAGCTAATAATATCCTGACCAGGAAAGCACAACAGATATGGAAGAGAAAATGAAGGACTTGTGCCTTAAAAAGGCTACCCAAAGTTATAAATTCTGTGCAAAATTTGAAATAACCTTTACATACAAGGACAGACACCCATACATGTCTCAATACCAAATTCTAGAGTTTCAGCCATTCAAATAGTAAAGTAAACCAAAATTTCATACATATTTTCTCCTATCAATACAATGCACTTTTCTGAGAGAAAAGAATCAAACAAAAGGAATTTTATCAGAGTATATATAATATACTATAAGTTCAGGTTAACTGGCTATTCTTTTGACTGTTGTGCAGTTCCTAACACGTGTCCTCAGGCATTTTGCATCTGTCAAATGCACAATCAGATGCTCACACATGTATCACGCTCCCTGTAAGTACAAGGGACACCAGCTATAAACATATTTTAAAAGTTATGGATGGGCCTGACATAACTGGTGTGACCTTTCCTGATGGAAGAACTGCTGGATAATCAGTCTCATGTGGGCAAGAAAACACAACAACATCTTGAATCACTGAATTCAGTCACATCAGCAGGAATTTGAAAACACAGACCAAGCAACTAAACTATATCAGCTCTCAAACCTTCAGAGGCTAAATGAGTTGAAGCTCAAGGTTTCCCAAGCTTGACAGAAATAGACAATTGGAAACTCAACAGAGGCAGACAACTGATTTCCAAGCAGTAAACCATAATGATGACACCAACCTTTAATGGATGAAAAACTAGTTAGGGGTAGAAAAAACAACTGAATCCTCAGGAGCTGTGCATTCATGGGTTAACAAGCAGCTGTATTTGCACATATTTTATTTAAATGGTTTTTGTGATCTGGGACTGCTAGAGGAGTAGGTATTGTGAGATTGTAACTTTAAAAAGGCTAAGAGTGATGCAAGAGGAGTATCGCTGTATTTGACTTTAGAAAATCCTATATTTTCTTTCACTGAAGTGGCTGACTCTTTGAAAATACCTGAAATAAAGTGGCTTTCATTTTCTAACAAGCCCTGTGCTATTAGAAATAGGATATCAGTGGAATAAGCGAACCATATCATATACTTTGTCTCTGAACTGGAAACTGATACAAAGAATGTTAATTCGATATCAGAGAAAATTATATACATGCTCATTAGTGCTACTGGTACTTCTGGAAGGCAATAATCTTTTCCCAGGACTCAAAGAAAGGCAACATTAACTTAACTCAGCAAAGAAAGTCGCTGTAAAAAATGACTCAAGACATTTTTGCCTCATTCACCCCTATTTAGAATAATATTTTATCTAATATTTCTATTTTTTTTTAATTTCTAGTATTTTCTAATAATTTTTTTTCTAATATTTCCGTTGGCTTGGCTTTCCAACACCCACCCATTCCCTTCTTTCCCTTCAGGTAAGTCCATGTAGATGGGTGTTTGCAGCACACCAATGCTGCCCCCAGTGAGAAGGCAGTGGCTTACATGTTCACATGGCCACAGTGTAAATCTCCTCACATTTTGAGCACATGAGTTATCATACAGTCAGATGAACTAATCGGTATTGATGAAGAGGTTCATAACATGCCTCAAAGTCACATCCCTAGCACACATTAAACTGATTCAGAGCCACCCTTCTCCAGTTATTTTCCTGTTAGTGGAAGGGAAATAGATTTATTTTAAATCCTTGCTCTCATCTGCGCCAACCTGTAAAACAACCATTCATTTAATAAAAACTCCTGATAAATGGAACTTAATTTGAAAACTTAATTTGTTTTCAGCCTACCTTGGAGATCTCCAGTATGCATTGACAGACAAAAAGCAAATGTATTGAATGCCACAAAAAGCACATTCTATAGAGTACAAAGCCTTCCTAAACTTTGTCACTAGAAAAAAGTTAATAACATTTTTCCCCAGAGAAATACTTATGCCATACTAATTAGTATGCGATAGCACGTTTGTATGTGCTTGTAGAATAAAACTGTATCTTGCACAGCTAGCACTAAAATTGAAACCTCTAACAATAAATAAGTTCATACCAGTAAAGCTTCTTTTAAACACAAAGCAATTCAAGAATTTTTGTACCTGAAAAAAGATTTAATTATTCCCGGGTACTCTTCTCATTTCTTTTATGTCCATACTTTTACTTGTGTCTTTTTCACAGGAAGCAGCATCACAACTTCTGGTAAAACTTTGATGACTGAGCTTTTACTGACATCATTTCCATGGCTGATCTACTCCTAGGCATAAAATCTTTAACTATCCTGATCTTTGCACAACAGTTTATATCTTTTGTTTATAAAGAGTTCCTCCCCCCCAATAACAACTTCCATAAGTCAATTTTTCCCTCCCAGCTGGGGTAATGCTGCCATGAAAAACTGTTTCCCAGCTCCTCAAATATCTCCCAGTTCCACAAAAGCTGAGCTAATTCAGAGTACTCAAGTAGCTCAAGAGCCATGACCTAAAGTGCCAGTAGATGACAAATCTCAATCTCATTTTCGTAAATGAACACTACCTCTCCTGGCATTTAAAATTGTCGTGAAGATTGACTTTAATGAAATAAGAAAGTTTAATTGAAGCCAGGGAGAAAAAGCATGCTAAGGTACATAGTTGCCAGTGGACCAACAAAGATACACAGTGGAACACACCCTAATGTGTGTTTTGGAAGTAAATACCTCCATCAGGACACTGGGTAAAATTTTGCTCTCATTGACACCTACAAAAAATAACTCTCTCTGCTTCCCTCCTCCAGAAAAATCACCTTAAAAGATACTCTCACAGATAAAACATAACCAAATACAAATAATTCATGACTGACAAGTTGTTGACATTCTTCAAAGCAATAGATGCTGCTCTACTACTGCAAGCAAGGAAAGCTAAGATAAATAAAAATATAGGACATGAATAGAAATGACAGCAGGTTTGAGTACAGTGAAAACTAAGAAAATCTAAACCTCCTAAACAGTCATTTGAAAACCAACACTTCTTGGTAAGAAAAAAAAACAAAACAAAAAACAAACAAACAAAAAAATCCAAAACAACCAAACAAAACCTGCTTCTCAAATGACATTCAGAAAATCAAATTTCCCTGCAAAAAACTTTTCCTTTTTAAAAATTCAGACTCCAGTCTTCAAAAGCCAATATTTATGAGACTCCTGTTTAGCAATTTGCTTCACTAATCTAAAATAGCATTGCTCACATTTACATATAAATTAAGCCAACTACATCATCACATTCTTTAAGCAGTTTATTTACTGTGTGCTTGGCAAAGCATCTGTTTTAGTTTCCCATAAAATAGAAAATATCATGTAGAAAAACATACATCTTCTCTCAATGGGAAAATGGAATAAACTGAACTGTATGCTCAGAAGACTCAAAATACAACATCAGAAGAAAGGAAGTAGAAACAGAGAATGACTTTATATTTTTGCTTCTGTTTAGTGCAACCTATCAGTCTAACCATGAGCCTAAACCACTAAATTCCACACGTGAAGGCCAGTTTGATCTGTCAGGCAAACATCCTGCCAATTTATTTTAGTGGATCACTGTCTCCCTTCAGACATGGATCAGACCCTGTATTGTAAGCAATAGAAGATACAAGAACAACTTCTGGTAGCAGATCCAACTTTGAGTCATGAAACCTCCAGTAAATGCATCTTTATTAAAAATATCTGGTCACTGTCAAGGGTTTCTGGGTGGGTGGTGGGTGTTATGATTTTGATATAGGCCAAATACAAGTATTTATTAGGCAGAATACACAAGCAGCTCTATTGACAAATCCCGAATCAACCTCTCCACTCTTGTACATAATTCTTGTACCTAATTTCCCACCTCAGCTGTCTCACTGATACCTCACCTAGCTGGCATGCCACCAGCTTAACATGGCCAAAATTGGCCTCTCTGTCTTCCCACCAAAGCACTGCATCACTGGCACCCCTCTGTCACTCAAGCCTATAGTAAAAGTGTCATTTTTGTTTAAACTTTTCCTAGCCTTGCTAATCCAGATCATAAATAAATCTTTCTGCAGCATCTCCTACACATTAAAGATAATTTTCTTCCTTTGTGCCTGCACGGCTAAATGCTCACTTAAGCTCTTGGTTCTCATTTTGATTCATTTATTCCCAAGCTCCATTACATCGTATCAACCATTCCCTTTCAGCCCATTCTAAATGCAGGTTTTGGTTTTATCTCCATTTAGGCTTCATCACAATGGGTAAAAATTCCAAAAGCATAAAACAGTGTAAAACCCAAAGATCTTTTTATCCATTTAGGATTCTAAATGAATATGGGCTATTTTTGTAAGCATTGATGCAGCTCGAGATGCAGATTATTATTAGACACATGAACATCTACAAAAGCTTCTCCTCCTGACAATAGCACATAAGCCCCTAAGTATCTTGGAAATTGGACAATTTTACACTCTCATCCACTCTTGTAATCCTTCTGCCACCTTCTTACATTTCACACATCCATTTTTTTGGTATAATTTCTTAATTTTGTCCTTTTTTGCCTCATCTTCTCGCTGGGCATTTCAAATTATGCTTCTTCTGTTACCATCTATTTTAAATACAGTCTTTCCACCTCATCCCATAAATATCTAAAATTCCATTTCATGTCATGCCTTTGGCATCTTCTGTGTACTTCCCTCCTTAATGGCACACCTAACTCTCAGTAGCAGTTCACTAATGCCAGCTCATTAAAATTCTTAAAGCCACAACAGTAATAAAGCAAGGAACTGCTCATATGAAGAATTTAGATGTACATAAACAACATATCTGATGGCTTATTGTCACCCTACTCACTTTATATTCTAATCCATAAAATTTTTGTGCTGTACCATGACACTGAGTCTTCACTGGGAGCAATAAATCATCTATCTATACATCTATTGGACCTGTAACTCCTAAAAATACATGCACAGAGACTATACAGAAAATTATCAAACACTTGACACTAAAATTTTGAAGCCAGACATACATAGGTATAAATGAACAGTATTTCATTCTTTCCTGATTGTTTCTGCATGGGACTGCCTTCTCCCATATATTACAGTAAAATTTTGCTGAATTTATTATTAGAAATCAAAAATTTGGAGAGCAAATGAACAAAATCCCAAAGTGTTAAAGTAGAGAGAATCATTTTTATGTGTGTTAGCCAGAGGGAATGCATGAGGGTCCTGCAGTGTGCCCTGAGGCAGCAGCAGATTAACAACAGTGGTTCACAACCACTCAAAAAACAAAGTGAACCAGAACCTGCTGATGTTCCTACAGGCTGATCTGAGTTCGTGTGTAGAATGTCACAGAGGGGTGTTTCTGGGCTGTGGAGGATACCAGGCCCTGTGTTGTGCTGAAGTGACAAGTGGTGACAGGACTGGTGATCCTGGGCCATGGCCCTGTGCCAGCATCCATCCACTTCCATTCTGGAAGGGCAAGAGGATTGACTCCCTGGGAACAGTGTGGTTTAGAGGTTTTGTTAAAGATTTTGTCCTTAGAATCCAAACAAATACAAACTACCCATGACATCAAAATTCCAGCAGCAGTTTCTCCTGTTTGGTGGCCTGCCCTCTCCCCTCTGCCTCCAACTAGCATCATTGCTGGGTTTTGTTTTCAATGAGTCAAAGTCTCTATCCCTGTAAAAAAAGAACATGCCCAAGCTGTTTGCTCAGTCCTGGTGATGTTGTAATTCCTGCATGCACCCAGCCAGCCACTTCCTTTCTATTGGATAAGGCTTCCACTCAGTCTATGGTTTAGCTTCACAAATGCTACAGGGAGCATGGAGGGCATAATCAGAGGCAGCCATGACTGTGGAAGAGGAAGGAAGGAGTTGCTTCTGCTGGCATTTGTGCCAAACTAAATGTCTGTATGACCATGGCTTTAGACCGTGACCAAATCACAGCTCTAACTTGTCAGGTATCCTTCATAACAGATCTCTACCTTCTGGATTAATTTTTGAGGTATGCATATGCAAGTGAGCACTGCACAACAAAACAAAAACCCAGGGAGAAGGCATTTATCAGCTTTCATGGGTAAGCTTTATACATAACTAAATTACTAAGAAGAAATGAAGAGTTCTTTTCTATCCACAACAGAAAATGCATATGCTTTTCTATTTATACATTCATTTCATAGCTATAGAATAAAGGAATAGTTAACTATTCTAATCAAAACATCTGAGCTTCTTATTTAGTGAACTGCTGCATTTTTATGGATGTTTCTGTTGGAATGTTTTTGATAAATATTAAACATGACAACAAGAACTATCATATATATTTTATAAAAAGAATTCTGCCTTAAAGCCTATACAAATGCATCCCATAAAACACTTGGAATTTTTCCTTCAAAGAGGTACTAAAACTTTCCCCTTTAATTCATTAGTTTTCATTCAACTTTGACTGCTGCTATAAAATGCTATTCCTTTTTTATGATACCATGATCAGGTTTTTTGGCTTACCATAAAGTAAGGGAACATCAATCATTTGTATTATTCTATCTTTATCAGTGCTCAGGTGGGAATGCTCAAGTAATTTTATTAAAACATGCATTGCCTTCAGTTAAAGAAAAACAAACCACTGAATCCAAAACTGTGGTTAGGGAAGAAATATGAATTGCCCTTTTCTTTATGTATTATTAAGAATCCTGTACAAACAAAGGCCCAATACTGAAGCCAAAAACAATTCACATCAGATATATTTAGGGATGAAGCACCAAGAAATTTCTGGCAGAAGTGTTTGCTCAGCACATTTCAATGATGGAATAAAATGGTCAGCACAAGCATTAATCACCTGATATTATCTTTTATATAACAGCACATACTCCTCTCCTGTTAATTGTGGCTAGCTGAAATGGCATTTGAGCTGAGGAGAGACATGAGGATTAAGGTCATAATGATATACAAGCAGAACTGCAATGCCAGGTGCTCTGTTGAGTACAGCTTAGCTGTTCCTGCTAAAAGTTGTAATCAAGACACCCAGATACTAAATGAAACAGAAATTACCCCCAGTCTAAGAAGCACATTCTAGTTTCTCATAAAAAAGCATTTGTAACCAACAGATCAAGAATGAATATGACCAAGAGTGTTTTTTCCTTCTGCCTCATGGCAGAAAGAGTAACCGTGAGCACAAGACACTTTTCCACAAGGGAGTGTCGCTACTAACGACTCCCTCATAAAGGTGTATGTCATACTGGGTTTCTTCATACATTCTTACACCTGTCCAGAAGGTTGGAGACTTCCTTCACATTCTTCCTTTTATGTTTTGGTGAACACAGTTCCCACAAATGCTGCTGGATACTCAACCCTGGGTACAACTTTGTTACCTTGTCCTGTATCAGAACAAAAAGCACTACAAGTTGTGCCAGCAACACCACCAGCTCATTTCCACTGGTCCTAAATTTTAGCTCCAAGTCTGTGGGGGTAAAATTATGGACTTTTCTGCATAAACCTTGGACGTGCATTTTTGTTAAACTTAATCATCTTCTAGCTCTCTAAATTAAAATGGAAACATGCAAGCATGTCTCTACATTCAAAATGTTATTGAAGAGACAGAAGGGGTTAAAGCCAGGGAAAAGGAATAGTTTAGACTATATCTCTAGACAAGTAAAAACAATATAATTAAATGTGTTTATCCTCTTGCCTGCAAAGACACACTGTGCTAACAAATTTATAAAAATGCAAGAAACTCATGAGTCGAGTAAAATGGCCAATTAGTTGCTTGTATATTTAAAAGAGGATGAGGGAGGCAACCTGACTTCAGCCCCGGGAGACATACAAAGAATCTGTACATCGAAAAAAACCACTGTTGCCTGGGGGTTTGGGCTGGCAAAGTGCCAATCTTGTTGAAGTGTAAAAATACATCCCAAAGTCATGCTACAGAACACTGACTCTAAGAGCACCTTCTAACAGCAAAACCATGGCACTCTTCATTTTTGAAAATACCTGGATTGGGATTACAGGAATATTTACTATAGCAGCAGTCTTCCCATGTTTTCTGTGGGCTATGAATACTGAGCTGCTTTAATCCCTATTTCCTATGCCATTTGCTCAGAGTGGCTCACATCCACACTCTGCTCTGTGCAACCACTCCCTGTTTGCAGTTACACCACATGGAGCTCCATGTAATCTCTGGATTGGTCCCTACAGCACAGATATTCAGGCATTGGCATCTTTAGCACATTTCCATAAAGCACATCTGTAACTGCTCAATAGCCACTGGATTTTGTCTAGGGACGCTTGTGCGATATCACACAGGGGCCAAGGAGTGATGTGGCACCATGGAGTGAGGATGATCCAGGGCACAGGTGCCCAGAACTAAAGAGGGAGGGATGCTGCCTGAACCACAAAGCAGGGGGGGTAGTTAGGAATGTACTGGATCCATTTATCAGACCTGGACAGATGTGTAACACAAACTACAGTAGCAATGCAAAGCGATCGATTGGCTGGCCCATCTTACAAGTCCCATTTGTTTTCCAAAAGACATGTCAGATACTGAACCAGCCTCTAAAAGACATTACTCTTGTTCTAGACATTCTAAATTTAAAAGGAATCTAGGTGTTGAGTTTTAACAAATGCAGTCAAAATAAAGACCTACATGCAACATTTATCTTCTTAGAAGTTTTTGAATGCTTTCCACATGACACAGGGCAAAATTCAAGTCCCAAGGTGGGGGGACAGGCTACAGCAAATCACTCTAGGAAAAAGTTTTTTAAAGATCCCAAGAAAAAGTGGGCCTGTTTTTCAAGTATGGTTGGCACTGACAATATTAAATTACTTGCAAATTCCATCAGGAATCTCTTTTTTTTTTTTTTCCTTCTCACCATATTCATATACTCAGCTAGTGAAACGGTTAATCATTACTTAGACTGATGGTAAGGGTGACAGACGAAACTCAGGTTACCAAAATACCTCGAGAGATGGTATAAGATTCTACAACTAGCCACAGAGTAAGCAAAGCAGCCTTTTGTGGATGCTAGTATGGGTAAAAATTCCTCTTATTTTTTCCATATTTATATGTTAGCTTTCCATAATCCAGTGGAAAAAAGAAAAAAGAATAAATATCATAAACATAAGTAACTGGAAATTCTTACTTATTTTTTCTTGTAATGCCCCCAACCATACATTTGCAGAGAAACTTCCAAAGCATACCGTGCACATCATAGTCCCCACATTTGTTATTTACTTGTGCAGAGTTTCACGCATGTAGGGATAAGATTTCCAGGCAGTTAGAAGCTGAGATAGTTAAGGGTCAAAAGTTCAAGCATGCAACCCCAACCATGCCACACTTTGGGGCTGCCAGGGTTGTCTCTACTTGAGGAGAGCCCCTGGCACAGGGGGCTGCATTTCCTCTTCCAAGCAGCACCAACCACTTCCCTCTGCTGGGCTTTGTGTTGGCATTTACATTACTGTGCTTAGCACACGAGGGAAATAAGACTCAAAAAAAAAAAAAAAAAAAAAAATAAGGGGG
>VXBB01007266.1:65357-104273 GCA_013399915.1 Illadopsis cleaveri | reverse complement strand
AAAAAAAAAAAAAAGCTCCCTAAACCACACCACAATCCTAAACCTGTATGGACAACTGAATACAGAATTTGCTGAATCTCCCTCTTTTAGCAGTCTGCATTTCTGCAGTTCTCCGTGCTTTCATTTACATATCTCTGTTCCCGGTAGTAACTTGGGCACTGGAGAGTTTTCTATTAAGGAAAGCAATGCTGATTGATTGCTGCCAGCTCCCCGCCTGCTCTCAGTGCCCAACCCCTCACAATGGGCTCATTGCTTCCTTCCATCACCTCAGCCTGAATGCCTGGAGCAATGTATCCCTATCTAAGCTTCAGATCAGGTTTTCAAGGAGCAAAGGACCTAATTAAATCAACTGGAAAAGGAGTTTAATCAATAGCAAGCTATAAACTCACATCTTTGTTTTATCTGTAAATACATAAATTACAAAAGAAAAGTTGAATGCAGCAAAAGAGATTGAGAGAAGCACTATCCAATCTACACTACCCAATGCTTCCATTAAATTAAGCCTCAAACTATTCAAAAAGAATAGCTTGAATTTCAATCAGGAAAGGCAAGATTCATTGTATGCTTTGATTGAGGCAGCTGAAAAACTATAATTTATTCCATTTCCAGCTTATTTCAGCTTGCAATTTCTGCTCTTTAACAATCCTTTCCTTCAGCTATTCAAGGTACAAAATTCTTTTCAATTTCCAGTAGTGTTAACCGTGTACTGCAATCTCTGCCTTTGCCTGTTTGATTTGGAATGCAACACAATGGACATAAATACTGGTCAAATATATCTCCAGTATTCACAGTTTTTACAGTATATTTTTAAAATTACTGTGTGCCATGCGTTATTTCCACAACACCTAGGCTTTTCTGTGCTGATGAAAGGGACTCTGGCCATCCAGAAAACTGGAAGTGCCACCGTGGTTTCCTCTTGGCATGAAAGCAGTCAGGTTTTCTGCTCTGTTCACAGAGTTCTTACCATCTATGCCTTTATAAGCCCCAGACACTTTCCCTCTTTTCATCATGTTGTGTTTGTAAGCTCCTGTTCTAGGCTCCACCAGGCTGAAGCAGCGGTGAGCTCCATCACACCACACATGGTGTCCAACACCATGTACCACACTCAGACATGCCTGGCCTTAAGCAGTTTCTTAAAGAGAGAACTTTTAAAAAAAAAAAATCAAATAATGTTTCAAAGGAATTNAGAAATTTTTTTTTTTAAAAAAAGTCAAATAATGTTTCAAAGGAATATTATTATGCTAGTGACAGACACAAATTCACTTTTCCCATCATCCTGAATTCTGCAAGGAAGGTGCAATGAGACAAATCAAAATCTGTAGCTATCATTACAGTAATCAAGTTTTTATACAACAAAATCTTAGATAGTCAGTGGAGTCAGATATTGAGTTTAACAAAACAAATTATTCCAAAAAAGCATTTGCTGCACAGCATCGACTCAGTATTTTTTTCAAGCTGTTATTCATTTTCAAAAAAACCTTTGGAACCCCATTGCTGTATTTGACCTACAAATCACTGACTTACATTAAGCCTGCAATAGCATTTTCTCCTCTTTCCATATTGCAGGGCTCATTTTATTACTGTCTATATAAAAAAAAAAATGCGGAGAAATTTCATATTTTAAGCCTTGCTTAATTAATTAAATGTAAAGGACTCAATACCTTCCCACAAAACCTGCATGTTATTTATGGTTACAGCCATGCCATTTGGATATGTGATTTCAGAAAGAGAATGAGGAAGAGATCTGCCCTTTATTTCTACTTCTTTAACATCAGCAAAAAAAAAGTTACTCAAAAAAAAGGAAAGAATGAATAATTCTAGGGAAAGTTATTTAAAATTTATTTTAAAATCCTCTTCACTTAGTAAAATTCCTTAGTAATGTTTTTAGGCAAATAGAAGAATAAAATTATGTCAAGCTTACCACTGATAAAGAGAAGAAATAATTTAAATCTTCAGTACATGAACCATTAGGCCCATGCCAAAAAAATTTCCACTTCTGCAAGACAAATTGGAAAAAGGCACATCTGAAACACACCCTCCACCCCAAACTGGTAGCTATGAAAATAACTGATATACCTGCAAGCTACTTCATTTTGCACACAAAGCGTTGAAATTAATTCTTTTGCTGTTTTCTTTCTTTGACAAGTTTGAACTACAAAGAAAATTTGCACTTTTGATGAAAATGGCAACAAACCAGAAGGGTAAATTAATAAAATATGCAGCATGTAGTCACTTGTGCAGTTTTCAAGTTACAATAGACAACAAATCAGCAATTTCATCAGGTGCCTGTATATCAAATTGGTCACATTGTAAAGAGCTGAGCTTGCATCTTGAAAATTTAATCAACAGTAAAATCAGAGAGCCACTTTAAATAAGTAGACTTAGTATTGGGTTTTCTTTGTGTTGTCTCTCATCTTTAGATAGAAAAGTCTGTGGAAAAGAAACCCTCCTTCTTACTGATCATCAGCTATTTTCACTTTGGATCCTGTTTCAACCAAACCTTGGGTCACTTACAAATTGTAAGAAAATAATTGTTGCATGCCTACAGTGAGAATCTAGCTTGTAAGCTGAAATAATTTGTAAGGAGGTAATATTTTAGTCTTTTGATCCAAAGACATTAACAGACAGATCCTTCCAAGCATGTGTCCCTAAAAATAAATTTAACTAAATGGCAAAAGCGTTAAAATCACATAAAAAGGTGTTTGAGAAGCAGAAAAAAAAGCCTAAAATTCTCATTATATGCAGAAAAACATCCTACTTCAAAATAAACACTTTATTATGGTAGTTTCAATAAAATGCCAAGAGAGCACAGCTATTGACATTTATATAAACAATTAAATGTGATTAATGAAAGGCAGTGTGGCTGAATCAAATCTAGTTTATGATCACTAATTTGCAAGTCCTGATAATGTATTGGCAGTATTTTTTGACAAAGTAAGTTGTTAATATCTGTTGGTAACTCCTGTTAAATGCCCAGGTTTCTACCACATCTGGCCTCTAATTACACATAAAGAGCAGCTGCTAAGATGTGCTCTACCATTTGAGACAGGAGAAGTCATTTTCACTCACAAACATATCAGCTCTATGCATCATTTATGTTTTGTAACAGCCAAAAACCTCTTCAAAATTACGTTTCCCTATTCCTAGCAGCTGGGCTGGGCTTGTATTAAGCTAAAGAGCCTTTACAAGATGCACCAAAGAGCAAAATGAACCTACATGGGATCTACTCCTCCTGGAGTACCAGCCTGAACCTCGCAAAACATTGAGCATTTACAAGGCCTGTTGAAGTAACCAGAATGTACAGAGGCTTGGCAGTGCAACAAAACTGATGAAGTAAATGAATTTAAAACAAATGTGAGGGTTGAAAGCAAATTTTAACCCATTGAATATTGCTACGGTTTGAGGAATGGAACAGAGACATTCAAGTTCCCAAATCCTCCAAGACAGGTAACAAAAACAACAAGAAAAGATGACAGTATTATTCACTTTGTATTTTAAAAAAAGATTCCTGTACAAAGAAATCTTAGTCTTGTATTTCCAAACCAAACATAAGAAAACAGACCAGGACTGTAACTTTGATGACATGTGTATAAGTATTTCCTTGGTTTGCTTTGCCCCATTTGGGTAATATTTGACTTGGGTATTTTTGCAGATTTTTTTCATGGCAAAATGAAAGAAGAGATTATGCCTCATTCTAAAGTTTCTTCACTTCCAGTCCAGACTTATCTTCCTAGTGTTTTGGTTAGGTTTTATTTAACCATCCAGAATCAAGTCCAGGAATTTTACTGCCTTCAAGTAAGTACTGAAATTTTCTGCCTATGAAAATCTAAGCCTATAAATCCCAATGTAATTGTTCTTATTTGATCAGCTGATGGTACTTATAGACACACATTTAACTTACTCTTTGAAACATTGTAAAGTATAAAAAACCCCAGTTATTTGTTGCTAAAATCACAGTATTTGTATAAATACTACACCTGTTTAAGCTTGTTTTTCTTAATGGTAATTTGTACGCACAATGATGTGACCTAAGAGTTTTGGAAGTTTTAGCTCGGAATTGACACCATCACCTCAAGGTTATCATTTCAAAGGAAATATTAAAGCTGCTTGCCTTTGAAATTTTTCAATTTTTATTCTGCTTTATAAAATTAATGGGGAAATTTTACTCCATATTTACTCATTAAAAACATCCAGTAAAGCTTAGTAACAGAAAGGTCTATGTTGTCTCTTTGTTACCCTTAACCAATTATCAAGTAACTCAACACTGCAACTGACAGGGGGAGGTGATACTTCTCCCTGTCTCACAGTGGCTTTCAAATATCCTTCAACTTTGTCCACAGAGCAATATTTAAAGAATGGGAAAGTTCCAGTGTTCTTTACATTTGGTATTTTAATACTCCCCTTCAGTGTCTGCAAGGGTAAAACAAATTATTAATATCCCTGTGCAAATTATGATTGTCTGTGGGATGTCAACATTTGGATAGCTAGAAGACAGAGAAACTGGATTGTGACAATTTTCCCATTTCTCATGGATTATGGAACAGCTGTCAGATGGTAACAACTTCCACTATTAAGCTAGTCTGCATTTGAACTGGTGACCTAGGAGTGAAATATTCTCTCTCTCATGATCGTTCATTCTCTCATTAACAAGGCCCTTGAGTCTTTTGCTTTCCACTGAATAGTTCTTCCTTTTTTACTTCCTTTCCCTTTTTTTTTTTTCCTTTCCCAAGTCAAATGTGTTTCCTTGATTATCCAGTAGGATCACTCCAACTAGTGCATCTCTTTCAGACACCCTTGATCAGAGACAGAAGAATTGCTGGCTTGAAACTTAAAATGGAGAAGGTAAAACACAATAATGCACATATACATTGCACCACATAGATGAGATACGGGTTGTAAATAATTTGAAGACTAAAATTCAAAATGAAGGCAAGGATGTAAATTCATGTTGATAGATGTACATATCCACATAGTAGCACTTTTGTCACGTTTGTCAGCACTGAGACTGAACAAGAAAAGCAAAGTTCATTTTGATGGCAAAGCACTGAGTTCAAAGGAGCTATATATCAATATATCTGCCAAAATGCCACAGTGGATGAACAATTCATCCTAGACATATCACACGTTCTTGCTTTCCAAGTCCTGTAACATTATTAACAAGCTGATACCTCTTAAAGACTCAACAAACTCCAGCAGGATTTTACTGAACATACCCCGAGGCAATGGATGTTGTAGAACTATAAAAATCACAGAAAGATATACTGGAGAGAAAAAACCCCCACAACCCCACTATCAAAAGACACAAAACTGTCAAAGTGACTATGTATTTATTCACTAGAGATGCAGAAAACTAGGAGAAACATAAAAGAGGAAGAGGTAACAACCACTTAATCCTCAAAGCAACGAAGAGTGGATGACAGCCAACCATAGAGGAGCAAGAAGCATAAAAATAAACTATCATTAAGAAAGGATAACAGCCATTTAGTTGCCTGAAACCACAGCTATGTTTTCATTCATCCTTCTTGGCATAATGGACTAGTAGGAAAGTGGAATGGCAAAAAGGGAAGAAAGATTCACAGCACTTTCCATATTTAAAAGACCTGGCAGAGTTAATTCCATGCATATGCAGGACTATACAGGATTTAGCAGTAGAATAATAACACTAGACTAGGCTAGAAAATCTAAGCCACACTTATTAACTTTTTTTTACAAAAACAAATGAAATAAATTAATGGTTATTGGCTTCTGTTATTTTTTATAATCAGATTTTGCAAAGTATAATATTGAAGTTTCCAACCAATATATAACAACTACATATATAAATACTTGTGTAATTTAACAAAGGGTCTGACCTGAGGCATGTAAACCAAGCATCTTTTTCAGGCAATTAGGAAATTAAAATTAAATCTGGACACTCTTACAAGTGAAGGTGCCACATTATGTTTCAACATTTAATTTTAACAGGGATTCCAAGTGTGTTGGTGCTTCTGCAAGCTAGGGGTTAAATTACTCTCTCCTCTGTTTGAACCTTAACCAAAAAGCATTTTATGAGTGCAATAATGCACTTCAATAAATGGAGCTCACAATGGACACTCACTTTTCTCTGGGGAATGAAGAAAACTTGTGTTCTCTTTCTGCTTCACAACACATTGGCAGTCTAAGGTATCCTTTGAAAGCACAGAGCCTGTTGTATATTACTGGATATATTTCACTTACATAGATGCAGGAAGCTGTTAAGTACAGCCCCTCACCTAAGGTCTAACTATTCTCAATTCTCCAATTGTTACCTTTCTTACTTGTGCAGAAACTAACACATTATTTCTTAACTCCATCCGAGTTCCCATTTTCATTTTGGGGAAAAAAAATTGTGAAGTAATCATAGGAAAGGGTCTTAAAGTTAAATCCCATATATTTAAACTCTCTTATTTATACTACAATAGCCATTCCATTACCATAATAATAGGTATATGAATATAAATAAATGCTTCACTTCATTTTTGTCAGCATTTGCAGAAAATAATATGACAGAGAGCAGGGCTCCAGGGACTCATCTGACATTATTGAACAACCTCTTTGCCTAGGATATGCCTGTAGCTGCCCTGCTACAGACAGATTACACAAAGGAAGATCTACCGCTGGCTTTTCAATGGAAGTCTCAGACACTGATCCCTGCTACACAAAGAATTCACTAATGGGAATGCAAATAACATCACCTGTATAAAGCAGAACAAAAAAAACTCAAAGCAAGAAAATCCCAACAATTTAACACCCAGACAAATACTTTCTAAAGAATGCTTCTCTGAGGAGGCCCACGTGAAAACTCTTCCTGCATGCACCTCATGGAGCAGTGGCTAAGATTTCCCATATAAAAATTTATATTACAACTTTATAATTCCATTTCAAAAACAATGAAATCCAAGAGAGGTTTTTAGCTTCAGAGGCCATAAAGCTTAACAATAATGCACCCTAACATATAAGGGCATAGTATCAAGTGCTATATTACTGGATATAACTCACCAAATTAATTTTTGAAAGCGTAGAAGCAATGTGCATGTGGTAAAAATCTACCAAGCTAATTTTAAACAATTATTTTTTATGGAAGCACACCATATATTATAGACCAGTTTAAAACTTCAAGAAATTTCGGGATACTCTGCTGCAAAAAGGATTTCCAGAATTCCAGCTGGGGAATATCCTACACTGTCATGAGGAGCAATGTTCCAGGAAAGAGCTTGTTACCATTTTAAACTGCAGGAGGAAAAGAAGGGGTGTGGGGGCGAATCAAGACTCTCAGTGGGGCTCCTTTAAGGACAGACTCCTGCTGGTCCTGGGGGTATTGGATAGCACCTCGTACCCTGAGAAAAGTCAGGAAGGTCAGGGTCGTTATTCATAGCAGAAAGCTACTAAAGTAAAGATTTAGAAGGTTGTTAGAGATCATTTAAACAATAGCCTTCAGTTTATTCAGCAAAATAAGGGGCACGCTCATTTCCACATATAATCACTTGGAGACAGACACAGCCCTGCAGTCTACAAGCTAAAAATAACTTCTATTTTTTTTTTTAATGAAACATGGCCAATTTCCTGGTTTGTATATTTTGCGTTTCAAGCACACTTGAATGTCAAAACCCCACAGATTTCTAATTCTTATAAAATCCCATGGGGGAAGAAAAGAAATTTAAATATCTACAGTATTAACAGCTTGATCCATAAATCTGTTTAAAATTAACATGGGGGGAGCAGTCTCCAAAAATACTATGGATGACATGGCACACCTGAGGCCACCTAGATAGGCCTACAAGACAAAGATTCCATGCAAAATTTCCCTGAATGAATGAAGTTAAGGTAAAATCACAACTCTGAAAAGAGTACTTTTTACTTTTCAAAAATTAATAACTTGATGTGAAGAATTCATTTAAAGTCATAATGTTGGAGCTGAATTTTTACACTGTTCCACTGCTGATCTTTAATAGTTTTTCAGATGTGCATCAATTGAGGATGAATTTAGAAAGAAATAAAAAAATCAAGTAGAAAGTTACAAGGCTATATAAAATGGCAATGTAAGAAAGCCATTTGTGAATATATTAAGCCTGACCTTAAACAGTTGGAAATCCACAAAACTTCGTTTTACATCAGCTGAGAATCTGATGAATTGAATTCTGACCTATTGAATTTAAGGTGGCATTTCTCATCAATCTTTTATTTTTTTCACGCTCATTGACAGTTTTCTATGTATTATATGAACCAATGTGAACTGAATCTGTTCGTTGCTGCATTCAAGAGTTAGCATGATGACATTAGAAATAATAAGGACCAAGTTCAGGTCTTTGTTTCCTTTTTTCCTCCCTTAGCATGATTTACAATTCTCTTTCAAAACTTGATGATTCTCCTTGGCACCATTCAGGCTACCTTGTCTTATTTCAATAAATAAAACAATCTGAAAAGTAAAGTGGAGCGTGCAGAAAGAAACTTAGAGATTAAGGATAAATTGAAGATGCTCTGAAGCAGTAAAAAATAAATTGATTTTTATTGCAATGAAACCACCTGTAATAGGCTGCTTGAGCAATCTGGTACCATGTGATAGCAGCCTGACCTGCCCACACATCAAAGCACAGAGGGTGAGGTTCATTAAAAAGTCGCTTCTCAGCTGAGGACCATCCTTAGCACAGCTGGGAGGAGAACAGAGGGAGGCCTGGCCTTTGCCTGCAGCATTCCTGCTCACTCAGTAAGGCTGGTATAGAACTTGTATTCCCTTGGAAAAGCAAAAGAGAAACAGGAAAATACCTTCATTTCGATTTTACTTTTATTTCCCAGGAGAACTGGAGACACTGCCTTTTACTTGGAGTGAATAATGGGACAACATCATGTGCAGAAAGATCTCAGGTGTGAATACAGAGAAAAGTAAAGTGGGGAGTAGCAAGGAAAAGAAGGGGGTATAAGAAAATTAAAGGTGAACTGCTGATAAAGAACAGAATCAACATAGTAAGACAGCCTTCTTCTGCAAAGGGGTACAGCCAGGACCCATTCATTCTACAATAAAGAGTTCAGCCTAAAATGACTTGGCAGTCCATGGCTGTGCAGCAGCATTGTGCCACATCTGGAAGGCTGAAGCTGAGGAGATGCTGGAAATGGAAATCTTCTTACTAACTAACAGACTGCAGCAAAAGAACCTGTAGTTAATCCTTGCATTGTGCCACTGGATATTACTCCATGCCATTAATTTGACAGTGCATCTACATCTCAGTGCACTCAAAGCTGCAAAATACGTCGAATATATCACAGAATGTGGTGGAGGGAAGTAGGAGATTGTGGCAGCTGCAAAGGAAGCAGTTTGGATACAGCATTTGGAAGCAAATTAACAAATAATACAAAGTAGCTAATTGATCATTGAGAATGCACTCTCATGTCAAGAATCTTGGCGAGTAAGCAAAGCTGATGAGGGCATAAAACCAATCTCACTTGGCTATGGCTCTTGGGCTTCCAACATCTGCTACAAATAAATTGACCCTGCTTTCTGATGAAGTTTATCCTCTTACCCTCAAAAGCACTCAAAAAATGGTCTTTGAATGTAGGAAAATAAAGTTCTTTCACCTTCCACATCCCCATCCCAATCTGTGAGCTCCAGCCTCAACCCCTCAGATTGCTGAGACATTATAAATTTCTCATCCAAGTCCAATATGCACACATCCACAGTAAACATTTAATTTCAATAAAATGTCACATTCCTTGCACAAGTATTTTTGTTGAAGCAGATTCTGTTTCCTAAATACATCAATTCATTTCACAGCTGTATTTAGTCTTGAAAAGAAACAGCAACGAAAACATACAACCAAAAATCCCCAGAAAACAAGAAAAACCACCCAAATACTTATCAGTACCCACATCTTGGAAAAGTAACTCCACATGCATAAAATTTTCAAGTAAGACAACATACCCTGAAACTCCATCTTCTGGCCTTTCTTTGAGCACAGGCAAGAGTGGCTTTTAACTAACCTTGAGTGTCTATCACCAATAAATACAGATACATTCAGGTACATGACTCACCATAAAAACAAATTTTAGGAGGAACCAACCCCACCGGCATTTTGGTCAAGCTGTTAGAGTGAAACAGTGCAAGCCTATCCTGAAGATAACTGATGTGGGATGGCAGACTTCTTCCCACTGTGGACACTTGGTTAACAATTCAGCAGGATCTAAAACTGGAAGGAAATAAAGCTGTTCTTCTCAACACTTCCAGAAGACATCTGACACGCAGCCTGCAAGGGAGTCCAGCAGGAAACTGTTAAAGCAGATGGTTTTCTCCTCCGTTCTCTGCACATCGAAGGTTTTGCTCATTCCCAGTCAGTTCCTCATTGTCACTCATCTGTGACTTCACTCTCCATCTGTATTGCCGTATGCTGAGTGATAAGGTCATATCAAAATCCTATCCATAATTTAAAAAAACCCCCAAGCCTGCTATGCATCAGCTTAGGCAAACAAGATAAAATTTAACAGCAGTACTAAAAAATTCCCCTAACTCCTGTCTCAAATGAAAACATAACCACTCTACAACTACATGACTATAAAACTTGTGTTACATTCAAATTCTGCCTCTGTAAAAGCTCATGGCTCTCAAAAATCAATACTCTGGATTGCTTTAGGGTGGTTTTTTGTCAAATCTGATGAAGAGTTTTTTCTCTTTATCATACATTCCTGTATAAAGAAATAACAGACTATCAGATATTCTTTATACTAACCATGTCTAGACAAAAAAAAGGAAGCCTGCAAAGTGGCTGAAGTAAACTATTTCACAAAAAAAAAGGGTTTTCTTTCTCTCTCTGTCACATGTTACTGCCTCACCCTGGCATTCTAAAATACCCAACAAAATGGTGGTGAAATATACGTAGATACTCAGCCCTCCAATGTCCCTAAAAGTGCTGACACAGTATCCTTCTCTCAGGATGCTACTTCTCATGGGTGATGAGGCAAAGAACACCTTAATCCGCACATGTCAAGACAAGTAAAATTCACATCAGCCCTTGCAAAACAAAACTACTGGTGCAGAAGGTCACTAACCACTCCAGATCAAACTCTGAACTGAGGAACTCATCCTGCAAACTTTTCCACAGCAATGCAGAGACAATGGAGAACATGAAGAATATCGGAAAGCAGGTGAGGATAAACCCATGTTCAGGGGCTTTTGCATGAACAAAAAGTATTATTCTGCAAATTTACCGTTGTTCTGGAATTCTGAAATTGGGTTACATATTAAAAGCTGTTAGTTATTCCTCTCATAGCCTAGGAAGAATTGTGGGTATGAATATAGGCACTGCAATACCAGTTTCAGCAAAGCATTTAACCTTGTGCTCTAAAACTATCCCTACTCAGCAAACTCCCTTGACTCAGATGTAACTTTTAAATCCTCTAGGTAATAAACAGCAGTGAAGAAAGCCACTAGATACTGAAATTATGAGCTCAGGGGGATCATTTTTATGCCTATGAAAACAGCAATACTTGAAATAGCACTGGCCCACATGGTCAACCAACAACTATATAACTGCAAAAGAAGAAGGAACAAACAGCTGATTTTAAAAAAAAAATATATATATATAGATATAGCTAAAACCCATAAATCTGTAAAATGCTTCAAACCATAAGTTTTTCTAGCTTAGTACTGAGCGCATCAGTCAATGAGGAAAGGGAAGGACAAGAACAGTTCAAGTACACAGAACTGCTTCTCTGGTGTGACTGCCCAACTTGTAGCAGTTCCTGGCTGAGGTGGTTCCTAAGTCTGAGGTCAATTCTATATCTTTACTCATTATATTTTGTACAGATTGTTTTTTCAGTTGATGTTTTAATCCATTTTGGCCATGGCAGCATTTGCCAACGTGGTCTACATATTAGAGAAGCAATTCCTTTACATTTTGTGAATGTGCTGTTTAAACAGAAACATCAGATTCCATGAATCAAACCAATATTTGGTTGTTTTGGTGCCACTTATAAAGAGAAAGCCCTTCAGTAGCTGAGCTCAGTATGGATGGTGCAGGGTGCACCAGCACAGGTTGCTCAGTGGGCCCACAGGTACCACAATGCCATTCCTGGCATTTGGTAAAGCTGTGTGAGATGCAGGAAACTTCTACATTTGTGTTTTTTCCAGTGCTTTGTTCATCCTCTTCTAACACAAATCTGAGTGTGTTCCCTTAGCAGGTGGGTCTAAAGGACAGTGGGTCAGGACCTGTGAGCAGTTTTTGTCAATCTCCCTCCTGCTGCTTTCAGTGCAAAGGGAGGGCTGAAGCACTTCCCACTGAGGCCACCTCACATCTACAAATGGAGGCAGTAAAGCAGGTGTCCCTGCACTGTTCTGTCTCCACAGCTGCAGACAAGGAAGTAGGAAAGCATTGTTATTGATTATGTTACTTCTGGGTTTACCATGGGAAATAACTCCTTCCAAAAAATAAAAAATTTAAAAAAAATTATTGAGTGTGCCAAAAATCCTTTGTATTTGTTATCACAAGATATAGTCTTCCAGATAGACGAATTATTATTGAGATTAAGAACAAAAATGCAATTTCACCTTCATTCTGTTTCCTCTCAGCATCCCTCATGAGTTGCAACCCAAGATGAGCATAAAATTAGAGAAGAAAGAACCCAAACTTCTCTGTATTAAATAACATATAGAGCATAGAGAAATGGATTTAAAAAAAAAAACAAAAAAACAACCACACCCAAAAACCCCACAACAACCAAAACCACAGAAAGTGAAAGAAATGAAAACCATAAATGTTAAGAAGACACTCTGAAGTCTTCATCTGCAGAGTCCAATAACCGCCAGCAAGCTAGTTACAGACTGCTCTGAAGCGGATGGCATTTCTATGTCAGGGTTTTCACACTCTTGATTTTTATGATTTCAGACATCAGAGCTGGCTAATACAAAATCAAATCTCAGTGGAGGCAGGCAGAGGAGGAAATCACATGAATAGCACAAGCCGGCAAATTGTGGAGTTTTGCAATCATAAAATACCACGTGGTAATGCTCATGGAAATTTTTCATGTAATCAGGGCTAACACAGATTTGGTAAGAAAAAATCTCTCAAAGGCTATTCTCACTGCTAATACTTAAACTAAGTTAGTTGCTTATTTGAAGTGTTAAATTACTATGAAGCATGTTATTACACTTCAGGTGTAGCTTAAAGATTTTCAGGAATGGAAGCATGGATTTGTGAATGAATCTTATTTAGCTTCACAAAGAGCAAATAATGAACAATAAGCCTGATTGTATCCTAAGACTTGATTAATATTAGTTAGTTTCTTTAATTAGAACCCCAATATATCCTGCAATTTCAGGGTGATTGCGTAGAACTCCAGTTTGAGATTTTCACTGAATTTTCCTTTTTGTTCATTGGAAAAGTAGCATATTTCTATGGGACACTGGGCAGATTTCAATGGCAGTGAAAGTGGGTAGGATTCTCCTCCTCTCAGGGATTTTCAGAAGCAGTTGGTCTAAATTCACTCCAAAAATCCCTTTGTATGCAGATTAACACTCCCCCATTTACATAAGAAAAATCTTTCCCTCAAATCTTGCAGTTGTCATGCACAGTAGCGACTCTGGGACGGCCCTTTGATTACATTATAAATTAATATTTGTCCTTGCTTTCCAATCAATAGGAAAGAGTACTTTGTCAAAAGGCTGCGCTGCTGGCAACACTCGAGCATTTTGATGAGGGCTTAGCGGCGATTACGGCGCCCAGGCGCAGGCAGCAGCAGAGCTCCTCTCACCCATGCTTTGTGCACCTTGCATCCTTCCTGGAGATTTTCCATGGGCTCTAATAGCTCCCAGTTGGCCTCCCCATGGCAGACCTCTGCACAGCTGGGAAGCCGACGTTGCTATGGAGCAGCAGCACCATTAGGGAACAAAGGTGCAAAGCAGTGCATTACAGCTGCCACGCAGCTCGGGAAGGCATTAAGTGTCTTTACCGAGCTGTCACCGACAGCCCTGTGGGAGACAGAGGCAAGCCACGGGTCCAGGAAAATAATATAGTGCATTAGCAATAACTGTGACAGAAAGCTGAAGGGGTTGGGCAGAATTAGGTGTACCACATATGGCCGTGCTTGGCAAAGGTTGACTGAACTAATATTGACTGTTTCAAAGCACACAGCTCTGCTCCAGCCTCCCAGAAATTCAAATGTATTGCTAAGAACGATGATCTGACAAAGAGGTATTACCTATATTAAATATAGATATATATGACACATTATAAAATAAACACATACCTAATCATTCATCTATATGAGAGTGAACCACACTCTCTTTTCAAAGTTGTACATGTCAGCCTCATTCACTGCCCTGTGAGATGTGGATGCACATCCCTATACCACAGTTTATACCTTATAAGCATATATAAGTAAGCCAAGCAGTGCTCTTCACTATATTTTGTATTTCTGACACCCTCTTCTGTAACTTGGAAAAAATTCCATACAGTCAAATTAGTAAATTAGACAACACTATGATCCATCAAATGTCCCTGATGCTGTCAACATCTTCAGCTCTTGGAGTCAATCTATAAAATATGCTTATTCATATACATTTTAAATCACAGGTTTACACAAGAGAGGAAACACAGACTTGTTCTTTCTCCTCCAATTTTTTTTCAGAGGAACACTATCAACAGGCAGCTGGCCATAAAAACCCACAGTTGTTGCTTGATAAAAAAGCAAAGTCTGCTCTTGTATTAAAACATCATTTGCCTTGTGTAACTTTCCAGTTTAAGCCCTCATATTCCTTTTACCTAAGTTTGAAAGTCTCTCACTAAATGAAATGCTCCCCTGGGATGTAAGTATGCATGCATCCAGACACACAGGAAATCCTGATCTTCATATGACCTTGTGAATTTACTCACTATAAATTAGGGTTAGAGAATAAACAAATTTAGATTTACCATTACAGCTGTGGTTACAGCTTACCTTTACCTCACATATTGGATCCAGTGTTGTATGAGGCACGAATTCAGCTGACCAGTGACAATCTGGTAGAGCAGAAAACAGCTTCTGATCAAACCAAGACATTGGCCATCTACTACAACTTCTGCAATCAACACTGTCCATATCAATCTATGAATAATTACTATTCTAAATCACCACAGATTACTACTATAGATCACCAGACAGGACAACATTAGCTTATCCATGCAGGGTTTTAACTGCATTCTGCCAATATTTGTTTCCTCTAGAAACATTTTCCAGAGCAGCACATGCAGCGGGAGCAAAAGGTTTTTACCTTCCAAAGATTTCAAGACCTTTCTTTTTTCGACAAAGTCTTTTTGTTTATGTTCACCATGGCTGAATACTATTTTATATCATTATTCCAGAGTGGGTTTTGTGATGTTTTTTTTTTGTTGTTGATGGTGTCTTGTTGGGGTTTTTTTTGAAAATGCAAAGTAGGTCTTTGCTACAGCTAATAAAAAGAATCAAGGAGTTGAGGGGCTTATTTTAAACCTCAGAAAAGTGGGGAAATCTGTTTGACAAGAAACCACTTCCATTTTATGGGCCAGATGGATAAGGCCTTGCAGATCTGTGGAAATGTAAACCTGTTCCACATTTCTCAGCTAACAAAAAGACACACAACATGGAATTAAATTGTATCTCCACTATGTAAACAGCAAATTAAATCAGACTGTTTTAAATGTATGATATACTTAATTCACTCTTCAGCAAAGTTATTGCCAGTACAAGCATAGGCAGACTTAAAATAAAAAGTACTAGTAAGTAAACAAATTCAAACAGACAAGTCATGCTAAATCAGTAAAACCTGGCTCAAATGCTAACAGTGGCTGGGTTCTTACTCAAAAAAATTTTCTCAAGTTAAAATGAAAATACAGCAGGAGGGAAAATAACATGGTGTTGCATATTTAGAGTGGATGAAGAAAGCAAGCTCTCCCTTCTCCAAACACAGCTCCTTCCAGTGTTCCTACTGGAGATGCACAGGAGTTATTTCACACCTACGGCTGCCAGCACATTACAAGATGCTTTGATGCACTCTGGCCAAGCTTTTTTCTGCTGTTTACATTTTGCCGATTTTCTGACTTCCCTGCCCACTATAAAAAGACTTGCCAAAGAAAGTGTTCCCATATAATTCATGGAGTGCTGTATTCCAAAGGATGTAGAGAGAGACTTGGTCAACTGTTACCTAAAACCAGTTAACTTTGACTTTTAAATATGTAACAGAACAGCACTTCTGTGATATAAACGCTTACAATTCTCCATATCAAATATGCTTACAGAAAAGGAGAGTTTGGATTAATATTACCTATGAAGGTGCTGTTGCTTGACACCACATTAATTCTGTTGTCTCCAGGGGAATCAGACACTGCAGTGGTGCAGTGAATAGGAAAACTACAATAAGTAATTTTTAATAATTTCTGATAATTCATTAATTTCAAGACATACTCTGAAGATGTTATGGCTATGAATAATGAATACTTTATATCAATTTTTTAAGGATTTTTTTTAAATTTCAGGTGGGATTGACATAAAACAAAAAATTTAAACTGGGGTTTCCTAAAACATTGGAAAGAAGCAAACGAGTTTTAGAGTTGCCAACCTTTCTCCTAAAGTAACATTGTCTTTCTGTTAATATAATCATTTAAGTCCACCACTACTATCCAAATGTAGGTTGTTTTGTTGAATTTTGGGATTTAAATGCATAATACCTTTGCCCAAATAATTCAAATCAACACTGGTAAAAAAATGACAGATGCCCATTAGCATAACTGACTGATCAAAAAATAGCATTAATGCCTTATTACTTATAACATATTCACCCAAATGTTTCATTAACTTCGTAATGCAATATTAATGAGAAAGATAACTAAAATTTTCTGGACTCAGCAAGTGCAAACTGCCAGCTAATCATTAAATCCCAGCTCTCCTTTCACTTAGTTTCATCTGCACAGGTCCCTTGCAAATGCCCATTCACAGATCACAAAAGAACAATTTGGGTTACTTCAAGAATTAATTAGACATTTGTATGAAAGCCACTAGAACAACTGCTCCTCCTGCGAGTTCATAAAGCTGTTTAATTTGCTCTTGTATTTTCATTCAGAGAAGCTGGCAACACCACAATAAAACGCAGCATGCGGAGACAGCAAGCCAAATTTCTTACTTAATTGTTCACTTTCATTTACTGTGCTCATTTAAAAGAAGCGAGCACTAACACCTTTTAACCTCAGCGGTGACACAGCTGGGGCACTCTTCACACATAATACGGAATGACTTGGAATAACGTGCCCCTTGTCAATCTGTAAAGAGCATTCAGGTTGAGATTTAAGCTTGCATTAGCAAAAGGTTGAAAAACCCCTCTCTTGTACAGTTTAGCTTTTATTATGTTTATGTCTTGGCAGCTAATTGCCTGAAGAAAGGGAAAGAAACGCTGAACAGGAAGTATTGAAATGTGTATTAAATGCTGAAGAATAATGAGACAGCATAATTACTGATTTCTTTTCTTTTTCTTTTCTGGAACATACCTTCTTCACTGAGGAGTTAAATAGCCGTTTGAATGATGCTCTTTTGCAAAGCTGTCTTTATAAAGCTTCTATTGAGCAGAAGTAATAGACGGGCTCCTATACAGGACACAGCACAGATCGGATTTCTGTATTTAGCAAAGATATTCTGCAAGAAACTTGGCTTAGCCATGGAAATAATGTCACTGAAAAGTCAGAGTGAGCCCTGTGGAGAGCTAATCGGGGGTGGAGATGAAGATAATCCTCCCTCTGAACAGCAGCTCTGGCTAACCACAGCCAATATCTGCTTCATACTACCACAATATATACATTTTTTTTCCTGGTCTCCCACCACAGAGCACGGGAAAGCACTGGTGCATCCTTTCTCCCTCTATCTGAAAGTCCTTTTAAGATTTTCAAATTTGCTATCTGCAAAGGAGAATGTAGCCACTCAGACTCATGTGCTGGAAAACTGGCTGGAGCATACCAGCACTGACGTCCATCTGTCAGCATGGCACTCAGCCCACAGACAAGGTGGGATGCCAGCTTCAGCAGGGTGTAGGTGCCAATTAAATACAAATTTAGAGTGATAGCCTGCAGAAGGCAGAAAATAGCATAGATTCTGCAAAGAGGCATTTCTGACGGCAAATACTGGCAAATGTTTTATTACCAGGGATCACTTGTGTTTATGATAGCAGGCATTAGGAGTCAGATCCAAACCCCATGAAAGTCAAAGTGGCCTTCCAAACACTGCAGAAAGTATACATATGTAACATGTGTCACAGTCTGCTCTTACTAAGTTGAATAGCAAGGCTATTTAATTCATCAGAACAACTGAGGCCTTAGAGAACGTGCCTTTTCCCAATCAATCTGCATGACAGTGAAAACTCTCTGTGCACAGAAAGTACTAATTATGTGTGATTGACAAGGTAAAAAGAAAGGCTGCAATGCTTACCCTAAAAAAACCCCCCACAACACAAAAGTACGCTGAAAGAAAAGCTTGGCTGGGTGTAGCTCTGTGTTCATCGTTCCCCATGGCAAACAGGTTGCAATTAAGTAATATTCATTTCAGCTACCTCCTAAATAATTTCCGAAACAAATGTGCTACCAAGATAAACAAAATCTGGAAATTTGCATTTATTCATCAGTGAATAGTTTTCAAAGAATAAATAAAATGCATTAAGGCATTGTTATTATTGTTCTTTAACAGACTCTCAAATTCCCTTCTCAAGTCCCTCCTCCTTTGTTTCATCACCTACCTTCCAACCTCTGCTGCTCCAGCCTTCCCTTTCTCCAGAGACAAAGGGAGATGGAGAAAAGCACAACACAAACCCCAATGGTTTCTGTGAACTGCAAGAGGTGAGAAGGTAAGAGCTGCAAAAATAAAGAGAGGCAGCGGTGCAGGACCAGCTGATATCAAACAAGTCAGAGCCCACAGGTGTGGATCCAAATTAAAAGCTATTGGAAGCAGCTGGGTGTGGGAGGAACTGAGTGGGCAGTGACTGAGAGAGGTCAAACCATGAGCAGCTCTGCATTGTCAGGGTTATGGGCTGTGGTGCTGGGCAGTGCCTTCCTTCAACTGAGCTTCTGGAGCTCTGTGGTGCCAGACTTGGAAGACAGGCAGATGGAGCACAGAAGAGGAACATCACTTCACACCAGGATTTCAGAAACAACCACCTTTCCAAATTCAAGCAGCTATTCCTCACTTTCCCCCCACTTTCAACCTCTTACCTAACCCTGCTTCCCCCCATCCGTATCTGTCAACTCTAGATGTTTGCAAACACTGCCAATAAGCACAGATAAACTGTTCTGAAAGCTTGCAAAAGAGATAATACTGGGTTTTATGCAGCAGATAAACTCATCCTGCCACTTTAAATGGAAATATCCTGCACAGCCACACCCTTACAGTAGGAGAGTTGAACATCTTGGTATTAATATAGTTCTTATGGCTTGTTTCTGTGAGGTGTATCACTCAAACAACCTTCCCCTTCCCAAGCTTTACTTGAAACTCCCTGACCAGGGAAATAACATCTCATTTCCAAGGCCTTTGTTCTTCTGTCAAAATTACAGCATTTCAGAATGTCAAATTCAGGTTTTGGGCAGATTTCTGCCACTACAACAGAACCTTTTTCTGTCTTGTTGTTGTTGTTGTAGTATTACTAAGAGACAGAAAATAAAAAATGGGTAAAAAAAAGCCCAACATTCTAAACAAAATACAATACATACCATCTCTTCAGAGTACTTTTCATAAAATATTCAACATTAATTTTCATTAATTAATGTAGGAGGATTGCTAGTGTCTGCTTTACAAGGAACTGAACTTTATAGGGGCATGTAAACATCTGTCCTGCAATGGAACAAGCTTTTTCAGAATCCTTAACATCAAATGTTTGCTATACCTAGTATCTTCAGGTGCCAGCTTGGACTGGAGTGGTTTTTCTATGCAAATCTTTCCTTAGAGAAGACTGGAAGAATGAATTTCATATTTGGAAAAACCAAAAAAATGACAATTTAATAATTCTGCATTTGTTTTCCATCTCCTTTCTCTCCTAGGACAACCTCATCACTCTCCTTCTCTCTCTGAAAAATATTAACTGCAGCAACTTTCTCTATACTGTGTAATGCAATCTCATTTACTGAAAAGAGTTTGGGGGAGACGAGCTTCTGGAAGGTTTAGGGATGGAGGAATTGCAATCTGATTTCCAGTTCCTGCAAAAGAAGACCCTGGTAAAAGTAGTTTTTGCTTAATTCATCACTGAAAAGCACAGAACAAGTTATCCCTAACGAATACACAGAACCTTAGGTAAAATTCCAGCACAGAACAAAATTAATCACACTCTAAACCACATGAGGGCTTCACAAAAGATAAATAAGAATCCATCAAACACTGGAATACAAACAGATGATGGGTACCAGAAAGAGCAACCAGTTAATAACAAAGGACTATAAAGTAAAATGCAGTCCTTCAGTGTGGCCTAGGGTATGCAGGCCTTCAAATTTGTCAGTGAATCGTAAAACCAAAGGCCTGTTATTGAAATTACCTTCCAAGTGGGCTTCCCTTGCATTCCTTGTAATGTATGACAGACATGGCTTAACAGATTTCAACTTCCCAGACCTGAGACAGGAGAGAAAGTCTGCTCAAAATTAACAGCATCCCAAATCATTAAAGCTTGTTACACTATAATGACAGAAAATTTTAGTTGAATCCACAGTTTAAACACAGTTTAAAGCAGAGAATTTTGATAGAGGATAATTTCCCGCCTTTGCTCTGCCTAAGTCTGAGTAACAAGTTTGAAGAATACACATAAATTTTAGCATTCCATTGTACGTACTCACCCTCCCCCAAAATCAAGACCCGAAATTTTGTGAAAGTCCTAATTCCTTATGTTCCTTATTTCCCTATATTTCCTCATATCAAGAACCCTTAGCCTTGTGTGTGCTGTCTTTAGGACAGCCAAAAGTCTCCTTTCCTTCCAAGTGACAGGGTGTGAGCACAAATTTCCTGGTAGAGGTTCCCAGAGCCTTCCCTAGTGTTTAAAGAACATCTGCCATGCTCTTCCATAAGTAGATGAGCTAAGAGAGGAATATTAAATGGTATCAAATCAGAGTGCCCTAATTTGGCTGCTTGGAAAACAGAGAAATGGTGATCTCTCAAGGAACATGTAAAGCATGGAGACTGATTTTTAGTAACACTAATTGTGATATTCATTATTAGTAATAACAAAGGGTAATAATAATAATATTCCTATTATGTAATAAGGCAATTCAGCCACTTTTTTGGTACAAATGAGTAAGTTAGAGTCTCTAAAAACTAATTTGGGCAGAAAATGGCATGCACTGAGATGATCACCAGCCAACATTTCCTGTGTCAGTGTCTGAACTAAAATGGAGGCTTGGCACCTGAAGGGCTCCTATTGGAGACAGATATTACTGAAGCAGCAGGCAAATCCACAGATATTCAGTGAATCTTAATGATCTCTCTGAATGCAAGACTCCTAGATGAAAGGTGTTTTACAAATGGACTTCAGGTAGTCTAAGCCCTAAGCCCACCCCTAGCTTTAGAGAGCTGGATCATTCGCTTGGCCTCCTCAGTTCTGACTGCACAGCAGCCTGACAATCCTTTCTCCATTGTTATGATCTGCACAAGTGTCAGAGACCTACAAAATGAATGCATTAACAATGGCATAATGACTTGCTTGTGCCTGTATGCCATAAGTAGAACAAAATCATGCCAGGAATTTGGAAAGCTCTGCTCTGCACTACCAGGGCATTTCTGAATGCCAGCTGCGACCCAAGCCCTTAGAACCAAATCCCACACAGACTAAAATAAACACAGATTTTGTCTGCTTAAACCTACTCCTACTAAAACACTACTCTTATTCAGTATTTGCTGTTTTGGAGGAACCTAAAAGGAGTACAATCTTTCCAAAATCTCAGCCTCGCTTCTTGTGGCCTCTGCTGCACAGCCACTCTAGTACAAAACACAGAGTTTTATTTACATAAAATCTCTCCAGGACTGGACATAAAGTCTTTTTGCTGCCCATTTAACAATTCCTTAGGGAAAAGTGCCCAAGCAGTGGCCCTTCCTGACTAAGTGACCCCCTCTGTTGCAATGGGTTCATGGTTCTTTTGATCCTCTCCTCTGGGCAGAATGTGCTGTACCACCAGTGCTGCACCAAGCAGGGGCTGTTTCCCACATCCTGCCTGCTCTTTAACTTCAAGCCATAAGACACTCCAAAAACCAAGTACCTCCAGGCATGCCTGTGGTCATTGCCTTCACCCCACACTGCCAAAGAAAAAAGTTAGCTGAGGATGAAGCACTTCACTCTTTGAAGGAAAACTGATGTCCTTCAAGCTGTAACTCCAGAAAGTTGCTCTTGGTACCAGAGCTCAGGCAGGAGTAAGTTAATCAGCCCTTTCCTTCTTTGGGAGGTGTTGCATCATTTTAGAAGCACACAGTGAGTATGAATTTCTAAAAGAAAGTGCTAGCCTGGATGAACCAGATCCAAACTATGCCAGGGAAACTCATATTGTTCTTTAAGCTACAAAAAGGAAAACATTCTGTCAGGTACTGACAAAGAAAATGAAGCAAATAAAAATTGATATTTTGCAGTTAGAAGGGAAGAAGTTCTACCAACAGGCCACATAATGGATCATTAACCAATATATCCATATTTAGAAGCCCAACAGATTTACAGGCACCATAGAGCTCATTAGCACTAGAGATAATAGCTGTTGATTAAAAACTGACACACTGATCATTTGTTCAGGTTTTTGACTTGCCCAAAGCTTCCACACAGTTTCGTGCAGTCTCTTGCAGCATTTTATCCCCCAGATCATAAAAACTGTGGTTTCAGCTTCATGAACACACATCCTTAGTCCATCTATTTATGGTATTTATGCAGCATGTCTGTTGATAGGTTCCTGCCCATATAATTTAGTCATAAAATCTTGCCAGGCCCATGACATGATTTGCTTCAAATTATTAAACCACTTTGTTGGTTATTTATTATAGCAATATTGTTTGCCCTGTAACGGCTAAGGTTATGTTAGCATTTCCATTACAAACACAGATACATCAAGGGATTTAAAACTTCACTGTAAAAATCTTGCTTTAGGCTGGGAATCTGCAGACAAGGTTTCAGCTGACAAGAGATGATTTTTTTTTTTTAAACACTTTGTATTAAGAATGAAAACAAAATCCATCTCTTAACAATTTGACTATAGCAATAAGGAAGAAAATAATTGCCATTTGCTATCAAATCACTTTCATATAGACATTTTCCTAAATTAAGATTTTCATAGCACACCCTGGGTCATTTTGTTCTATTTCAAAATTATAAGGCAATTCAACTTTGTAAAGCTGGCCACTATATCTTCATAATAGTTTCATATTTTATGTATGGAACTCAGGAACTGTACAAAAGCATCATACTCTGCACATGGAAATGTAACAAATTGCTATTTAAGGACACATAATGGGCATTTCTCTACCTCTCTATCCATACAGAGGGATTTCAATATAACTTTGCAACCAAATTGAAAATCTCAAATTAATAATAACATTTTTCAACACTGAATAATTCATTGCTTCTCCATAAAATGCTGATTCAATTGCCTATGCCCACCTCATCAGTGTTTATGAGACTAGTGTATATTTTTTAAAAGTGTGGCTATTATTTGTGTATAGATTCAAATGACCAACACAGAATGAAATTATAGTTCTTACCAGCATTAAGATTAAAAGAAAGAATGACTCCAATTTTGCCAGTGCATTTATTTGCTCATAATTCAGATGCACAGCACATCCTATTCTGATGGATTAGAGAGACAGACAATTCACCTTCAAAGAAGGTGGAAGTAATCTTTGCTTGAGGCACAGCAAATTCCAATACAGTTCACTTTTTCTATTAATGCATAAGCAGATATATGATAAGGATTAGTAATAAGGCCATATGGATTCCTGTACCAGGCTGTCTCAGAAATCTTAAGCAGAATTTCTCCATTTGTTTTTTTATACAGGTACCTATCCATAGGCATCTCATGGGTTACCTAAATTTAATGTTTTGGTATATCAGCTATTTCCAGTTGCAATGATCTAATGGATCTATCCCTGAGATAGAAAGCTGGAATTTTAAGTAATCATTTGTTTTAGACTTCCAAGTACTGCTACTCTATAATCAAAAGGATTCTGTATTGCACATGATTGCAGTTTGTGGAGTGTGAATTTGAGACTGAAATGGAGCAAGAGGAAGGAGTTCAAGCACACACGTGATCATGCTTCATATAGAATTTCATTTCTCTGGCAGCTAACTGAAGGAACCAGAAGACTACTGTTTTAAATAATGGAAAATTACAGCAAAATTGTAAGTAAAATTTTGAACTTCATCCCTAAAAAAATTATACTTGGTAGATACAGTGTTCCAGAGATACCTAGAACAATACATTTTCATCTTAAAACGGCAAAAAGAAACATGAAGACTCCACATATTTAAGAAAAAAAATCATTTGAGTCACATCTCAGAACTCTTGTTTCTATCATCTAATATATTCTGTACTTTGTCATCTAGAGTCAATAATGTTTGCATGCGAACAAATTTAACTACACTTTGAAGAGACTGGTTTTAGGGTAAGTACAGACATTTTGCAGTCACTATAGATACATTTGTGAACTTACCCTTTATTCGTTCTCTGTGGTACATTTATCAAATTTGGCATTTTTGTACAAAATGCCAAAATAATAAAATTTGTCTCTGATGCACTTCCCAAATCTTTTTCACACTCACTCCACTCTGACTTTCCTTTAGCCTTCACAGTCACACACACAAAAAAGCAGAGGATAAGACACCAAGAAATGATTCAGCTTCTGATTGAAGGCTGCAGCAAATACAGAATTGTAGAATCACAGGATGGTTTGTGTTGGAAGGTACCCGAAAGATCATCTCATTCCAACCCCCCTGACATGGGCAAGAACACTTTCCACAGAGCAGGTTGCTCAGAGCCCCATCCAACCTGGCCTTGGACACATCCAGGGATGGGGTGCCCACAGCTTCTCTGAGGAACTTTTTTCAGTGCCTCGCCACCCTCACGGTAAATAATATTTTCCTAAAGAAATTTCTTCCTAGGTAATTTCTCCCTAATACACCTCATGGCATTCCCAACAGATGTGTTCCCAAGCTGTCCTTGAGGCTTTTGTACCATGAATAAGCTACAGTTTTCCCAACTAATCTATTTCAGAGTTTTGCCATCTTTGTCATTGCAAAGACTTGCCAGACACATAGAGCAGTCTTCCAAGTTGTCATGGAGAATTTATTTGCATCTGTCTGCATATTCAAAGACTGATGGGATGGCTCTCAGTTTCCTCATCTCCGGAGTTAAGAGTCTATTACCTCCCCCTTTATTTCAAAATCGTGTTCCTGACTTCATCTGATTGCTTTCCTCTGCATAATTCCACTTCCTTGGAAATGCATTTTCATATGTATCTGTCCCAGCAGGTTCTCAGGCTTATTCTGAAGAATTTAATTTGATCCTGGAAAGGCTGAAAAGCCTTACCCTCCTCCCACAGAGCTCTCTCCCCTTTCCTTTCTAAGGAAACCCAACACCATGCAAGTCCCAAAGAAGGGAACTTCCTGACTGTCACTTGTGTGACTATATTAAGATTTCTAATAACTTTTTCCTTGTCAAGCAGGCCATTAAAAAAAAAAAAGAAAGAGAGAGGGCACATAATTAGATCCATCAAGATGGGGGAAAAAAAAAAAATNAGCAGGCCATTAAAAAAAAAAAAAAAAGAAAGAGAGAGGGCACATAATTAGATCCATCAAGATGGGGGAAAAAAAAAAACAAACTGCTTTTATTTCCTTTTTATTTCTTGTGAAGTACAGTTCTGACCAAAAATCTTCTTAGTAATATTTAACGTATTTAAAAGCGAATGCTTTACCAAACTTTGCTGCTCAGTGGAAGACACTTAACCATTAGCTTGCTTCATGGTCCAGCAGAGCTGATGTGATGTCAGCCCATGAACTGAGGGCAGTGATCCAGGTGAGGCTGGATAATAATGTGCTGAAAGCTTGGCTATTACCGGGGGCACTAAGCGTGTACCTTCAAATTGATTTGCAGGTCACCTTTCTGTAACCAGCACACCCGAACACTGCTCTCCCACCCTTCTTAGTTAACTTCCTCTGCCAACACTCTCTTTGAGTGGGGAGAGGCAGCAAACATCAGAGACATCAGTTCCTGTTAATCACCTAACTCCATGGAAGACAGCGAATTCTATCTGCTTGCTTTAGATGAGAAACGGGTTCTTACTCTCCAAAAAAGACCTACAGTTAGTTTTCCACACTTTCCAATTTTATTTCCTTCCCCTCCACCCTCCTCTGGCTTTTAAATAGTTTAAATATTTTAGCACTCAAAAGCTGTTAGAGGGGTGTGCAGTGACGTGCAAGAGCAGCATGGATGACAGATATGGCTCAAAAAGAGTCCAGCCCAGGTAGCCAAACCAGAGGAACAAAAGATTCTGATTCTTTCACCCTCACTGCTGGTCTCTGCCCGTGCTCTGCTGTGTTTCTGAGTCAGCACAACACTGCCTGCACTCAGCTGCTTCATAGTGCCAGGGCTCTTCCCTCTGAGGAGAGCAAGGGTTCACTGGTGCTCATGGCACTTGTTGGCAGCTCTAGAAACCACAGCAGCCATGGCTTTCCTGCACCACCTTACACAAGTCACTCCAGTTCCTTAGGAAAAAAACAGCCTGTGCAATATGTGTTGGGGAAAAAAAAAAATAAAAAAAAATCCAAGATCGATTTTGACTTCCCAAGGTCATTAGAGTTATCACCAAGTTATCAGGTGCTTTAAAAACTCTCATTAAGTATCTTCAAGTAAGTGAGCACTTGAAATTTGAAAATGCATCAATAACTATTTCAGTTTCAACCACACTTCCTACCACACAGTGGAGGTGACAGATACACAACAGCAGCTATCGATCTGGGGAATTTAGTTTCTACTCCTTCTCTGGGCTTATTCCCTTTGACTGATTTACAGAAAGACATATCCACTATTTTTCTTGTCAACAGGATACTATGTTATTAAAGGAGAGGTTATTGATTGAAAGCCATGCTAGCCTGGGCATCCCAGTAAATTTTCACTGAGAAGGTTTTAAATTACTTTGTGGATGTATTCCAATCTGGAAATCCAAAATAGTGCCTGAAATAATTTGGTAGATTTAAAATTAAGATTCTGAAAAGTTTGTTGCCAGCAACAAAATTGAATGCCTACTAAGCTTTTTTCTTGTTTTCTGTTTGCTGGTTTTAAGTTGGTTTTTCTCAAAGTGTTGTCCATGCCTGTTAGCTAAGCTGTGAAAGAACTGCCTGGAGACTTTGGGAGTAAAATTCAAACTTGTTTTGTGAGGCAGCATCCATTTCCCTGTCAGAAAGAACTACCACGGGACCTCCTTCATGCCTCTCAGCACAGACATGAGATTAAAGTTTTCGCTACAACACCCAGGGGGATCACTCCAGAAAGCAGTTTAAAATTTAAACAGATAATTCAAAAGGAAGCCACAATGCAATGGCAGGGTCCACTGAGATGCTGAAGGGGAAGTGGGTTAACCAGGGGCTAGAAAACTCCCCCTTTGGAGTACAGTCCTTTCCCACAGGACCTCTCTGTGCTATGCTGGAGGTACAGGGATGTGTTTCAGGGAAGACCCTAATTGATCCCAGAGCTGGGTGGCCTCTTGGCCCAGAGGAGATAAGAACTGGGCTACAGGAGAGAGGCAGAGATAGGTACAGTATTAAAAATCATTAGGTTTTAAGAATGACCAAAGTTGGGATTACTTAGTGATATTGATTGCCTCTAAAAACCTAAAAAGAATTTCGCATTTAAAAAAAAAAAAAAATCAAACAACAAACCAACATTTAGGAAAGACACTTCTTGTAGAAGTTTAATTCTCCTCATAGTCTGTAATGTAGCAGCCTGAGAAATATCTGTGTTTGAGACAGAGTGGGCAGGGAGGTGGAAACCCTTTAGCTTGTATTACCACTGACATTTGTGTCTCATCAGGCCGCAGCTCAGATGGTCACTCCTGAACCACATGAACACTAATCCAATCAAGTGGCTTTTGGATGGTTTAAAAGTAAACTCCAATTTAACAATTAGCATTTTTTTCCCCTTATAATAATGCTGCCAGTCCTGCATAAATCCAAACCAGAAATGGTCTAAGTCTACATAAATTTAATCAGCTTATCTGCAATCGCAGTGNTGAATGCCTACTAAGCTTTTTTCTTGTTTTCTGTTTGCTGGTTTTAAGTTGGTTTTTCTCAAAGTGTTGTCCGTGCCTGTTAGCTAAGCTGTGAAAGAACTGCCTGGAGACTTTGGGAGTAAAATTCAAACTTGTTTTGTGAGGCAGCATCCATTTCCCTGTCAGAAAGAACTACCACGGGACCTCCTTCATGCCTCTCAGCACAGACATGAGATTAAAGTTTTCGCTACAACACCCAGGGGGATCACTCCAGAAAGCAGTTTAAAATTTAAACAGATAATTCAAAAGGAAGCCACAATGCAATGGCAGGGTCCACTGAGATGCTGAAGGGGAAGTGGGTTAACCAGGGGCTAGAAAACTCCCCCTTTGGAGTACAGTCCTTTCCCACAGGACCTCTCTGTGCTATGCTGGAGGTACAGGGATGTGTTTCAGGGAAGACCCTAATTGATCCCAGAGCTGGGTGGCCTCTTGGCCCAGAGGAGATAAGAACTGGGCTACAGGAGAGAGGCAGAGATAGGTACAGTATTAAAAATCATTAGGTTTTAAGAATGACCAAAGTTGGGATTACTTAGTGATATTGATTGCCTCTAAAGACCTAAAAAGAATTTCGCATTTAAAAAAAAAAAAATCAAACAACAAACCAACATTTAGGAAAGACACTTCTTGTAGAAGTTTAATTCTCCTCATAGTCTGTAATGTAGCAGCCTGAGAAATATCTGTGTTTGAGACAGAGTGGGCAGGGAGGTGGAAACCCTTTAGCTTGTATTACCACTGACATTTGTGTCTCATCAGGCCGCAGCTCAGATGGTCACTCCTGAACCACATGAACACTAATCCAATCAAGTGGCTTTTGGATGGTTTAAAAGTAAACTCCAATTTAACAATTAGCATTTTTTTCCCCTTATAATAATGCTGCCAGTCCTGCATAAATCCAAACCAGAAATGGTCTAAGTCTACATAAATTTAATCAGCTTATCTGCAATCGCAGTGTTAAACGATACAAGCCTTTAGTTGATATTCTTAATTTCATTCAGATGAAGGTCATATTGATTTACCTTGCATTGGTAAATTGACAGTCACAAGCTATAACTGTTCAAAACCTTACACCTCAGTCATTCAGCTAAACTGGTGTTTAAATCTAGTTTAGGTCAATTGGTGAAAATTATCTTTTTATATTTTTTAGCTTGCTGATTTGAAACAGAAGGAATAGCTACATTTACACCAGAATCAGATCTTTTCTTGAAACCCATTTGTCTGCTCTTCATTCCCTTCCCATCTTTTCATTTCTTATCCAATACTGTTTTACGTATTCCTCCCTAAGGCATAAAAACATATCATATGTCATGTGTGAACTTATAAACTCTTTTGAAATACAGGGATAGTAAATTCTGAGGAGTTTCATTTCTAATGTCTGAATAACTCTGCTGAACAAACCATCTGTCAAACACACAAGAAAATGTCCTCCACAAGGTAAGAATTGGAGGACGAAATATCAGTATAAGCCCAGTCTTGCTTCCCTAACAATCAGATCTGATAACAAATGCACCTGTTCATTCACAGTAACGTGTAAATAGTTTTTTACATTCATATTTAATACAGTGTCACAGTCACCATGGTATACAGCTAATCCATGTACCGTATGGCGGGTTACACCACTCATTATTGCGCCACAAAAATCAAACCCTGCAGGCTTACAGAAGGTGTCTAAACCATTCTCTCACTGTTATCCTTAAATCCAGGAACAGCACACCTATAAACAAGTCTCAATTATTTCTATTAAAGATAAACTTTTCTTCTCAATTACACTAGATTGAGAGAATTTCATGGAATGATAGAATGGTTTGGATTGGAAGGGACCTTGAAGATCATCTAGTTCCACCCCCCAGTTAAGGAAACTTCCTAGAGAGATCATTCACGAGGCTCTCTGGCAGCCACACTCCCAATGTCACAGACTGTCACTGCTGGCACTGTCACCCCTCCACAGGAGTGGCTCCAGTGACCCAGTGGGTCCCTGCTGGTCTCCCTGCACACCCCACCCACAGTCAGACCAGGTTTCCTCACTGGATTGATCCCAGGATTTCCATAGCAGAGTCTCAGATGTTTTATTCCATAAAGCCATTTATCCACAGTGCAGTAACACAGAAACAGCCTGAGCTGGTGCCTCCAAGGAAGGAGCAAAGGAACCTCTGGGGTTTTATCCCTTCACAGTCCAAGCACATCAGTCTCACTCTTCCTCCCCATCCATGGGCTCCTGCCATGTGTCTCAGTGTCCCTCACCTGGCTGTGCCACAGGTCCCTGTGCCCTTTGCTGTGCAAAGGGTGGCAGTTCACAGCCTCTTGTCTCAGGTTCTCACCCAGAGGTGAACTTGCAGCTCCATCTGCAGCTGCACCCTGAGCTCCCTGCATTGAATGTGCTCCTCAACACCAAACGTGTTGGTCAACACCCCTTGCCATGAGCAGGGGCACCTTTGATGAGAGCAGGTTACTCAAGGCCCCACAAACTTGGCCCCAGGGATGGGGCACCCACAGCTTCTCTGGACAACCCATTCTAGTGCCTCATCAAACTCCCAGTAAGGAATTTCTAATATTTAATCTAAAGGTACTCTCTTTCAGTTTGAAGCCATTGCCCTTTCTTCTATCACTATATGCCCTTGTAACAAGGACATTCAATCTTCAGCTCTCTTTTAGTCTCCCTTCAGATACTGAAAGGCTTCTATAAGTTTGCCCTCAAACCTTCTCCCCTCCAGGCTGAAGAGCCCCAGCTCCTTAATCCTATCTTCATGGGGAAGATGCTCCAGCCCTCTGAGCATCTTTGTTACCCTCCTCTGGACTTTCTTCAACAGGTCTGTATCCTTCTTATGTTGGGAGCCCCAGAGCTGGGCACAGTGCTCCAGGTGGGGTCTCACAGAAGCAGATTCCATTACTTTGATGAAATCAGAAAAACATACTCAAACTACTCATACTGAACCACAGACAACACTTTAAAAATGTTTAAAGAGCTTAAAAAGAACTAACTTTTAATTCATAATGCTTTGGACTAATTTGTCACGAACTTACAAAGAAGCATTTTCAAACCATAAGAGGTTTATTGCATTTTGTGTCACTAAGGATGTCATATACAACTGTCATTTTGGTTGGCAAACCAGCACGCCAAGGATTTCTATTGCATTCATTACTGTATGTGAAAGCGGGATAGTAGTATCTTTACAGATCATTACTTTCTAGACGTTTATTCAACTAATTATAATCATCCTTTAAGGAGATGCAATCCATCATTTTAATAGGTAAAAATCTCCCTATTCTTTTTTTTTTTCTGCACTGCAAACAAGTTAGATGAAACATTAGGTTTCAATTTCACACAGAGATCTTTATTTTAAAATATGCAATGATGGTGGAAGCACTTGGCCATGAATATTTATTAGGTGTCAACCACAGAGATTTCTATGACTAACTCTGCATGGTTACTGCTTTGCCCTGTATGCCTTGATAGGCTTGACCACTTTTTTTGGCTGGGACACTTGACTTGATTTTGGCTTGAGTCCCTGACAGCAAAGTTTCCAGAAGGCTCCAAACCTGTTCTTTCTCCTGGCTTGCTTGGATGAGGTGTGGGGCAGGGAGGGAATGTAGGCTTGAGCCCACAGGACAGGATGGACTGGGGAATGAAGGGGTCTTGTTGCAGCTTTGGCTGCCCCAGAGGAGGGAGGGATTTGATTGCTTAGGTTTGCTGCAGGGCTTGGTTGTCTATCTCTGTTTTTCCTCCCCAATACCCAAATTGGTCATTAGAAGCTTGTGTTAATTGGCAAGAAATTAAGTGAACCATCCTGTGGCTAAGACCATTTTGCCTGGACAAATTGTCAGATACTTTTATAGCTAGCTGGGTGTTAAGCACAGAAGGAGGGAGCATTGTCACAAAAAAGAATATTAACACTCCTTTCTAGACTTCAGCTCATTATTGTTGGCCCTATTCATACCCCATATCCTGAAAAGGATGAGTGAATTACAATTAAAACTTTACAACAGATTAACTGGGCACACTGACTCAGGCCTGTAAGAGCTCCTCCCTCAGCTCATCTCCCAGGAAGGGATGGTGGAATTCGCCCTGACAGGAGAACTAAAAACTGTATGGTAACACAGAAACATTTAAAAGTCTAAGTGAGATAGACAAAACTAATTCTAGAAGTATTTAATTTTGTTTTCCCCCTGTTTAGCTATTTTTTTAGTGCTCAACTAAAATCTGAGGTCTGTTGAACATGGCAATTTTACAAATAGGTATTCAAAATACAAAAAGTATTTCTATTCTGTTTACTCATGTAAATTAACAAGAAGTGCACTTTCAATTCTACGTGGTTCTATCAAGTTGGTCAAAGTCAGGTTTAATGTAATTGATGTTAAAAGCAAAGACCAAAATATCCACAACATTTCAAAAAATAGACAAAATGCTCCATGAATCACATGGTTCCAGAGCATCAAACCCAAAAACTCCCTGTAATGAATGTATGATACCTCTTCAAATGTCTTTAGGTGAGATCAAATACTTAGAACTTAATGTCTTGTCAGTATGTCCTTCACAAAGGCCATTTGAACATTCCAGAATCTTAATATAGCATAAAAAAGTCACAGACTCAAAATTCTTATGAAATAAGAAAGGACAAAGAACTAACATGCTAACCTCAGCACAAAAACGCATTCTCCATATTTCAATAGTTCACAAAGTATCACGAAATACAAGACTGGTAATTTCCAAATTACATTGTAAGTTGACTACCCTGAAAATACTTCATACCTGTTTAGCTAATAATTCTCAGATCTCTTTAGCCCTACTGAGTTTTACTATCCAGTACCCCAAAAAATCAGTGCAGACATATGGTTCACCAACAGTGCTGCTGAACAGCTTCAGATGTGAATTATTAGAATGAAGAAATCCTGAGAGGTTGCTTGTTTTGTTTTATTCTGGCTGTTTCTGTGCTCACAGCAGCTGAGATCAATGGAAATATCTCCAGTTCCAAATCTTACAGTGGTTTCAATCAAACTCTTGAAAGAAAAGGATGATTTGATAGGTATGTGATTCTCTTTCTTGTGGAAAATAACAACAAAAAATAACAGCATGAAGTTTACTGTGCATGCAAGATTAATATGAATGATAAAACAAGACAAGACAAGCTCCCCCACTAGCTTTTAATATTAAAACCAGAAGTGTAAGCACAGTATGTTTAAGGTATTTGTTTAAATGTCAATATCCTGCCTGCTTCAGCAGCGATGCAGGTTTTTGTGTCACTTCTCCTGACTGCTATTGATTAAACAATCATGTTTGCTAATGAGGAAGCAAAAGGGACTATTTTTAATTCCAGACTGATTTTAACTCCAATATTTCCAATGTGAAATTACCTTTGTTGTTTTGTAAATCAGTATGTTCTTTGTTGTAGACTCTGAAAATTATAAGCATGTACATTACAGCATCTCTCAACAACTCATACTCACATGCAAAGGTTATTTTTCCCTCCCCTCAAATTCAATTAGCCTTAATGAATTGCCTTACCACAAGCTGTCAGTGAAGCAGAACATATAATCACTATGAATGAAGTTTTCAGGAGAGGTCTAAATATTCAAGTGCAGTCTGTTCACCCTCACATAAGCAGGGGTAAGGAAAATGTATGTAGCTAAATCCCATCCAGTCTGTTTTCTGGAGGCACTGGAAAATGTCAGTACAGTGCTCTTGCTCCATATTTCTATGGAAGACTTTCATTCATCCTTTAATACAGATAATAAAGTAATTTACCCATTTTGTCTTCTGACAGAAGTAGGGGACATGAAGAGATGACACCAAACTGATGTCCTGGCTTATGGAAGGAGAGCAACTGCTCTTTGTGTCCAAGCACTATCTGTTCAGCCCAATGGTGTCTCATTTCTAGTGAATATTAACAAAAGCATGCAAGCTATGAATCCTGGAGGTAATTAATTTAGCAAGGCAATGTTTTCTGGAGCTGGATAATCAAAGTAGGCTCAGAAGTTGTAAAACATTTCCCTTTATATTACTGGAGTAGGGACTTGGGGGTTTTGGGGTTATTATGTTGGTAAATGAAGTGGTAAATTTTCAAGTAAATGTGACTGTTACAAAGAATTTTATTGGGAGGGCAGTATTTTTGATATTTTAGCAGGATCTTACTACTTGATTCTCTCCTCCCTTCCGGGAACTCACTTCCAATGATTCAAGAGACTTTCAGGCAGAACGTATCAAGCGGTTTATTTCCTCATGTCAGGAGGATGACCTCTTAAGGGTTTATCTCAAGTACTGCTGTTGTACTGAGACCATGCTCTGGTCTCAGATGCCTTAAAAAGACTTTGTAGTACAAGAAAAGCATATTTTGTGGTATGAATTGACATGGATGCTCAATAAAGTCAGCCGGACAGTGATTATTTGCTGTAGAGACAACATGCTTTGGCCTATAAAAGATAAATAAATACAGTTCAGCCTCTGACAGCAGCTTCAGGTAAAAAGTTGGAAAGAAAACAGTCACAAAGTAGAATTATCTGACTTTGAGTTATTACCAGAAAATTCAGTCTAATATAAGCCATAAATTATTAGACACAAAGAATAAAACACACATATCTTGGGCAGTACTAACATTCAGTGAGGGAAAAATTAAGATTAACTGGGTAGTAAATTATTCCTTCCAACCATAAACAACTCTCTCGAGAGCTCTGAAGGCAGCATTGGTGACACCTTCTATGGTGTAAAATCCATACAGGTGGATTAAATGGTTATTCCAAAACATTCCTTTTGGTCAAAACATGCTTCAAGACAGGCATAAAATCCATGCAGTGCTGTGGCACAAGACAGGTTGCAATGGTTTGTGATGAGGTTTACAGCACCACACTTCGCCATATCTGCTCTCACCTTTACTTCCCAGTGTCCTGAATTCTCTAAAGTTCCTAAAGCTGAGCTGCAGGTGTGTACAGGAGCAGCACACCTGCAGGGAGCTGTTTCTTTCAGGTGGGGTCAGAGAGCAGAGTGTGGAAGAGCTGCTGGAAGGAGAGTAAGAGATTCCTGCTAGTGCAGGGATACCAATACCACCCTGGGGCTACATCAGAAAACCTTTCTGGGGCAGCAAGTGGGACAAGAAGAAGCTATGACAGAGCTTCTCAGCTTCTTAGCAGAATTCCTGCCTCCTGGCTTGTCCTGACAAGGGAGACAGGCTCCTGGTATCCACAGCAGCCCTCTGCTAGATATACTTTCCATCTGGAGCCATATCTTTCATTGATCTGTTCTGTAGGACTCTTCCTGCCTCAGATGAGGATTCATGTTTTATTCAACCATCCCCTGCATCTCCCTGGCTCCCCACGGGGTAATTTCTGGAGAACACAGCTGTTGAAATGATTTCACATGGTGTGTGGTATTCCAATCGAGGCTGGGACTAGAAGCACTTCATACTATGAAAATATGCCCCTTTAAAATTAAAAAGCATTCTATAATAAAAGAAAGTGCAGTGTCATGACCACCAAAGAAAAAGCTGGAAAGACTGTTCATGGAGAGGCACACAATTTCTTTCTCCAGTTTTGCTGCTCTTCCCTGAAAATAACATTAAATCATTGGCAATGGTGCTTCTCCATTACCACCTCCAGAGCTTTGACACAGGACAAGTAAATCAAAGATCCATAAACACCCAGTCAGACTCATTACGTTTCACTGAGGGACAGATCTTTAAAAAAACCCCTGTGTTTATGTCATGAAAATAAAAAATTAATTAAAACCAGAACGTTTTAAAGCGCTTAACATAACCACCATAAATTGTTGCCAGGAATGCAGAAGCTTTTTTTAGTTTTTCACCCAGTGGAGTGTGGTCAATTTTCTCATCTATCATGGCATGTGATTAACTAGTTAAATTCCTACAGTCATAGTTCTAACTTTGAAAGTGAAATAATTTATGAAAACCATTTGCTCAGAATTGCTTGATAGAAAACAGTGCAAAAAAGTCTTCACTAGAGTTTCATGTGTTAGCCTAACAATTTAATGCTTCAGAGAAAATGCACTCTTCTAAAGCTGCCTGAGAGAGTTAGATTGGCTTATCTGTAAACCTCTGCACCATATTCCGTGTAGAGATATACCATACTTGTGGTGAAGTGCCTCTGCTCTGTGCTTGATTGAGTTACCTGTTACTCACACTGATACTCACACTGATAAGGCACTTGATGACTACATTCTGTTTGGTAATTATTTAATGTTGCCCACTAAATCACTTGCCATTAATTGTGCTGTGGCATTTGTGGTATAACTCAGATTGAAAACATATTTTCACATTTCTAGATTCTTATCTAGAAAGTTTTATTCTATTATCAAGAATGTCAGCCCTTATTTAAACTCCTGAAAGCTGATATGGCCGAATAGTGCATTCAGATATATGAGCAGTAGACATAGAAGTTATGTACATAGGATGAACCCACTACTTTTCATGTCATAATGATTCCATCTTGCCAACTTTGTATAATGTGGGTTCCACCACAGGGGATGTGTTCAAGCAGACCATGTCCAATGAGAGACTGTTGTTTGTGCAGAAACTTTGAACACAGTATTTGTGGGTCACCTTTTCTATAAACAAGAAAGGAAAAGGTAGGATGGGGAACTGCAAGCCCAGAGCTAAATTTAAAATACAGCAATCAAAATATAGGGTAAACACGTGCTACTTATCCATCCAGTCTTGAAGCATTCACAACAGAAGTGCCCCTAGGAAGGTGTGGCTCTTTGGCACACTAGAGATCAAAACTCATGAGGGCTCTGGGTAAGCTCAAGTGGAAGCCCAGTCAAATCACATTGTTGCCATGATCCATGTTGTCTGTGGAAGCTGGCAACAACAAAATAGATTCTATAATCACAAGGACTTTGGCTATAGGTCAGTTACTCTGTTTGTAATGTCATTAAAGACAGTGGTGAAAACAGAAGTTACATCTCAAATTTTCTTTAGAAAGTCAAACCAAGCAAAAAACCATGCTGCTTGAAGTCCCTTGTTATATTTCTCTTCAAATTATCTTTACTAGTCATGCAGACCTACCTTGTTGTGAAGACAGGGAAATAAATTTTATATTTCCCCATTGTTCATGATCCAGAATTTAAGCTTAAGAGTTTTCAGTGGTTCTAAATGGAAAACTACAAATATATGAAGGTGTTGGGGAGATTTCCACGAGATCCAAACCTGCACACAAAAGCCCAGCTTTGCATTCACAAAGGGCTGCTGTGGGGGTATGAAATGCTGATACAGATCCTATACTTAGATTTTTTTTTTTTTTCCTTTGAATGACTTTTCAAAGGTGGATGGTTCTGGCTCTTCCATCTTTTGTTATGCTGACTAAACCTGCTGTGGAAGGACTGATCTGTAGACAGCAGCATCAGTGCAAATTTGGTAACAGGTCCCTGTATAATACTGAATAACGATTAGAATCTGCTCACGTGTTAACAGGAATTTAATCAGAGGAAGAGATACAGACAGACAGCCCTGTCAGTTGTTAATTTGCAAAGAAAAGGGGTGGAATAGAGAAGTCCTAACCAACTCCCCAACTTTCTAAATATTATTAAATAAATATGTAAAGCTGGTCTACCTACAGTGCATGCAAGCCAGAGCTGGTCTTTCGGAGTGCTGCATTGTGCCTTAAGTGCATTAAAATGTCATTATCCATACTCACCAAAGTACCTTTCTGACTTTCTTTCTTTAAACCTTTTTGTAAGCTATAATTACAATTAAGCAAAGACATGTTTATTGTCCCAAAATGTATGCCAACAGCTCACACTAATGCAATCCAAACATTAGTATGAAACATTTTTCCAATTACTGCATAGACTCCCTACAGTGTTTCAAGCTGCTTTATGACATTTTAAACTCCACATATAATACAGTCCTTTAGAAAGCTGCAAAATCTTTCTATTTCTTCCTTATGACCCAAGAAAACCTAAATCTATTAAAAGCACATTTTCATAGCAGCAGGATAAAAATGCTTTTACTACATTCATCTTCAAAATTGGTGGTGTTAAATAGTGCCAGGGGATAAATAACCATAAAATATCACATTAGTGTACAGGGTACTGCTCTAACTAGGCATGAGGGGGTGTCTCTCTACCCTTTCATTTCTTCTTTCTATTTGTCCCATTAGAGCTATGCAATCATTCATCAGTCACTGTGGCAAGCAGTGCTGCTCCATCCTGACTCCTGCTTAAAAAAGAGGCCCAAGAACTAAAGCCACAGAGAGAAAACTGAGTTCACAGCATTCCAGAGATGTCCACACCTACATTCATAACTGATTTGCTGCCACAACGCTCTGGCTATTTATGGAAATAATATTTTAATAGCATCACATACTGAGCCTTGAAGTTATACTAGAGAAACACTCACTTTGCACTTTAGATAGAACCAGCAAAAAAGTCTGAATAGTTAAAAACCATGCCAAAACCCTCCAGTTTTCAGCTCTGATTTAAAACCCAGATGTTGCAATCCGCTTCTGGTAATCTATTCTGCTTTAGACTCCTGGCACTTCCAGCAAACTTATGATAACTTAACACAGATGAGCTGTCAAATTGTTTGAGCTTTAGGCAAATGCTATTCTTCCAATCAAAATACAAAATCAGTAGCAATGTCTACTAAAATAATCTTAATAAAAAATTGAACAAAGCATAATATTTATCCATGGTAAAGTCACTTTTTTTTTTTTTTT
>VXBB01007266.1:54371-65305 GCA_013399915.1 Illadopsis cleaveri | reverse complement strand
AAACTAAGAACATTGAGAAAAACAACACAGCTTGTGGAAAAGTATTGACATAGATTTGGATAAAAGTGTGTCTAGCAGTTCTTTATCTATTGTGCATTCCCCAACATCCCCCAACTAAACAGGGAGGAGTAACTCACAAGACATCTGACACATTTTTTTGGTATAATATCTTGCAGGAATCAACCAAAATATTCATTTTCTCATGAGGGAATAATTTTAAGCAAAAAAATGAAAGATAAGTGTCCAAATTTGAGAGCAAAAGTAGAGTATTTGCTATGTGTCTTACAGAAATCAACACATAATAACACCACCTTATGGTTCATACAAGTTCTTTGTTTTTCAAAGGGTAACATATATCCTTAAAATACTTTAAAATACTGAAATTGATGTCCAGAAGATTAAGTTTGTTCAGGAAATCTTGCAAAGGAAGATTTCCTTGAAGGATTGAAAACTGCACATTCGTGTTGAGTATTCAATCAGACACTCATTAAGCATATACTCATTACTTCCAAATATGCCTCCAACAGATGCTTTAAAGAAAATTGAATTCTTAAGAAAGAAACTAAACAATAAAACCCCTGAACTGTTAAGCTCTGAATAAAATGCTGAAAGAATTGAAAAAGTATAGAGTCTTCCTTTCGAAGGTCAAATAATTTCTTGAACTTGTAGCTACTGGGAGCTCGAAACCATCTGGATTTTGTTAATCTAAATTATTTATGAAATCAAGGAAAAGAAGTATCATACTTCAAACCCATGATGTCTGAAGTAAAGAAGTTGGTAGACATGAATTTCTAAATCACTCTAGCAAGCCTGGGTCTGACTCATAAAATTACTATTTTATTTCACTGAAATTAAGGAGTGATCTCACTAAAATAAACAGCAGAAGGCCTGTGTTGATGAAACTGCCCATTTTCATGTTAAGGTCAAGAGTCAACACACTTGTAGCCTTGATGACCTCATGGATACAGTACGTGCTTTAGATTTTTTTCTTGTTAACTACTTCTGAGTCAGAGTCTAAATTACAAATGCAACAAGCCTAACAAAGTCAGGGATTTATTTTAAATTCAAAGTGGGTTTTTTTTCAGCTAATATGGGCCAGGAACCTTCATTTATCATGGAGACAAGTGGGACAGTCATAATGGCAACTCTTCTACATTCAGATCACTGGCAGTAAGGGATAAAGGAAATGCATGAACAAAGCAGAGAGGACATTCTCATTTGAAATATCATTTCACCCACGAATTCGTACATCTTGTATTGACACTGCATCTGTTGCTGCAGTGGATTTTATGAAGTGTCTCAAAGCAACTTGGAGATAGCCCTTCTGTCATAGAGAGTGCCAGATAAAACTAAGAGAACTGAAATTATGGACAGTCACTTTGCAGATAGAAAAACACACCTTCCTCATTTTCTCTCCAATCCTGATGCTCATGCTTCACTGAAATTTGTGTCTGTGCAGCTGTAGGAGTTTACTGCATTCCACAGCTCAAATGTTTGGACAGAAAGAAAAACAAAATATTTAACTGAACTTGTTTAAAGGAGCAGCAGATCTCTGGGAAGCTATGAAATATACAGTGTGTCAAACATGCAGAATTTAATACACTACAATCTTTGAGTACTCCATCCTCAAATAAGTGATAGAACAAAAATGAAGTCCACATCAGCCTTACAGCAGGGATGTTTCCTTAGGGTTATCAGGAGATAGACTGTTTCACAAACGTTTGAGAGCAGTTATGCCAGTTCCTGTTATCCATTAAAGCCATAGCAAAATAAGGAAGTGAAGGTGTTGGACAGTTGTGAACAACTACATTGTGAGAATTCAGCCAATACATTAACTTTGAATATATATGTTGAAAACTTCCAGCAGCAAAGCTTAATTAGAAATAGAAACAGACCTACTTTTTTTTACCTTCATTGCCCAATTCCTAATTAAATATGGAAGGCTGGGCCATCCCATCAGAATGGAAAACCAAGAGCCCAACCTGCTGGTAGCATGGGAGAAGCACACAAGAGCTCCATGCCTTTGAGAGAGCCTGCTCCAAAATTACAGTAACACTCTATACTTGACATAAATAAACTCTTAGGGAAATAAATTCCAGCACTAGCTGGCTCCAATGACCATAGCTGAATATGTGGTAAATTGCCATTCAGACTGGTTTCACTGTGTCTTTATTTATACTCTCCAGATCCAAATGCTATATTGCTCACAGAAAATGCTTCTATAGGTTGTTCAGATCTCTGGCTTGTCTCCAAGGGTTCTGCTGGTTTAGATTCTACACACCCAGGAGGAACTCTTTATGCCTCAGACATTTATATTAGCACTGTAAATATTCTGTACTGGAGAGAAAACGCCAGGGCACTTCACAGAAAACTATTTCAGAGTTTCATACCCAAAAAGGATGTCTCTGCTGCTCTCTTTTCCACATTACTTAATTTTTTATGAATGACAGTAAGGACATGAAATAATGTCTCCACATAAATATTCAGTAATGGATTTTTGACCAGCTGAACTAAGACACAGCAGGTTTATTCCTTAATCGGAGCCCCATAATGATGGCAACATTTAATCTCGGGAGAGGGGTCACTACAACACAAATGCCCCACTAAGACAACAAAAGCCTTTCAACTGATTTCAATAAGGATTTAGAGATGGGGACAACTGATTTAAGGGATACTATTATCCATACTAGTATTAGATTTTGGTGGGGGGTATTGGAGTTGTATGGGCTTTTTGTTTCTTGGTATTGAGAAAGATAAATGGAATACCACACTGAAGCTTTTTGCAGAACCTTTCAAACCTAATACACTCCAAGATTTCTTTAAAAGAAGAATCTGACATAACAGCACCTGAATAAAGGCAAGATCAACCCAAACTGTACACAGAAGTTGAATTTCACAGTATATTTCATGTGTATTTTCTGACCATATTTCAAATGTTGGAGAGATAAAGTTTTTCCCTACATTTAGCAAAACATTTGTGGACCACAGGATGGGACTCCTGACGTAGAATTCTTTTTCATATAATTTGAGGTTATTTAGAGAGGATGATTCCCGTGATACATGTACCACTTATTCTCTCTCATAGGAATCATGTGATTTTACTTCTTGCATAGGAAATATGATCTAATATGAACAGCAAAAGATGACATCAACAAGCACATTGCTTATAAACCCTATGAGGACTTGTAACCTCCGTTATAACTTAAATTTCTGAATACTAAAATCTTTTTTTTAATCTTGAAAATTTTTCTCACAGAGTTTTTTCTTTGTAAAGAACTGGACACTGACTCTACAGATCTGTGAGGAAAAAGAGTTGAAATCTATGGTTCTAAGACCTTCTTTTGTCCTCATTTAACCAGCAACAGTTTTCAGCTACACAAGCATGATAAAGAAAAATTAGTTTTATCTACCAAACATATAGATCAGGACTAGAGACCATTATCAGATGCTCTCTAGTGTTTTCAAATTTATAGAACATCTCATTTAGCTATAAAATGATGTCTTTTACATTATTCATAGTTCATTCATGATCTTAAAGAGCAGTATCACAGTCTTGTTACTTATTGTCCAGGTCAAGTACATTCTGAATGTAAAAGATATTAATTTCATATAGAAATTTTATGTCTACTTTGAAAATTTCCTAACATTTGTTGTTTCAGTCAACACTAATTGATATTTGTCTAGACTCAAAATTAAGACTTCTTTTTCTTCTTACATAGATGACTCGTCTGCAAGCACTTCAATCATCTTTAAAAAGTTTTAAAATGACAAAAACAATTTTTCCTCATTTTTCTATGTATTGTAGCCACCAAAGATCCAAATCAATCTTCTCAAGAAACAACATTGCTTTGCGCAACTGTTATGCAAATATACAAGTTCGGCATATAAAAAGATGCTAATTAAATATTTGATTTTCTATTCCCTTATTGCCACCTCTCTCCCCCTGCTTCCCTCTTTAAGACATTTGTGAAACTGTCAGTGTGTTTCTCTCAAATTGTCTTTGGCAATGTTTATGTTCTTGCAGTTACTTGGAGCCCAAATTAAGAGAGAATTGATTCGGTCTTGAATTACATCTGGTTTCTGCCAGCCAGAAACAAGATCTGCTCTATCCGATGTCACAGAGGCATGGGTTATCCAGCCCATGACACAGCGCTCTAGGAAAAGACTCTGAATCATCCTCCTTCCCAAATCTGAAACTGCAAGAAACTCAGGCCCTGTTGGTACTTTATTTAATCATTATGTTTTAAATCTCAACTAGAATTCAATTTAGAAGAGTAATTATTTAGTCTCTTCTGCCTTTGATATGTTAAACTCTCTACCTGGGGAATATTTGTTCCATTAAGCAAACTTTTTGTCTAGACACTGTGGTTCAGAGAATAACATCTTAAACAAAAAGAATACTGTATGAAACATACAAGTTGGCAGAAGAATCTGATTATTACATGCTCCCAAATGGTCTCCTCTTAAGCAAATTATCAATTTAGCTGAATATGAAAAATAAGGAAAATAGAGGGGAAAAAGAAGAAAAATATTTTGACGTATTATTACTTTTCAAAATAAAACAAAGAAGGCTAGATCCTATATGTAAAGTAAAAATTTTATATTTAGTTAAAAACCTGCAAAATCAAAGTTGAAGGAAATTTTTAAAGGAATTTTTTGCCCAACTTCTTCTTAGTTGCATACTTACTAGGAATTTTTCCTGTCTAGATGAAAATTCTCTTTTTCAGGAATACAAACACGGGTCTTCATGTTCTAGTACAAATAAGCCGTTTCTAAATACCTTTCAATGTAGTTTGTGATTTTGTTTTTTCCTTTCCAAAGCGAGGATTATCCAGCATTGAACTGCTTTTCTGATAGAAGTTACTATCTAAAATGAAAATACTTTCTGGTTTGTTTCACCAATTCAATGAGAAGATGTATTGGGTTAACTGCAGTGAATGTTTTGAATGTTTGTTACAGCTACTCAGCAACTTATTTGTTTAGTTTATTTTATAGAAAAACAGTTCTGTAATCTCTGTGAATATCACAAACATACTTAAGTTTCTGATGCAAGACAGGAATGCTGAACATTTAGAATGCAAAACTTACTGTATAAAAAAAATAGCCAAATTAACTTTTATACCTTAACTGGGTTTGTTTGTTTGCTTGTTTGTTTGTTTTGTGTTTGGGTTTTCTTAATCTAGCAGTGGTTCTGTGGTTCCAGCAAATTAAGCCTCTGAGGGTGGTGGATGGATGGATATATAAGATTTTCACAAATCATGATCAGGTTTCACTTACAATTTTTTAAGGAAAACTTATTTCTCTCAGAAAGCTCTGAACAACCAACTTAGTGATACATTATTGGAACACACAATGGCATACGTCCACTGTCACTTCCTGAAACTTCTCTGACAAAACCTAGTGTATTTTTATCTTGTGTTACCACCATTGAACATCTTGATCAAATTAAACATGAAATACAGCACACATGTCCCTTATCTACATTACTCTAGTTCTGAGTCTTGGTTCCATAAACCACCTTTCCTCCTGAGATGTATCCACCTAGGTCATGACCAGAGAGAGATTAAGTGGGGATTATTCTGAGGTTAATTCATTAAGAAGAGACCCCCAGATATTCCACTTTATGATGCTGGCACGACAAATTTTTCCTTTCTAAGTGGTCTTAATAGAAGACAAAACCAGAAGTTTTCATGGCTCCATTTAAAGAATTCAAAGTCCCAAGCTGAAGTTTGTAAGCAGAATACACCCTAGAAAGTTGTAATGAAGGAAACTGCTATCATGTCATCCTGAGATCTATGATTTGGACAAGAGAATGGGAGATTTTTAAAAAATACAGCAGGAAGAATTTCTATCCTCCTGTTGTATCAGAGTAGTTTATTCCCATTAGGCTGCCTCTGGCTGCTGATTCTTCCTGCCAATACATTGCTGGTTTACTCCATATTCCTTTTTAACAATGTTTCATCCTTTTGCTCTGGTTTTCATTTATCCTATTAACAGGAACAGGAACAGCAAACCAAGGGAAAGCCAAACCCTAAACAAGTACATCTATACATTGGTTCAGAAAATAAACCAAAACAAATTCCACATAGAAAGTCATAACATTCTACTATTCTACTATCCCATAATACTGATTACAAAATGAGACAGAATGGCATATGTAAGTCACTAAAGTTGAATATATTTATGAACCTTGAGAAAGTAAAGCTGATTAATAGAAGGAGTCTTGTAGAAATCTTATTTTTGGAAAAGATAGTGTAATTTCCACTTTAAATCATTACCTTATCTTGAACTGGACATCTAAGACTAGAGGAATATGTACTCCTACAACTTTAATTAGAGAACCAGAAAAAGTAATGAGAAATAATTTTTCCTACTGCAGAGTTCAGCTAAGTTACCCTTTACACAGATCAAGTTAAGTATGCAATCAGGTCTTTTCAGAATATGAGAGAGGCTGAATAATTTCATTTTAAGGATATAAGCAACAGTATAATTTATTAAAAGTTCAAATTTCAATGCTCCTGTGGCAGGCATTTGAAGCTTTGGTGTTGGAGCAGCTGGAATGTTTTACAGCAAGCCTTTAATTCTCAATCCAAAAGGCATTGCTTTTGCTTCTGGTCAAAGGTGAATTTATTCCCTCTGCTAGCTCTGTCCCGGGGCTCTCCCTAGGCAAGGTCTGTCAACTGCTCCATGCTTCTGCCAAATTACGTGATGATTTTGTCATGTGGGCTAATATTCCCCAGTGATCCACTTTTAATCAAATGCATAAAAGTGAAGCATTGTTGAACAGCGTGGTAACAAAACCAAGTGCTTTAGAGAGAGGTATGAAAGAAGCACAGTTGGGTTTTAAAACTTGTACATGTGCAAAGGTAAAAAAGCTTTCCCCACCTCAGAAAGGCTCTGCAAAGCAGTTACTGCAGAGAGCAACTCACATTTATAAGTAACTTTATAAATCTGTAATGTTTGTCACCGTAATAATAGAAAATATAATTCATATTGGAATTTAATCTGTGGAGCAAGGGATTGAGCTCCATACAGGTGAATTTTAGGGCTGCTATTTAATACACACTCCAACAACATGCAGCTACCTTTGTAGAAATGAACAGCAGCTGGAATAATAACCTGTTCAAGTGTTGGGATAAGGTTTTAAAAGACAGTGGCAGCAGCAGAGATGGTTCTGACCACAGAAGTGAGCTTCTGCTGAGGGATACAGATCATGCAGGTTTTGCAACAATCCAATATTATACAGTAATGAAGCTGTTATAATTGGCCATCTCACTGAATACATGTAAACACTTATTTTGTGCTGTACTATAGCAGTGCCTGCTATAGTTGTGTAGGAACAATGTTTAATCCATCACATGGAATCATAAATAACACAAAAACCAAAATAAAATGAAATAAAGAACATATTAAAATTCAAAGGCCATTTCTAGGTTAGCAGATGGTTTATAGATGGATAGTGGCAACCCTGTAGAGAGAAACAGTGGATGCTGACAACATGTGTCCATAATGTACACCTTTCAAGGCTTTTTATTTCAGATTAACTCTAGTCTGGCTCTCTGGACTGAATGCCCATTTGCAGCTGGAGTGCATTAGTTACACTCCTGGAGTGTGCTAAATCTTCCAAATCTGAATCCTAGTTTCATCTGAAAGGAATCAAGTTGAGGCACTGCAAAAGCTCCCCATGACATGAACCAAAGCTCAATATGAAAGAAAGAAAAATACGCACTTCAAAAGTGTGCTCTTGATTTAAACTAACACACTAACAAAGAAGTGCTTTGAAAATACATATTCATATCTCAGCCCACACAGATATCCATAGAAATATATATGTTTTGCCAGCTTAAAAACAAAACAAAACAAAATGAAAACATTTCTAGCATAAATAAGTGGATATCATTTATCTGTTTTCCTAATGAGTTAATTTTCTTTACTACAAAGCAGCATAGCTCTATCAGGATTAATTTGTCCAGTACTTTTTTTTTTTTTTAAACTTCAGTCTAATTAATTTTTAAAATATTTTAATGAGCCTTATCATACAACTTTTTTCCTCCATTAAAATTTGATCTCAGAATAGCGATCCAGTAATTTGAAACTAGTTAAAATTCTTCATTAGCACGGAATATTGAATACTGAATATGATGTTGCACATACTTGTAAAACAAATGTTGCATGCTAATCAAGCTGGTGTTCTGTAATACCACACATCTTATCAGGGAAATTATTTGTGTACATTTAGCTTACAGTCTTGCCAAGTACACCAGTTGAATTGCCTTGGCATTAACTTTCTCTTTGTGAATAACAAGCTTTTTTTTTTTTATTTCTAGGCAACAATGGGAAAACTAGCTTTGAGTCTGATTCTACAACAATAAACTCAAAGATGCACATATAAAAATACTCATTGAGAAATAAGAAGGGACAGATCCACAAAACATTCAAGTACTACTGAAAAGACTGACAAACATAACTTCTTATTTATAAGGATAGGGTAAGAAGGGTTTGTGTATTTAGTCACTCATACTCACAATACAACAGAGTTAGAAGACAGAATTAAGGGATATAAAGTGCCTGGTGTTCCAGATTTCTGGGTTTAGAAGACCTTTTCCTCAGTTGCAACCAGAAGATATGTGGATTTATTTACTTTTTTTATTATTGGGTGTATTGCTCATTTCCCAACCATTTTCAATAAACATCTAGAGCACTTGCTAACTGAAAAATGTTCTCTTTTGAAGCGTGCTGTGTTGCTCAGAGTTTTACATGGCACAACTTGGGAATACGTCTCCTTTACTTTATACCTGTGCATCCTGAACAGTGTATGCTCAAAACACAGACTGTACACTGAAAAAAGAACCATGTAATTGCACTGTGCTACTGCAGGCATTACAGAAGACACCTCCTTCAGCACATCACCACTTCCTATGGAAAGCAACTCTGTTTATCCCTAAGGATCTCAGCTGGCTGATGCAAAGTAGGACCACATTTTATTAGGATGTCTTCATTGAGTAAGTATCCCAGAAAAATCAGGACCTGGCCATAAATTTTCTTCTACTCTGCTATTTTAAAATAGCTTGTGTTTCTGCCTGTATGCACAGGCTGTGTACTCCACAATAGTATTTATGTATGCATTTATATTGCAGTGGCTGAATATTTTAGATCCCTGGGTGCTCTGATATTTCAGATGCTCAGAATCATTTGATGTTTACAGCAGTCAATGACGTGTGGGATGGGGTGATAGGATGAGAACCAGCTTTGAAAAGCTCCTGTCCACAGTACAAGTCCACAAGTGTCTTCAGCTGACAGGGAATGAAGGCAGTTGCATTTACATGGAAAATGTTTCTATGAAGTTCTGAACGGAGAATTGTACTGAAAATGCACTTTTAACATATACCACAGAAGCAGAGCAATGACAAAAGCTAACATTTAAAATGCAAAGCAGCCAGCGTCGTGTGACACGGTGTGAGATGTATCTCAAAGTCTTAGGGCTGACTAATTGAATTGCCATTGATAAGATGTCACTTAAAGAGACATCTCTGCAGTGAAACACGGCTTTGCTGTAAATGACCTGTCATTAGAGCCACGGGTAATGCCCGTGCCCAGACTGAAAAATATTGTAGCTCCCAGCAATATGCTCAGCAGGAATTAAAACAGCAAGAATGCTAAGAAGTCAGTGTACACGAGCCCCCCCAGAGAATTATGCCTCAGGTGCTACCTTAATTTACTTGTTGGCATACATTAATTGAAACCAATCCATAAGGCTGGTGGTACAACAGAGGCAATGCAAAAGAAGTAATCGATTGCCACACTTAGTCATTTGAAACTTGGAAAACAGGAATAATTTAGTCTAAGATTTTTCATTTCTGTCAATACAGATAATGGGATTACTTATTTATTTTCTATTCTTTCAGGATTAATTATTATAACTATGATATTTTTCAGCAGCCCTTGTGCAAACCCCAGATTCTGATTAGCAGCTGTTAACTTGCAAATAATGGGAGTGACTTCTTCCAACTGAAAAGTTAGAAATTACACGTTTTTGCTATTACAAATATTGCTAATCATATTTTCACAATGAAAGAAATTATATATTTTAATAGTCATAAACTTGAATTCAATTTCATTTTTCCATTTATGGCATAGTAGCTTTCAAAATTTTTCGTTCCCAAAGATAAATATATTCAAAGTAATTGTGTAGGAAGAACAGAAAGAGCTGAGTTTCTGACTTTTTTTGTGTTCAACTTCCTCTAATCCATTCATTCTATATGGACAGTGTTGACTGATATAATTTAATTTTTGATGTAGGTTATTTTAGTGTAGGTTGCAGTGGCTTTTCTCTCTCTCTTTTTTTTTTTTTTCTTTTTGCTGTTGTTTTATTTTCTACAATATTTCTGTGAGCTCCAGCTGTCAATTCTCAAGACTACACTGCCCAAAAAACAAAATAAATAGGACCATTGCTTCCTGTGTTGCATTTATCAGCCTCTTTTCACAGAAACTGCTCATCCTTACTATTCATCTGTTTGCAGAGAGATCAATGTAAATCAGCACACTGTTATTCATAACTGTTTTGCACAAGGAATGGGAATTTATTTTGTGGTAAAAGTGGTGCCATTCACTTTCATTATGCCTTTGGTGGCTCTGAGTTTTTTCAAAATTTGTCCATAAATGAACAAAACCTAAAAATTTAGCCTCTTCCAAATCTGGAACAACATTACTTTCCTTCTGATCATGCTCAAAAGCATTAACTCCACATAACAGTGCCCAATTCAACCTCCAGACAAAGAATGGATCTGCAACTCATTGTGTCATTGTGTTTGCCGAAGCCATGGATGCACAGATTTGGATCAGGTTTGATGATGGCAAGCTGATTGAGTAAACATTGTTTGGCATGGTTTTGGAGGGGTGTAGGCAAGACATGAAACATGCTTTTCATTAAAAAA